>JAWNLD010000490.1:12585000-12587500 GCA_035041545.1 Drosophila colorata | reverse complement strand
GAAGCAGCTGATGAAGAAACGGCCAGCCGAATCGGGCCGCAAGCGGAACAACAATAGCAACCAGCAGAACAACCAACACCAGCAGCAACAGCAGCAACAACAACAGCAGAATTCCAACTCCAATGACTCCTCCCAGCTGACCGATCGACTGGGCGGCAACGCCGCCGCCGGCAGTCTGGACAGCGGCATCGCTGTGGGCAATGCGGCCGTCAATGCAACGGGCGCCGGCGTCGGCGGCGCTGGCAGCGGTGCCGTTGTGGTCGTATCCTGCGGCCGCGGCCTCTCCCGCTCCAACTCGACGCAGGCCCAGCAGGCGCAGCTGCTTCATAATGGTGGCGGCGGTGCCGGTGGCGGCATTGCTGGCGGCGGCGGTGTTGGCGTCGGCGGCGGCGTCGCTGGCTCCGGCGCCAATGTCGGCAATAGCGGCGGCGTCGGCGATCGGCTGTCCGATCGTGGTGGCGGCGTCGGCGGCGGCGGCGGTGTCGGTGGCGCTGGCAGTGTCAGCGGCGCTGGCGGCGCCGGCGGCGGCGGCATCGGTGGCAACGATAGCGGCAGCTGTTCCGATTCGGGCACGTTCCTGAAGCCGGATCCGGTATCGGGCGCGTATACGGCGCAGGAGTACTACGAATACGACGAGATACTCAAGCTGCGCCAGAACGCGCTCAAGAAGGAGGACGCCGATCTGCAGCTGGAGATGGAGAAGCTCGAGCGCGAACGAAATCTCCACATACGCGAGCTCAAGCGCATACTCAACGAAGATCAGGTGAGCTAAGCTAAGATGGCAACCGCAAAAAATTGAATTTACTGATTAATTAACCTTGTTGCAGTCCCGCTTTAACAATCATCCCGTGCTGAACGATCGCTATCTGCTTCTGATGCTGCTGGGCAAGGGCGGCTTCTCCGAGGTGCACAAGGCGTTCGACCTCAAGGAGCAACGCTATGTCGCATGTAAGGTGCACCAATTAAACAAGGATTGGAAGGAGGATAAGAAAGCTAATTATATCAAGTGAGTAGAGGCAGCAGCGAACAGAGCGAACCGAGCCACCAAATCACTGAGGGAAGTCGAAGATCAGAGATTCCGAATTCAAATTAGCGCAAGAATAATTCAATTGAGTATTTGTAATTGACAACAGATTTGGTCCCCCAACAGTTTATGTTACAATTTGTGGTCATTTAAAGCTGGCTGTTAAATGTTACAGTTAAATGTTAGCAAAAATCTGGCTAAATACCCTGTAAAAAGTGGCTATTGTATCAGCAAGTTATTTAAATTGTTTGATTTGTCATTAGTTAACAGTTCATGTTACAATTTGTAGCCGAAGCGTGTCATTTAAAGCTGATTGTTAAATGTTGCAGTTATTGTTGATTGCTTGATATAAAACCAGGGACCAGGGACCGTAACTGTTACAATTTTAAACGTCAAAATTACACTTTAATATTTAATTTTTTACATTTATATTGCTCAAAGAATTATTATTTTTAAATTTTTTTTTTTTTTTTTTTTTTGTGTGGTTCAAAAGATATTCGAATACAATTTTATTTTTGATTTTGTTTAATAAAAGTTTGAGAATAACTTTTAATTAAATTTTTTTTTAAAGGTACAAAATAACTTCAATGCTTTGAGTGTTTTGAAAGTCAGAAAGTGTTAAAGTTTCATGTAATAACAGTTATTTTCGGTCCCTGATTTTAACATCAATTTGTCAGTCATTTAGTTATACATATAAATGCTTTTGTATTTGAGATATCTTTTGAATGCGTTCCATGCGAAGTTGACATAACATATTATTTATTTAGTTTGCAGATTTAATAGGGTGAGCTCGAGTTAGGTGCAGTGGAATAGTTAGGATATGGGGTGTTTTTATTTAGCTCAAGTTTACACATTGCTTATGATATTATTTTTGTCTTTTAATTCAATTCACAATAATTAGACACGCCTTGCGGGAGTACAACATACACAAGGCGCTGGATCATCCGCGTGTGGTGAAGCTCTATGATGTCTTTGAGATCGATGCGAACTCGTTTTGCACAGTGCTGGAGTATTGCGATGGACACGATCTAGACTTTTATCTGAAGCAACATAAGACTATACCCGAGCGTGAGGCGCGTTCGATTATAATGCAGGTGAGTTGGCTTACGGCTGTGATTGGTCATACATTTAAATATTGTTGCCAGAATATTGAGCAGAATATATTCAAATAGGGATTTCGAAATTCTCTCTTTCTCTCTCTTATGGAACAATGAATTCATCAATTAATTTGGTTCTATATAACGATTGCCGAAAGCCCATTGTTATAGCATATCAATAACATATTATTTATCAGCATAAACTCTAATTGGATAACTGTGTGTGTGTTTTTTTTTTATTATTGAATTGCCAATAGATATTTATTTAAACTTTCACTTTGTCGCAACTCTTCCTCTCACCGAGTTTCCAATACATTTAATCAAATTGTTTCTTTGTGTTTTGTACGTTATTCGTAAACGTTTAGCTGTTGGCACAAAC
>JAWNLD010000490.1:12087500-12580000 GCA_035041545.1 Drosophila colorata | reverse complement strand
TCACCGTCAATAAATTATGTAATTTAAATTTATTATTATTATAACTATGATTATTAATATATTATTATAATTATAAATATTATAATTTTTTTTTGTAACCATAATTCTACATCTGTCGATTGAATGCGTGTGTGTTGATTTAATTTTAACAAACTGCAAGAGCGAATCTATATGTAAAATGCACATTTTAAATTATATGTATGTATATATATTTATATATATATATATATATATATATATATATATATATATATATATATATATATATATATATTTCTATATGCTACATATATATATTTATATATATATATACAACATATATATACATATATTTAAAACAAAAAAAAACTATTATTTTTATTATTATTTTTTTAAAAACAGTTTCGGTTCGCCTCAGCGAAAGCGAACTGAACACAAAAACCAACAACAAAATAAACAAGCAAAATGTTTTGATAAAAAAAAGAATTTCTGATTATTTTATTATTTTGCTTTTTAGTTTAAATTTTTTTTTGCCTAATTATTATTTTTCTTTGAAGAAAGACAAGGCATAATAAAGCGTAATACCTATTAAGTGTTTAAATAGTACTAACTAATTACAAAAATGAAATCAAAATACACATACCTAAACCCCAACAACAACAACATGGAAACAACAACAACAAACTGGTGTCTCATTTGCAGCGGAAGTCGCAAGATGAAAAAGCCCAATTAAATTATTTGTTGAGTATTTTATTAATAATTATAAAATTTAAATTGACAAGTAAAGAAAAAACCACAAAAAAAAAAACAAACTGATTATACATATATATGTATATATATATTATATATATTTATATATATATATATATAATTATATAAAAAATTATTTAATAGTTATGCTAAAAAATTATTTAAACCAAAGTGGGAAAAACACGCATGCGGCATTCAAAAGGGCTTAGACTGGGACCCAAAGCCAATTAACCCAACCAACTCAATAAAAAAAATCAAAAAATAATAAAAAAAAAAAAAATGTAAAACACTTTTCCCACTGGGTTCTAGGCCGTGTTTCTAAAGGCTAACGGCATCTATGATATACAAGTATATATATATATATATATATATATATATAAATGGAAATTGGATGAGTGCAAAACGTGTGAAGGGCTAGCAGAAGGCAGAAGGTAGGGGGGCAAGCGGTTGACGCAGATGATGATGAAGGAGAACCAGATACTAAATTAATAAGTAAAACATAAAAATTAATTAATAATAAATTTCAAAACAAAACAAATAACAAAAGCGAAACAAAAAATGAAAACAAAAAAAAAGCCAACAAAACATTGAAAATAAAAAAAAATACTAAAATGATTACAAAACAAAAAAAAATTTACAAAAAAACCCTCAGTTTTTTGTTTACTAAATTGATTTCTTGCATCGACTTTTTCCAGCGTTTATTCGTTTATTTGTTGTGTGCTTTGCAGCAATAAGTCACATGTGCTGTAATTAATTACGGCTAATTATTTGGAATGGCTAAAAACTGGTCGTCCTTTAGTTTTTGCTTGTGCCTGGAAATTTACTTGGTGCACGACAGGAGCGCCGCCTGCACAGCTTCGGCCACGCAGGCGTCCTCAGAGGCCATGCCTGTTAAGCGGGGAACATTATTGTTATATTATAAGCATTGAGAGTCGCAAGCCACTTGCCCATTGATTGGAAGATGGTCACCGCCTGCTCGTCCGGATAGTTGCCGTGGATTAGAATGTCGCCCAATTCGCCGGCTATCGGCGCCGGCAGACCGACCAGCTCGTGCTCGGCATTGGCCATACAGTCGACGTAGACCAGCGACTCCGCATAGATGTCCGCGGCCACCTCGCCGAAAGCCACCTCGCCCGCGCCCACAGCTGGAAGCATATCAGATATGAATGGCAACTTAGTTGGGGTATTAAGTTAGTTAGAGGCTATAAATAAGTTGTGTATGTGCATTTAAAGGGCAGCAGCTGATATCTACGTTCCCATTAAGTATTTGTATTCCTGATCAGGCGCATAGAAACTAGTCTCTCGAATTTAAAGTTACTCGGATGAGACGTGCAAGAGATGCTTCTGTTTTTGCTCGAAAACAGCATTTTCGATAAAGATATAATTGTGATAATGCTCGCGACACGCGTATACCCTTTAAAAGCACACTCAGGAGCCGGATTTGTTAGGCTGACATACCGTTGATGTGGACGGCGCGCTTGGCGCGCAGATCCCTGGCCCGGATGATCGCCTGGCGGGAGTAGGTGGCAATGCAGATGACGTCCGCCAGTTCGACGGCCTGCCGGGCCGAGGAGCACACCCTGATGTCGGGTATATTGCTGGCGTAGCAGCTGCTGCTGTCGCTGGCCAGCCGCTGGGCCAGCTGGTTGGCCAGTTCGACGGCCTGCGACTCCGTGCGATTGTAGAGATTCAGCTGCTTCACCTTAAAGTTGGCGCACATGGCGGCCGCGTGCAGTTGGCCCTGGGCGCCGCAGCCGATGATGGCCACGTTGATCGCCAGCTCTTGTTCGGCGCGCGGCCCAAACCGTCGGAAGTACAGGTATTTCGTGGCCACCAGCGAGGCGGCCACGGTGCGCCACGTGGTGATGTCCGTGCCGGCCATGATGGCCTCCAGTTCGCCGGTCTTCACGTTGAAGAGCAGGATGTTGGCGCAGATGTTCGGCATCGGCGGCTGCAGCTGCCGGTTGCCCTGGAACGAGGTAACCAGCTTGCAGGCCAGCGTCGAGCGGGACACGTTGCTGGCGTCGCCGCCGGCCCCGCCCGCCGTCAGGCGATAGTTGCCCACGAAGGCGGGCATCGTCAGCAGCAGCTTGCTGGGATCCTTGCCGACAGCCGTGGCGCTCCGCGCCGGCTGACTCACGTAGGACTTGCCGCCGCCGCCGCCGCCGCCGCCGCCGCCAATGAAGGTCAGCGCGTTGGCCGGCACCTGCTTCACGACCGCCTTGAGCGCCGCCTCGACGGCCTCGTTCACCATCGGCCAGTTGAGCACGCTCCGCACGGACTCGTCGCTGTAGAAAACGGGACTCTGATTGTTCATCGCACAGCCGTTTCCAGTTCGCCAGTCAACTAGTTTCGTAGCTCCACACTGTCCGGCAGTCGAGCCCGTAATGACGACAATCTCAACAGGCAGCAAAGCTCGATGGCCCAATTGGCAGCAAATGCACTGCCAACTAAATTGCCAAGCTGGAGAAATTCTACTGGAACTGCGATTTGGCCATGGGCTGCAGCCGTAGCTATTCGTAGTGTGCACAAATGTCAACAGTAAACACGACCTTTGCTCGCGATCGACTCATTTTGGCCACAACGGACTTTGCGTCGCTTTACAGCTCTGTTCTGGTATTTTACCATTGCTGTACAACACTGGCGCTGCGCTGCAATCTATCGAGTAAGTAATTAACTCAAATCGTGGCACAAAGCGTTGATGTCTTTCTAATCACTATTTTTGCATTTAAACATTGAGCAATTTTCTGGTATTTTTAATGTAACTGTTTACCGTTTACCAGTTGCCGTAGGTCAAGAAGGTGCAAAGTAGTTACAAAATTAAATAGTAAAAAAATAAAATATGTGTAGCAGTGCCAAATGAGTAACATTTTGAGCTGATCAGATGATCGCTTTTTAGTATCGATGACATTGCAAAATTATATTATATTATTATATATTATATATGTAGTTAATTTAAGATGCAGATTTTATCTGGGGGTTAAAACACACTAAGCTCCTATCAAACATGAAAATGTGTTGACTTTTGATGGAGTTGTGGGAGTTTAAAGTCGGGGACTTGAGCAATTTACAAGTCCGAATTTTTAGACTATAATTATTTAACATTGATTCCAAGAATTTACTCATTTGGCACCGTTAGACAAATTTTATTTCCTAATTATTTAATTTTTTAGGCAATATAATTGTTTTATTAGATTTAACAAAAATCCGATTTACTTTATATAAGGGACCTAAGCTCAACAATAACCGAAAATACTCAATACTTAACAGAATAATTTCGATATATGTTGGGAAATTTCCGTTAGAGAGCCGCCAAATTGTTGCGTAATTCAAACGAAGTTTTAATTAAAATTTGATTAAACTAACTCGAGCTTCAGAAATTGGCGTTAAAACTGATAAGCACATCCCTGGCCGTTTAAGCGGCAAATTTAAAAATACCAAAAGCCAAGCAACAAATCTGCTTGAATGAAACGTTGAAGTACTTTCAAGCGAGTGCGGCGCTTTTCCTCATTGGCCATGCATTTTCCCAGTACGTCTGGGGGTGTGAAAGCATTTTCACTTGTGTGCTGGGAGTGCCGCACACAGCCGCAAACCGACCGCAAAAAGGGGCAACACGACCCGAAATGAAATGATACCACAAAAGGGAAATTATGCACCTACATATGTGTGTGGTGTTGTGTGTGTGGTGTTGTGTGTGTGTGTGTCTCCATCTGCTGCAATAGATAATTCTCGCTGTTCAGCGGGCGACATGTTCATCTCGACATCTTAATGTCGAAACTGAGTCAAGACGTCAAGCTGACACCGTGTGTCTCATTTGCGAAAGTGAAAAGCGTTTCCCGTCGCGGCAGCTGATAGGAAAAATAATTTATGCGATTGCATTGTTCGCCAGCTGCGAATTGTTGTTGTTTTTTTGTTCGCTTTTCCCAGTTGCTAATTCAAATTTTGACATAATTTTTAACTTTCTCACTTTTGTCTTGCGCCTCCCAGTGCAATTTCTCTTGACTTGACCTTTGCTTGCAGTTCCACTGCCCGCTTAGCCCACCCAGCCCCCACGGCAGCAGCAGCAGCGGCAGCAGCGGCAGCAACAGTTGTCGCCTTTGTGGCTGCTGCGGCCTTGGGAACTGCATTTGCCACTGATTTATTTGTGCAACACGGGGGCACCACAAATCAAAGTCAATTGCAGGCCGCTGACTCAGCCACCAACGGACTGCGGCTTTGCCCCGGGTTCCTGCCTGGAGTCGGACCTGTTGCTGTTGCTGTTGCTGGCCAGGACAGCAACCGATCGTGGTTCTAAACGGTTTGACCTTGTAGTTGTGGTAAGTGGCGGGCCATAAATTTTGGCGCTGCCGTTGCGCAAATGTTGCGCCCCAAATCCAAATGAATCTAACGAATCTGAATCCAAAATTGCAAACGAAAAGTGAATTGTCGCCAGCACTTTGAATAAATTGTTAAGCGATTTGGCAAGCGCCAAAAATTCAATGTAACCCAAACACAAACACCAAACACCAAACACCCAACTGATATGTGAGCATGCAAGTAAATTGCTGCAAAGTCGAAAAAAAGAAAACGATGCAATCGCCATTAAATGTATAAGCAACAACAATAACGGCAGCAGCAAATTATTAAAAAATCGTGTTGATTATTAGGGCGCAACAACTTATTTATGATGTTTGTAACAAAAATATCAGAAGCTGTTCTGAGAAGCAATTTAATTTCATTTTTGAAATTAAATAATCAAGCGATTCCTTTTATTAAGTATATAAACAATATAAGCGATTGATTTAAACAAGTTTCATATAGTCGTGCACATTACTCAAAGTGCCTTAAAACCTATATAATTATTTAAACTTTTTTTCTTAAAATTTTAGATACTATTTTTCCAATCCATGAGTTACAAAATAGTTCAACAACTTTTACATAGCGACGCTTTGATAGAACAATAGTATACTATAGACTATACTATACTATATAAGTACTATAGAGTATATTCTTTTTTATATATATTTTCAGCTCATCATTTTATTCGAATGTTCCAAAATTGTTTACATATTAAATATCATTTAATTAACCAAGATTTAAAGAGCAAATTGAAAGCACATTGATTTTTTTGTAATATTTTAAATTTGTATAGTTGAACAGCCCAAAAAAATGAATGTCGGTAGTTGGGTTTACGATTTAGACCAATGCCAAACATTTTGGATCGATTCGTAAGCATTCTAAAAATGTTTAATAAAATAATTCTCCAGGTTCGTTTTAAAACAAATCTGAGCTCTTTTTCGTTTGTTGAAAGTTATACAAAATAATAATATCTAATAATAATATAGTATATTTTTGGCTATTATCTTTGGTAATGTTCCTAATTACTTTGGGCTCATTTACTTCGCTAGGGTATTGGGCACTTCGGTGCTCTGCTCTTGTTGTTGGCTGTTGTGTGCGGTGCGGTGTTCTGTGTGTGTGTGTGTGTGTGTGTGTGTGTGCGTGTGGCTTGAAGTTTTGTTTCAAGTTGCTGAAAAGCCAACACAAATTTTTATTTATGCCATTTTGTTGGCCTGGTGCTGGCGGCTTTTGAATTTGTAACTGTAACTTTAACTTTAACTGCTATGTTGGCGTATGGTGCAGTTGTTGTTGCTGCTGCTGCAGCACATACACCAGAACGTAGCCGAGTTGCCACACCTTTTTAATGCGGTGCCCTCATTGGCATTGCCTGCGCTGGGGTTTTTAGTTTTCTGTTTCTGATTCAGTTGTTGTTGTTGCTTTTGTTTTAATGTGCGCCCGCACACTTTGTGCCCACACACACACACACACACACATATGCATTCATATAGACAAAAAGGAAAGTTGGCAACGCGAATGCGAAAAACTCAACCAGACCCGAGACCCGAGTCTAGAGACCAGAGACCAGAGACCAGAGCTGAGCTTTGTAGATCAATCTCAGCTTCGGACTGCCTTTGCCGTTAGCCGGCGGCGGCGCTCACTAAAATGTTGTTTGTCCTTGGAGAATGTGGCGGAATAAAAAAAAAATAGAAAAAAAAATATAGAAAAGATTGCAAACATACATAAGCCTTATAATATAGACATATATGAAGCAGCTATATAGCTGCTATATAGATCTGTGTGTATAGAAATATTATCGCAATGGTGCCGTTAGGTTTGACGTTGGCGCCGCACCCAGCTTGCCCCTCCCAGCTGACCCCTCAACCGGCACCGCTCACCCCCCCTTAACCGCCCCCTTTTCATTCATGGCATTCGCTGCCTGTGCCAAACGTCAGATTTAGATCGGACGGCAATCATTGCCGTCAATAGTCATCAACTTTATTATTGTTATGTTAGTTGTTGTCGTTGTTGTTGTTATTATTATAGATACATGCGTATATTTTACAGTTCGCCTTTGTTTAATTGTTTCGATTATTATTGCAGTTTTTTGTTTTATGGCCACGACTTCCGTCTGCGCCTTCTTTTTCGCTATAGCCCCTCGCTAGACAACTTATCACCGTGCAGGCCCCTCAGTTGAAGTTAAATTTGAAGTCTTGCCATACTCGAAATAATCAGTTTTCCCTTACCGATGTGCGGGGAAGTGGGAAGCGTCTCAGTTGGAGAATCGAATCTACTTGGGTATTATAAAGCGTACTACGAACAGGGATTCGAGCCTGCAAACTCGCTGTTCACCTGGATATTCGCCTTCAATTTCTCTAAACCAAATCTAGTTATTAGGAGAAAATTATATGAAGAACATTTTCAGCTGATTGTAGAAATTATTATTTTAAATATAAATTATTAAATTTGAATTGTTTGTATTATGCAGTTTATCTGCTCCTTATTAAAACGAAAAAAATGCTTTATAGTTTGCCAAATAAAATACATTAAAATACGGTCATGTAAAGTCAAGTAGCTGAGTGATTGTGCGCAAAACAAAATGAATTAACTGCTGCCAATGAGATTTTATAAGATTCCTAAGCTACCAAGTTCCCAGGCTTAAGAAACGCATTTGCATACGGTCATACTTAGTGTGACCAATGCCAATACAATTACTTTTCACATAATGATCTTGCGCGTTTCATAATGAAATTTGCATAATTTGTGCGCTTGTTGGACAAGTGGCTTGCAAATGTTCATATCCTTGCGCCCACCATAATAAAAAAACACATTCCGCTAAATGTTTAAATGTTGATTGTTTATCATTAGCATATTCGAGATATGCACCCGCCTCTGCCCAGCCCCACCGAGCCCCTTCAGCTTGCCCGTTGCCCCGTTGCCCCGTTGCCCCGTTTCCCCACTCGCATGCAGCCAAAGCGTTTCACATTCGTTTCGTTTCCACTTGTTGCATTCGGGTTAGGGTAAAGCTGCGATCAGACGCGCCTGATGATCGCTTGGCTGAAAAAGATTAATGTAAAACTGGTTGATTAATGAAGGTATTCTTAAATATATATATATTTATAGCAATTGAATTATGTTTGTTCTACTTTTTTGTTGTGTCTTTGCAATTTGTTTCTACTCGGCATTTCTTCGTTCAATTCAACGCTTTTGGCACCGATTATAGCAACGTTTTGGTCATGTCCAGCTAATTGATGTTCGACGCGTCTGTGAGGGAACATGAATGATATATGATTGCAGCCCTACCCATAAGTTAAGCCCGCTTAATTTGCGACATTGTTAATGCGAATTGCTAATGTCATTATATTAAATCAAGCTGCTATTATTTTTTTTTTTGGGTCAAAAATGTTTTGGCTGACATTCGAATTTCTAGGAATGAAAGAAAGTGCTTAAAAAGCCCAAACTAGCGATTGTTCTTGGTGATTAACTGAAAAAAGATTGTGAAACTTAAGGCACAGCAAAAAAATCAAGCCCTGAACGAAATAGCCAAAACAATTTTGCCCCCAATATTAAACTATATTAAAATTGCTCGAATGTACATATTTATTAAAAGAAAAGTAAGAAAACAAAAATATGTTTTTGTAAATCTTATACATAAGAAGCGTACTCAATTTGATTTCTTTGTCAAACTGAAAATTTCCATTGTGTGGAGCTAGTGTGATCGCAGCTTAAGTCGCAATGCGCTCGTTCCACTGCCAATCGCAGCCGAGCTTTGGCTTTATCACACGGCTGCCGTGCGCGTTAGTCGGTGTTGTGCATTCGGCCAGAGCTGACGTGAACTCGCACTGAATAGCTCAGACACTTGCGAACTGCGACGAACTAACTGATCATTGGAAGATCAATTGAGCTTGGCGCGAATTCGAATCGCTGAACGAACCTGCAAATGACCAAGTGACAAAAGTGATTTGAAGAAGCTGCCGCAGTTGTCAGCAAGTGAATCCATTTGGCCGGTAGCGTGAATAACCGAGTGTATTCAATTTACGGATGCTAATTTGCGATATCTGTTAATGGCCGTGTACCATTATCATTGGCAAAATGATTTTTGTTAAACGCCAGCAACAGTTATTTATTTAATTAATGGCCGAGTGTTAAAAGTTGTTAAATAAATTGTTAACAGGTTGTCATCGTTTTTCTGTCGCCACTTTAAACCTTTCTTTTGTTGGCGATTTGTTTCTATTGTTTTTCTATGATTTTTTTACGGTGAATTTTCAAAGATTTTTGTTTTGTTTTTGCGGGTCACACATGAGTTATGATATACAATTGCGATAATACAAATCGATTAATTTGTTGACGCTGTGTGCACTTTTTGCTCTACCCCGAAAAGAATATTTGCTGTGTGTGTGCGGGCGTGCGTGTGTGTGTGTGTGTGTGTGTGTGTGCGTGTGTGTTTGTGCTTTGCGATGTGTTGTTCTTGGCGCTGGCACAATAATTGATCGCAACCTGTTTTTGGATCTGGTATCCCAAACGGGCAGCCCAGCCGAATTCCAGCCACAGATTGAGGTAAGCTGATTAATTCTTCTCTAATTATAGCTTCACAAGTAAGTCTACTTGGCAGCAGATTTGAAAACAAATTCCAAACATATTGGTCTGCCACTCTTGGCAGCCACAGTCTCAGCCTTATCGCGTCGCTGATATCTGCCAGACTTGAGGCCAGTCCGAAAAAAATGTGTCTCAGTGCTCCCAAGCGGCTAGTTTTCTGCAACGCTGCACAGCGCCCCCAGAGGAAGCGCCAACCTGAACTTGGGCCAGACGAAGCGCACACAACGATCCACAAAGAACGCCTTTATTCGGCAGCCGAATATCGAATACCCTCGTGAATCAACTCTGCTCAAAAGCTGAAGTTAATTAATTTTCAGTTGTAAACTCAACTCTTGTGCGAACAATTTTGTGTCCGCTTTGTATCTCTATTTATTAAGTAGTTATCCAATTTTATAAGATTTGATTTTTATTTGACCTGGTATCTGTTAAAGCAATAACACATTTGTATACCCAGTTTTATTTCGAATTCAGTTTAAGTGTTAGAATATAATGAGACTCATTATTGTTTAATTTGGTCAAGATATATTTAAGAAAACACGTCGCTGTTATAAATATTATGTGGTAGAGCCAAGTTCACTGCGACCTTCTGTGTCAATTGTATCTCTAACGGGTAAGTGAATTACAGTTATTTATCCAGTCCGATTATATGTAAAAATGCTATGATTTTCACAATAGAGAAAGTCTGAGCAGCTGCTCTACTTAATGGTTTTGGCAAAAAAGTACAATTTAGACCAATCTAGCTTTTGGCAATTTCATCGGACACCAATCCGATCAGTCCTATACCAAATATAGATATCAATAAGAGCCAAGTTGCTATAACACCTCATCTCCTCGACCTAGCCAATATTATATTTATGTATATTTATGAGTCCACAGTTGTTTTCTTCGCCACTGCGTTGCACATTTCATGACAGCATTAGTATACCCTGTGCCAGAGTATATAACTGAGCACAGAAAATTACTTCCGAGCCAGTTGCACTGAACCGCAACAATCAAGGCGATCCGCGCGACCATCGATGCTCACCAGCGGCCACTCGGGCTGACAACTCGTCGCTGACCTTGCCCCACACAAATGCCCAGTGGCAGTTGGCAGGTGGCAGGTATCATAGCAAATTTACGATTAAATATTTTGCCATGCTCCTCACGCGGCCATTTGGACAGGAAGTGCATTAAATGCTTGAGGACGGGCGGAGCATTAAATATGATTCTCTAAACACACATATTTAGAATTTTGGCATTGAATCAATGGCTCTGTGTCTTTGTGTCTATGGTAAAGTTGTATTTAATTTCAAGAGCATTATTGAATCGTAAAATACTTGCACTGCAATACTAGAAATCTGTAGTTAGTGAACAGCTTATAGATTGATCGATTACATTGAGGAATGTCTTGGTAACAACAACTTTACGATTGTTTGAAGAACCAGCAAATAATAACAGTTAATATTTGTTTTGACTTTTGCCAAATCAAAACCGAATATAGATTTGATAGCTGTTTAATATGAATGCAAATGTTGAGAAAAAACACTTCAAAGCTAATTAAATGACATTTAATTACCAACATTAGCAGTTAGCCATATATGTATAACATGAAATAATAATGCTAAGATAAAACTTCTCTTTGTTTTAAATATACAAAAGTATTTTATGACTTGATTCAAAACGTAAATATATTGAAAATTTATTTAGTGCAACAAAATGTAATGAACATCTTGGGGATTACCATCACTTAACATACTGCCAATGGATTTGTTGTACTCAAGGGCATATTGGGTTTGTGTAATGCCCGTCTTGCTGTCCGTCCACCTGCTCGTAAGAACGCATTTTTTCTCTGCTATTGAAGCTGGAGACTTGAAACTTGTAATATATACTCGTGTGTAGATTTCCATTGCCAGATGAAAATTTACCAAGATTTCGACATGTAAAGCGCTCAGATTCACAGCTCCCATATTTCAAACACCCATAACTTTGTCAAAACCTAACCGATTTTTATGTTTGGTGGCTTTTTGGTTTGTCTTGCAATAATTCAGCATTTAAAATATATGCATTAATTAAAATAATTTTTTTTAAAATATTTTTTATTTCGAGATCTGCAACGACTCTACCATTGTTGGCAAGTACTATTTGTGGGATATATATTTTAATTAATTATTGTTGCTAAGAATCTTATCCTAAACGTTTAACTCAATATTAATTATGTGAGTTAGAAAAACGCGAAGCTGATCAATTTGTTTAAATCCCAAAATGTTGCTTTGGCTGTGGTTAAAGCTAAATGCAACCTCTTGACCCGACCCAGTTCCATATGTCGCCGCGGCGCAGAGCCATTCCGATTGGTTTCAGTTCCCGTTCCAGTTCACGTTCCAGTTTATTCCAATGTGAGCCTAGACGCGACTCACGCTTTTCGACGCCTATTTCTGCACCGCTTGCTTCTCGCTTCATTTCGTTTCATTTCGTTTCGTTCCGTTTCGTTTCGCTCCCATGTTGTCGGCACTGCGGCTCGCAGTTGTCTGCTGGCAGTCCAGTAGCAGTAGACAGTAGACAGTAGACAGTAGGCAGTAGACAATAGACAGTAGCCGTAGCCGTAGCCGTAGCTCTCGCTGTAGCCGTTCAGCTTGAAATGTTGGCGCGTTCTTTTGAATCGGATTCGACGATCGATCGGAGCACCTAATAACGACACTTGGCACGCGCTGCCTTTCATTTTGGCACTTAACGTGAACTCGAACTCGGTGCGTGTTTCTTTGTGCATATTATAATTTATGTGGTTTGTTTATTATTTTTGTTTTGTGCATCGAGTGAAGTGAAACAGTGGGCAGCGGCGAACAACAACCGACAAGAGCTCGAAAAGGTATTTTGTCATATGCATATTAATAAACTCGACCTGAAATTGGGCATTTGTATGTGTAGTGCGCGATGCATGTGAAAGCACCGAATGCTTTAAGTTTGGTTTTTGCGCAATTCCATTAATCAAATTGTACATGCAACTAGAAATCGTTTCTGACAATATCAACAAATGCTATATCTACATAGCCCTCTGCAAATGGGTGTGGCGGAATGCTCTAAACTTTCCAGTTGATGTTATATAAAATATAGGTGCTTGACTTTGAAGATATTTTGGAGATCGAATCAAGCGTTCAGCTAGAAATACTTTTCTGTTAGCTATATAATAAATAATGAATGTAAAAGGTTAAAAACTCACTTTTAAAAGAACAATTCAAACTGAGGTTTCAACATTAAAAAAAATATATTCTTAAAAGTATACTTCCTTGTCTACTGTATGTATCTATAATACTGTTCATATATTTCTAGATTCTAACAGGCTCACATATAATTTCAGTAAATGTTGCCTTTGTTCAAGCTTCTAAAAAAGTGGATGTGTTTTCATAGTTTCCATTAAAAAGAAGAGATCTGCGAAGGGTATGAAAGTAGCGGGCTGTCTGTAAATTACTTTTCTTTCATGATTTGGTTATATGTTGCGTTCAGTTGCTGCTGCTGTTGTTGCTGTTGTTGTTGTTGTTGTTGCTGTTGTCGCTGGCTTACTTTGGCAGCTTTCTTGCATAATAAACAAGATCAGCACACAATGTGCAACATTAGGCCAATGTTGGTACGTGGACACTGGCACCGGGGACACGACAACGGGTGCTAAACTGCTAAGAAAACAAAAAACAAAAACGAAAAACAACAACAACAAATGGGTGACCGAAAGCCAAAACAACAACAACAGTAACAACGACAACGACAACGACAGTGACTGCTTTTGCTCTCGTTTCCAGTGCTCTGCTCTCAGCTGCGTGCGGCACATGGACAACTCGGATATGGCAGCTCCATGTGGCATGCTGCACAGTTGCCAGTTGCCCGTTGCCCGTTGCCCGTTGCCAGTTGTCCAGGCCGTTTGCCCAGATCTCAAGTGCAGCGCATGCCGCGTTCGTTGTGAACCTGCTGCCAAAATAAAAAATAAAACCAAAACAAAAAATAAAAATTTAAGTAAAAAAAAAATAAACAAACGAAAAATCGCCAGTCGCAGCGCTTAACGCTTAACCGTTACCATATAGCTGCAACTGCAACTGCAACTGTAACAGTAAATGTAACTGTAACTGTAACTGTAACTGTGTCGCTCCAGCTCCAGCCCCGCAGTTGCTCCATTTCAGCAGTCGCCACAATCAACGATGGGGCAGCCTCGCGCTCTTTGCCATACCATTCGAGTATAAAAGTACTTGCCACACACACACACACACACACACACACACACATATATACGAGACATACCAATCTATCGTATAGTAAGTGTCCACTGTAGTACAGTCAAGTCTAACTACAAGGACTTCCAACTAGAACTTTATATCTGCTTTATTTTCACAGTCCGAAAAATAATTTAGCTAGGCTGTATTTTTAGCACAGTCTTGTGTGCGACAACCCCCATTGAGTTGAGTTCTAAAAGAGTTAATTAGCTCCAAACAAAAACTAAAAACGTCCAGTTACATATTTTATATATCTTCTGTTTGAGCTGTCTGATTTACGAAACTAGTTTTTCAGAGTGGATTGCAAGAAATTTGAAAACATTTTTAAGATTCACTCATTTTGTGACAGCTCCATTTCAGTATTGTGCTAAAAGACATATAAAAGATGTCGAAAACGGCAAACATAAATGTTTTTAATCATATTTAAAGGGAAAAGTCTGCATTCCCATGGGGCAGTTACATTTGAGCTTAATGCAGATACTATTTCTGCTTTCCAGCGCGGTTCGCATTGGAGCAGTTCTACTGTACACACATACCCAAATGCGGCTATGTCGAACATCACAGTTGATGCAGTCTGCTGCAGCTGTAGAGAGGCAGCAGTAGAATTGCAGCGTTGCAGCCGCTGCAGCAACAATTTGGGCCGCAAAGTGCATTGTAAATGCGGACGCGTGGCACGAGTCGAGACCCATAATTGCCACACTGCCCAGGCCGGAGCCGCATCGCGGACCACAGCACAGGGAGAGCTGTGAGGGGGGGGGGGGGGAACCTTTTGGTCGATGGCTTACAGGAATGGGGGTATTTGCAGCGGGCAGCCGACAAAAGAAAAAGTTCCATCAATGCGACATTTGGCGACTTCGTGCCCAGCGATCGCATTGTTTGGCAAATTTGCAAACTGTATTTTAGCTATGCTTTTGTTGTTGCGCTGCCCGGCGACAGC
The DNA here is from genome assembly GCA_035041545.1 of Drosophila colorata. NCBI lineage: Eukaryota > Metazoa > Arthropoda > Insecta > Diptera > Drosophilidae > Drosophila > Drosophila colorata. Next base: position 12,565,192 of record JAWNLD010000490.1, on the reverse strand, counting down.
TTCTTGTAATTATATGAGTATTACCAATGGCCATGCAAAATGTTTATCTTTGTACTTTGCGTTCGCCTTCTGTCAGCTACCAGTGTGAAAAATGGCAAATGGCAAGCCACAAACACTAGACTAGAAGGCAAGAGACATAAGATAAAAGACAAGAGACAAGAGACAAGAGACAAGAAACATGAGACATGAGACGTGCCATGAAATGCATCGCTGTGGCCTGTCAGGGACTTGGACTCGTCGGACTTGGACTGCCAGACGCCCACACAAGCACAGATTTGAATGCATGTGCAGTATTTACTCATGTGCGAGTGCTGCTGCCAGAGCGCTGACAAAGTGCCACCAAAAAAGAGCAGGCGGTGGCACAGATTGCCGCATGCAACAACAATAATAGTTTTGACAAAAAAAGAACGGGTAAAAACTGACAGCTGATTAGGCAACTACAACAATTACATGATGATCTCGGACGGGTGTACAAATGGAGAACTTCTTAATGCATGCTCAGCAACAGAGAGTGGCAGAGAGAGAGAAGGGTGGGAGAGAGACTTTCACATTGTAAAAGCTGTTCATTGACTAAGAAAACAAATGGAGCCAGCCGTACGACTGGGCGTATGAGTAATGCGCGTTGGTAACATGATTTATATGTGAATCCAAATACTTTGCGCAATTCTAACAAATATTTATTGGCCAATCTACAGATACTTTCATTTCCAAACGAGCCACAACACAAATTACTTAAATGAAGCCAATTTGTTCCAGTTCAGTCGTAATTAATTTTTTGGTGTACTTTTTAATTTATTTGTATAATAATGCTTGCGTACATATATTTAGGCATATCTTAACGAATGAATAAGAGATCTGATTTTATAACTCCTATCAAAAGTCGTTAATCTATGAAAACCCAAGTTTTTAGTTTATTTAAAGTTGCGCATGCAAATTAACTTTATATCAAACACATAGATAGACAAGCCAAGAAATGTTTGTGCACGCATGTTGATTTTTATCGAATTTGTCCAATTTCTTAACGATAAATAATGAAATTTCAATGTGGCATTTATTTGTTAAAAATTCGGAATATCAATTGCAATTAAATTAATGTATATTTTTGTTGATTCTATTTTTGTTTATTTTAATTTTGAATTAACTGCTTGAATTTGCAATCAAATAACATAAACAAGTACTCGGGTGATTGCATCTGCTGGAGACTGTTGCATATGCAAATGCAATAAAAATTTCGCCCGCAAATTATTCTACATACAGACAGCTATAGATCTCTATAAGGTGAAGACCTACATATATGGCTTCGAGCGATTGAACTATCTCGACGTGGGCGTCCGTTCAAAGGTGCCGAATGCAATTGAAGAGCTCGGCAGTTGAGTTTAATACCGGCTGACAATGACATCATATATGGGCAGCTGAGGGCAGCATCTCGAGGCGAGTTGCTCGTGAATTCAGCGTGGAATAAATACTCAGATACAAGCAACGACAAGCAGTTGCAGTTGCAGTTGCTGACGCAGTTGGCGCTGCCAACAAATGAGCCTTGCTAAGAATTCTGCTGTGGCAACAGCCAGTCAAGCGCGTCACATTTGGTTTATCAATAGTTTGGGCTTGTGCAACAGCAAAGTGTTTGCATGTTGCTGCTGGTATTGCGAGTGGCTTTGCCCCCTTGAGAAACCTTCTCCCGGCCTCGATGAGTCAACAGTGCACGGCCAAAAGTCATTGGCGAAAAGTGGAGCAGCCGCGTTTTTTGTCTCAATGTGCAACGCCCACAGGGTGTGGACGCTGTCGCTGATGCCGGCCATGCCTTGTCGCACAAGCGCACAGACACAAGCAGCCAGGTCTAGATACAAACAATCGGCAAACGATTAGCTTTGATTTGCTTTGGCAGCTTTTCATTTACATTGGCCTGATGACATGAGCAACGGGCAGCAACGAGAGCAGCACATGACACTGCTCAAGGTACAATGTCAAGACCTCGCGCCACATACGAATGCGAGTCGCAAGTGCTGTTGCAGTTGCACCACAGGCAACCAGCAGCAGCAACAACAGCAGCAGTCGCCACATGCGGCCAAGGAATCCGTTGGGAGAATTCCCCATGCGACAATTCTCAAGAACACACAGCGCAAGGCAATGCCACAATGGCACAATGGTCATTGGCTCATTGGCTCATTGGCTCATTGACTCATTGACTCATTGAATCATTGACTCATTGAATCATTGATTCATTTGCGGCACTTTCAAATTGCAGACACAGTTGGTCAAGCGTCTGGCATGGACACGCTCTATTTGCCGTCGGTGCTTCTTGGACAAGCAACTTGCCAAGCTGCCAACTTGGCTGCCAGCTGCCAGTTGCCAGCTGCTGCTAATGGCCATTGACCAAGTTAAGTAGTTGGCTATGAGTGCGTGAGTGCTTCAAAGCACAGGCCTCAAGCAGGCGGGTCTAAGCTGTAACCGAACATTTTTCGTTTTTGATATTTAAAGGAAGCAAACGTAATTGAAAACAGGGTCTATTAAATCCTTAACTAGCGGTTATAATGTGACCATGGAGGGGTTCAACGAGGCAAAGGCCAATGAACAAATAAGTAACTTCGAATGTGATACGAATCTGATAAGAATGTATAGGCAAACATTAGAAACACGAAACATTTTTTTCGGTAATCAATTTTTATTTGAAAATTTGTTTAAAAAATTAAAATTATTAATTATTAATAAATCTATAAATTTGTAGTATTGAAAAATATGCTAAAACTTGCGCTAACATTTTTCAAAGATCTGTGGATCTTATAAAAAAAAGACTAGAAGCAAAGTATATTTTCATTTAAAACAAATCAAATTTAAGTGCACATTGTTTTCCATACAAATTTCAACTTGATTGTCGCTGCATTCCAGTCTAAATTGTTTGGATCTGCCTCGGAGATCTCGATGTGTAGGTGGCTTTGCAATTGGGTCTCTTCGCCTCGTCGAATCCTTGGCCGATGATCTGTGGCCGCCCCGAACTGAGAACCTAACGAACGATGCTTTCACTTTCAAATGCTGTTGGGCTTATCTGACAATTGTATCTGCAATCGCTTTGTGAGTGGCCAGTTGACGCCTTTCGTGAACCCGAGTCTGACCCCTTGTACCTGCTGCCTCGGCCCCCCGGCCCCCCGGCCACAGCCCCACTGCGAGCCCACAGCCAGCAGTTCCATTCCAATTTGACGGTTCGCAACGCTCTTGTTTATAGATAAATTGATGGCGATTGATAAGATTTCAGTTTTTTCTTTGACTTTTTAGTTTGTTTTTAGTTTTTGAAAGAGTTTATTTTATTTTTATTTTTGGTAGATTGCTCGACTTTTATTGTATTTTCGATTCAATTTCGAATTAAATACGGGAAAGCAAATGGAATCGAAATCAAAATGGCGCAATGACATTTAAATTGGCTACGAATTTGCGGCTAGAAGTGAGGCAAAACGGCGGCCGCCCTACAAACGTGCCCCATTGTTGCCTGTGGTTGTTTCTATTTGTTTATAAGCAACAACAACAACAACAACAACTGGCTGCTAACAATAAAAAGCCAACGGGCCAAGCGACTTGACAAAATGAAATGCGCTCAAATTAAAGTGTTTTTTTTTGTATTTCGTTATTGCTTCAAATTTTAAGGCGGCTTTTTTGGTGTTTGTTGGTGCTGCTCTTGTTGTTGTTTTTGTTTTACTAGTTGCTATTGTTGCTGGCGCCCCACTGTAACGAGCAACAACAATTACAACTATAAAAATTATGACTGTTGATCTAATTATGGCTTTGACTGTGTCTCGCGGCAACCTTGGCACCGATTTTCGTCTGTATTTTAGTTTATTTTTCCATTTCACATTTTCGGACATTTTGCTTGGGGCTGTTCCAAAAAAAACCCACAGCCGTAAAGCTTTCTCTGCGCCGAACATTCTTAGCCCGAAACGCCACGCCCCTGCGTGTATTGCCTGCGGCATGTCGCAGACCCACAATTAACGTTAATCAACTAGTGCAACTGCAACTGCAACAGCACCCACCCGAATTTGTTGCTGCTGCTGCTGCTGCTGCTGAACTTTATTTCTTACCTCAAGCGAGTCTCAGATATCCACACAAAACAAAAAACTGTTGCTAACAGAGGAAAATATTTGAGATCGCAAACAATTATCTTCTGGCCAAAGATATTTACTAACAGCTGCTGCTGTTGTTGTTGTTAATATTTGACTGTGTTGTACGTGTACACTGTGGTTGTTGTCGCTGCACGAGCTACTAAATAAAAGTAAAAGTTTCTGTTTTGCGCATTTGTGCAATTTGACGCCGATAAAACGAAAGACTTAAGAAACGAACTTTAGCATTTTTGCGCCCAGCCAAGACAAATGTTAGCACACATAAATACACACACACAAATACACATGTCAGCGTCGCATACATAGTCAGCATCGAAATATTTTGGGGTTGGGGTGTGTCTTGCTTCCGAGAGAACGGGCGGGGGAGGGGTTGCAGCTTGACTATGCCCAAAATACTTTAAACGCTCTATAACCCCGAAATGACTCCATTAAGGCAGTCGTTGGATTTTGTTTTATGACTCTATATGCTAATTGCCAGCTGATGAAGTGCACTTTTGTGCGCCTGTGCCACAGAGAGTAGCGTGAGGTATATCAACTTGGCCATTCTAAATGTTGAGACTACTAAAAGTAACAGGAAATTCAATTTTTAATTAATAATTGAATAATATTTGAAATCAAAAGTCTCGTTCCCAAAAATTTTTAAATTTAAATTTACATTTTCCAGGCTAACAGATTATAATACATGTTTAAAATTAAAAATCCTACTCAATTATATAAATTTCTTAGAATCGGAAAGTTTTTAAAGAAACTAATACAATTTGCTTATAAAGTACATCTCGGTTTTAAATCGATTCTATTTAAATCTAAAGAGGTTACCGATTCACCTTTTTTTTTTAGTATGAATGAAAACATTCAGTTTGATTTCTCAAGAGCCAACGATATCTGTGTGCTGATTAATATAAACATTAATAGTGTATTTCTTGCTAACGTACCAACCTGTAATACTTACTTGAATATATACATAGATATATGTGTTTTATCTATTAATGTATGTGTATCTGTGGATCATGAAATAGCTTTGCTTGATTTTTTATTTTTGGAATTTTTCAATGTATGTATGTAAATTTTGTGGGCGTGGCTCTGTGATTTGTAACCGAACAAAAGCGCAGATAGGTAGATACAACTATATCCATATATAGAGATATCAGTATGAATGCATGAATGTATATGGATGTGAATAATGGTATTCATGAATGTTGACAATGTCGTTGCTGCCGCGACGGCCCTTTCACACAATTTGGAGCTCGCCGTCGGATTGGAATTGACAATCGCTTCGATTAGCTGCATTATGGATTGCTATGAGAACTGGCTTCCAACTCAATAGATATGGCCGCATACGAAATGAATACTCGGGCACATTTTTGCGGTTGGGCTGTCAAATTCGTTGCACTCATTAGGCCAATTGAATTGGCCGTTTGGCTTTTCGGCCGCCAGTCGAAACAAGTCATAATTGTGTTGTTAAGGCCGCTGGTAATTCGATATGATATATATCAACACACACACACACACACACACATATATGTAAATGTTGCTCGAACCAGACCAGACCAGACACTCGAACCACATGGAAATTAATCACTTCCCTTTTACTAGAATTTGCATGTCGGCTTTTCGGGTTTTCAATTTTTCGACTTTAGTTTTCTGTGTATTTTTTCGTTTGTCGCTTTTCTGTATCAATTAAAACCCAATTATGTTCGTAGGCATGTCTTGGAAAATATGCACCGAGATAGTGCCTATCCGGCCATAACGGGTTTAACACACACGTACACACACACACAGCCAAGGTTGCCCCGGCACCAACTGCAGCTCCAACATAGACTCCAACTCCAACTCCGACTCCAATTCCGATTCCGATCAAGTAAGTGTCAGCGCACCCCGTTGTCAGCCAATCAGCATAACACTCAGCGGGTAGCCGTCGACAACAAAAAATTATTGAAATTTATTAAAGTCCATGAACGGAACCGATCGGAACCTTCGTTATGTGAGCTGCCTTGTTCAGTACAGATTTCTGCAACTTATTGAGACTTTCCGAATCCTGAGTGGTTCTGGTTAATTTTTCGGCGTCAACGGCTCTTGTTCTTGATCTGTTCATCCTTTATAGATTAAGTGCAAAATAAATTGTTTTTAGATACGTTTTCATACCATAGTCAGTACAGTTTTCCCATAACTTTCATTGGCTTAACAAAAATGTCTAAAGAACGGACTGTGAGTCTTTCACAGATTATAGAAATTCATTAAGACATTTTCTTATCATCCAATAAGAAGCTGTTTTCCATGTTTTACGAACGACATCGCTTTATACATGTACACATTTTAGTAAAAATTTCTAGGTCTATAATACTCAGATATAATACACATTTATATTATTTTGGCGCTGATCCTTGATTTAATTTTTTAGTTGATATTATATGTTATGTGTAGTTCTAATAGGCTCTTTCATTATTTTAGTGAATTTTCTTGAATTGGTTAACGGCATTTTGGAATTTATGCTATAATATATTCCAAATTGCGTATACGCACTGTGTACCGCTTGCGCTTTTATTTTTTTTATCTGGCGGCAATTTGTTTGGCTTATGCAATTGTTTGATTTGATCCTCAAATTACAAAAACAATCAGAGGCCAAATTATGCTTCACAATTTTGTCAATGATGCAACGACACACATATGTGTGTCTCTGTGTGTGTGTCTCTCTCTTTCCCTCTCTTTCACTGTCCAGCTCTGCTACATGTGCTCAAATTTCTGCTCGTTTTATATGGAATTTATCTGCGCATTTGGATCGCTGCTTGTTGTGGGGCGTGGCGCACATTTTGCTTTGGGCCAAACAATTTGAGATTGCAATTATGTTAACATTATTTAATTTATTTTCGATCGCAGCAAATGAGGAAATTGTTTATTGAAATTGCAAAAACCTATGAAACTATGCGAATATCTATGGAATGTATCTTTAAGCTTGGGCATGGACAGGTGCTGAAGAACTTTACTGCCACGTACAAAATACTGAGCATAAATATTTGATATATTAACAATAATAATAACAATAATAATGGCATATTTTGTGATACTACGCATCAAATTTGAAAATGTGTCTGGTTTACAGACAATGAATTTAAATTTACATTCAAACTGTTTTCGACGATGACAAACAAAAATTAGCACTAACAGGTTGTCAAAAGCGTGAATGCCTAATTGTGAAATACCCTGTAGCTGCGCCTGATCTGTCCTATTTGAATATTTCTTCAAGATCGAAGAGCTTAGGGTAAAGACTTATAACTTGACTGTGATCGAAGATGGCTTCCCTGTTTCTTAATGGGAACAGGATCTATTGAATATCAAAAATCTACGGCACTGGAGACGATGTAAATACTCTTTAATATAATTAATTAGGCATGGATTGATACATTTGTAGGAGCTCTCAACATCAAGGAGGGAGTCCTGTTGAGTTGTCAGTTGCAAGATATTGCTGACGATTGAAGGAACAGGAGCAAAGAAATAAAAACTATAGTGGGCAGGGAGAATTAAAATTTCAATAAAACAGCCGATATAAATATAAACAAAAGTGTGCATAAAAACAGCCGCAAATAAAAAGAAAATATTTTAATATCTGAGATTGAATCCAAGATGTGTAATTAGGCTGACAGCTTAAAACTTATCAGCTGACCCTCGTTCGCATGCAAATGCCTTCGAATTGCATTTGAAATGTTGTCGCCTTGGCACGTTGGCAGCTGGCCAAGTTCCGGCTAACGTTTGGGCAAAGTGTCGTGTTCATGTCAATTGCTTGTTGCCGCTGTGGCAGCCACACGCGGTGGTCCCATCGATCCGTTGGTTCGATCACATTGTCAGTGTCGCATATATCAGTTGGATAAGATCTGCACAGATCGGCAAATACTTCAGCTGTCACTGCATTTGCCATTTATAGTGAAAAAAATAAAGAAGGGAGTCGAACGTGACAAAATATAAGTTGTTTTCGGGGCCAACTATATAAAGGCAGAATTCAGCGAAACCTGACACAATTCCAAAATCCCAATAGTTTTAAAATCCTGTGCATGAATGGTACTTTGCAGTGTATTTTGTTTGATTTAAAAATCTTCTGAACGCTTTTTAAATAAATATGTATCTTAGTGATACGTGACATTTTTTCCAATATGATTCATGTGGGGAATTTTAGTAACGATTAATTTTATAGACTCATGCGAGTCGAATGAGGTGTATCTTTCCGAGCTCGGACTTTATTTAACCAATATAGAGTCATTTAAAGCTTATTACCATTAGTAAAACCTGCCTAACTAAGGCAAATAAAGTCATATCTTCGAACGACGCGTAGGGCAGCGGCTGATTGATTCAAAATACAACTCTCTAGGAAAAAAAGCGAGACCAAAACGACAAAACGACAGCAGCTTGTGCTCTCAATTGCAAAATTGCCAATTGCCAATTGCATACATTTGTTTTCGGTATCTAGATCTCTATCTGTATCTGTAGCAGCCCATGTATCTGTATCTGAATATATATTTTTTTCGGCTTAATTTATGCGCTTCCTGTGCAATCAATTGTATTTCCAAGTATTCCGAATATTGTGTCATTCTAACGATCCATAAAAGTTAATTACAATGCATCCTGTTGACCCCCCCCCCGCTCACCCCCCGCTGCCCCATTGCCCGATGCTGAGCCATTGGCAGACTCAAATTTATGACATTTGTCACGCTTTTTGGCCAATTTCGGCTAGGCGCCAAGTGGTTGATCAAATATGGATGTCTAACACATTCTCCTATTGGTGCTGATAGAGGGAGTGTTAGAAGAGCGGCAGGCAGGGGGGATAGCTAACATCTATGTACAAGTCTTTTATGGCAGTCTAAAGTGTTTCATAGCCCAATTATTTCTAATCAACTTTGTGGCGGTGCAGGCGGAGCACGCAACACAAGCTCTAATTGTAGGTCAGACAAATTATAACTACAATTGAATGCGATACGTGAACGCTTCGGACGTAAATTGGCAATGAAACTGACACTTAATCACTCGCACTATTCTGAATATTTACAGTTTGTTTCAGCTGCGCTTCTTGAAAATTAGCTTGTTTCATTTATTTTTATTTTGATTGCGAAAAGCTTATAATCATAATAGTTTTAATTCTATGGAATTCATAGCTTAGATTCGTGGAAACTTATTTTGGTTCTTAAGTTTTTAACAAAGGCGTTTATATAATAAAAGGAAATCAAATCAGCAACAAAAAATGTATTCATTAATTTTGTTAATGTTTTTTTTTTAAACAACAATTTTAGTTTTTTTTTTATATTTTCAAAACTTTGTATTATGCTTATTTTATTGAAAAGCCAATTTAATTTGTCAAATATTGATACTAACTCGTAACTAACCTTAACAGTTTAATGACGATTTATTAAATTGCAAATATTCCAATTTTTTTTTATCTAATTATGTTTCAGTAGTCAAATTGTTTAGGAAAAGTTTTGCATAATGAGCTACCGCTTGATGTTTTGGGTCACGTTAGGAGTGGGGTTAGATGCTGCTCAGGTGACAACTGTGCCGGTTCTTCAACACCTGCCGAGCAAGTGAGAGACCAGAGCGAATGTGCGATGCATTTGACTCTTGGCTAATGTGCGCTTTGCTGTTTAGTGTCAACAAAACCCACACGCACTTTGGGCCAACACACACACAGACACACACAAGAGACAGGTGCGCTCGCATAGACATGATCATTATGCAGATTTATGACTTCAACACTTGCAACTGATAGCGGCACTGTATATAGCCCGCCTACCCACGTAACCCTCCGCACCCCCCATCCCAATTGCGGCTCAGTCCCTGCCGCGGTCCTCCACATTGAGCCGCGTTAACAGAGTTGTTTGTTTATGAGGCGCTTGCATTGAATTATGGCAAGACATTAGCAACAATTTAGCAGGCAGACATGTCGCCAGCTTCAATAATCATTAACAACGACACTTGGACGCTGCTTGTTGTCGCTGACTGTGTGCGAATACATGTGTAGCCGTAGCCGTAGCCGTAGCCGTAGCCGTCTCTGTATATAATTTTTATCTAGGCCTTTTGGCTGGCTCGGCCAAGCCTGGCTTGGCCCAAGTGGGCGTCTTAAATTGGCTTAATTAATCATTTTGTCATAATAATCAACTTTAATTAAATTCAATTTCAAATCCAACAGCAACTCAAGAACAACATATTGATCGACTTCGACTGGCCGGACAGAAAAATTGTTATTAAATTATTACGAAATGCTATGCAATGCGACCGACTTGCCGGTCCGCTCCGCCACGCCCCGTCCCGCACCGCCTCCCCGTGCTGGCCGGGTGTTAAGTGTTCTAATTGGGGCTGCTTTGCTCTGCTTTATAGCGTGCTGATAACTAGGTGCATGCACGATTATGATATAGTCCCCGACTCGGGTAATTGCCAACATTGTCGCCCGACATGCAAATGGGCAACTTGAAACCCGAGCCCCAAACATAGCCCACAGTGATCTCCATAGTCTATCACAGACGCCCCGCTCGGTCAGCAAAACGTTTGTTTAAACGTTGTTTTAATCACCAGTTACGACTTGATGGCCATTTGCAATGCACAGTGGCCTGAAGTTCATTTGCACAGCATTCGGAATGTGATCTTTTAAAAGACATATATATAAGTCAGCTGATTTATATTATGCATTATATTGCTTTTTTATTGAATATATTTATATTTTAGAAACCGCTAAAACCCCAGAGCAAAATTGTAAAATCTAAAGTGCGGCATAGGTTGAACGGTTTTTTCTATAAATATTAAATTTTGTATATAAAAGCCTTTAAATAATGCTTTGCGACAGCAAAATAAAGATCTAGAGTCACCAAATCTGACAGACAGTTTTCTGACCTCTTCTCAAGATCGATCCGAAAAATATCTTTTATTCAATGTTGGCTCACATCTCATAGCCTTTTCTCTCGATCTACTCGTTTATTGCTTTCAAGTTTGGTTTGTTTTGTTCATAAGGCATTCATATTGATTTATTTTAGCAGAGTGAATCATTTGTTTGCTGAACAGTTATCAAATAAACAATTTGAGTACAATTTACATTGAGATGAGCTAAATTATTCTACTGTTCACAGAAAATGTTTTTCTGAAATTTAGCTGTTAGGATAACTAAGTGTTGTTTATCTCTCCTAATGCACCAAATAATTTCCGTTTTGTTTTTCTTTAATAAAAGGTACATTGTTGTGCCTTAAGGCGTGGAATTATTTCTGATCTTAAGGACTGTTATCAATATCCTGCAATAGTAAAGAAACCCGATTTGAGCTAGAGGCTAAGATGAGTTTAAATCGAGCACATACCAGTTCAGAGTCTGGCAGGCTTGGATTCATTGGATTGTTTATGTTCAGATTCATGGGCTCCATGTAGTTGGGCATGGACTTCTTGGAACGTCGCGATATGGTAAAATGCGATGGATTGTTGCCGTCGCGACGTATCATGCCTGGCAGAATGCGGCGGCGGGCGTTGATGAACCAGTTGTTCACCTGCTGCACCAAAATGTTGCCCTTGTGGGCAAGGATGCGCTTCTCCACCTCACTGGGATAGGCGTTGTAGCGATGCTCGTATAGCCAGCTCTTGAGTATCTTCACTGCGTGCGGCGGCAGGTTGCCGCGACGTGTTGGATGCTCATCCTCCACCATAATGTCCATGTGGTTGCGGATCTCTCTGTTGTCGTTGCAGGCACTGGTCTGTGCGTCCAATGGGTTCTGACCTGGCATTTTGGCCATGCCAGTTGCAGATTCGCTGCCGTCCAGCTCTGATGACATTTGAACATTCTGGGCATTTGGTCCTTGGTTGAAGCGTTCGCTACCTGAACATTTGGCAGTTTATATAACACCCCGTGCCACTCGAAGTTGGCAGAGCTTACCGGTTCTTTCCATTCGCTTAGCGTATTCGAGAATTCTCTGCCGGACTTCGGCGGTCAAGACTAGTTCTTCGGACGACATTATTGTCGAATTTACAAAAATCGTTGATAATGGGAAAAAAGCTTTCTTGATTTTTCGAGAAAAAGAACACAAGATAAGCCCGAAAATCTTGCGTATGAATGAATTTCTTTTTGTTCACAGCACAAGTTTCGACTCTGAAATGAAATACCTGACTCCAACAATTCAATGCCTACTGTGTCATTAGTTCTTCATGTTGGAAGCCTGTCATCTGCTTGTCAAAAATAAAAAAGGCAGCTAAATGAAGCTAGAGATGACAGCAGATGCTTCATTGTTTCGAAGCTTTCAGCTGTACAAAAATTCTAAAAATATTGAATATTTGTTAATAATATAAGAGCAAATATCGCATATATTATATTATTTACAGATTAAAATCTATACATATTTTTAAAATCAAATACATAAAATTTTGTTTCATTATAAGCAAGGCCAAATCGAAAGTAAGTTGAGACTTTTTTTTTTTGACAGTGTGCACAGTGGTGCACTATTTTCATTATTTCGCTGTTGTGCTCAAAATTCAATGTGGGCCCGTTGCCACATTTAACTGCAATTAACTGGCATGATATATGGCCAATCCCAGACGGAGACACTGCCTCGGTCTCAGTCGTAGTCAGCGTCAGCGTCAGAGTCAGAGTCAGAGAGTCTGAGTTTGGTTTTTTAATTGTCTTTATTGCCGTTTTGCCGCTGGTTTATTGCACTTTTGGCAGCTAATATTTATTGGCCATAATTAACGGTTCTGCCATTGCGGTTCTAACCAAACTGGACCCCCGTCTCCATTGGCCATTAACTCCATTGACCCAGCAAACGTTCAGAGATCAGCGGACATTTGGGCACGGCTTCCGGGCGGTTGTCTTAATTGCCCCATGCTAAATCGAAAGTGCCAGGTATTTGGGTGCATAAGTACCATATATATATATATATATATATATATATATAGTATATCCATAGGTACATTTTCTGCATATAAGGAGTTGTGTCGCATTGTTCGCGTCTCGTTAATTGTGGCCAACAGTTCTTTGTTGAATATCAAATGTCGGAGCAGGAGTCGTTGGCTTCAGATCGGCCAAATACCTGCGCCCATAATTATATGGCCATGGCTCCATAAATACACATATATTCATAAATAAAACGCAAACTCATCTTTCACCAGCTGCCATTCAAATCAAAGTTGAGTCCAAACTTGAATTGGGCTTTTTGTCTTGGCTATGTGAAAAGCGGCGCGGAAATTATGACGCGTTTTTCTCTGGCATTGAACGAGAAGGCAAAGTGAATGTCTAAGACTTATCAAAAGGCAAACTGCAATTGTTGTTGCTGTTGTTGTGGTTGTTATTGTTATTGCTGTTGTTATAACAGTAGCACGTCTGTGGCAGGTGGGCAGGCAGCCTGTTCAGCTCCAGCTCCAGCTCCAGCTCCAGCTCAACTCTTTTGGCCTGGCCGGAAGCGTTAACAAATTTGCGCGGCGATCGTTTTGGTTAGCCAAACGGCAAATGGCGCCACGGCACGCGCATCATCATCATTCACATCATCAACATTTAATCATCATTATGATCATCATCATCGTCATCATCTTGGGCTTTATCTTAATCTGCAACAAATTCATTTTCATTTTGGCTTTTCGCCATCTGCGGTTCGTGTTGCGGCTGTCCGCTTTTCAATTACGGCTGCCAAAATAAAAAAGGCGCACTTTTTGCTGCTCTTCGATTACAATGGGAAGCCCCTGAAAAAGCCAACTACAAAGCTATAACATGGCCGTACGCTATAGAAGAACTTGAGACTTAATTTGATGATGCTTATTTTGGCAAAAATATGTTTGATCGAAAATAATGATGTATTGCTTATTAGATCATAAATATGCAAATATATACTAGTACATACATGCATACATACACGGATACATGGCTTTATCGACTACTTTATGGGATTCCGTCTACTGCCTGCTACACCATTGGTACCGATTTTCAAGGGTATCATTCAAGCTATACCATTAAAAACACGTGCAATTTTCTGCCTTGATTTCTTTGGGAGAGAGTTTGCATGTGGAAGAGGCATCAAACCAGGCATAATACCATCCAATTATTAAAGTTTTACTTTACAATCGAAGCAACATAAAAAGAGATCAGTAAAGGTCAATAAATGTTCCTTAGTTAATAAAACCCAACTTCTTGTCTGTTGTCTGTTTCCTGCTGCTGTCAACGCGTTTGCAAGGGGCTCTTTAGCACCTGCCACAGCTAACAAATGGCTGCAATTTGTCTGGCATCTCTTTGAATATATATTCATATATATAAATGCAAATCCAGATCGAATTGCAATGCGAGTTTGAATCGGGCTCATAACTCACAACTCACAATCAGAGTCGACAAATTGCCGGCAATTTGTTGTGCAATCGTCGCACTTCGTATTCCAAATTCCGTATTCCGTATTCCGTGTTCCGATTTCGATTGCGATTTCAATTCCATTTGTCGGGCGGCTGTCGGCGGTTCTCGCAATTGCCACATTCGATTCCACTGGCTGTACAATTAAAGCGATTTAATTATAGTACTCCAAATGGCGGCTTTGACGAATGCGGTGGGTCTGGTGGTGGCCCAGCTGCCATTTGGCCATTTGGCCATTTGGCCATTTGCTCAATGGCCAATGCAATAAAACTGCGCTCGCACTGCCATCAAAATGTAAATGATGAAAAGAAGGCAACAAATTCCGAACACTATTTTTTACAATGTAGCGAAAATTGCTGGGCGTTGTTGCAGCTGATTTTTGTTGTTGTTGTTATTGTTGTTGTTGTTGCTGCTGCTGCTGCTGTTGCTGTTGTTGCGCATGCGTGTGAGCAGACAATAACAACATGGCACTCACTCGCATAAATCGGTGACAAAGGCGTTCAGCAACAGCGTCAACAACTAAATCAAACGATATCCGCAAGCCGAAGACAAAACACTCTTCGTGTAACTATAGGCCCGGCCTAAAAGTTGCCAAGGCTGCAAGACGGTTCGAGCCGGCTTTTAACCAACCAGCCCGAACCATGGTTCAGTAGTTAAATGCGACTCGTCAGCTTTTCTTTGAAAATTATAAAATAAATAATATAGAAGTCAGATCTCAGTTTCTGCATACTGAAGATTGGCCTTTATTAAAGCCACAATTGTGATACCCCATGTGAGGGTATAAGGAAAACCCACAGCACAACATAAAAATGAAAATGAATGGAAATTAATGCGCAGCACGCGAAAAATTCATTTTATGTGCGCACATACCAAGAAAATTGCAGACCAGGGCTCAAGGGGGAGTTGGGTGGGGCAGACTGCAGCGCTTGAATGCAAGTTTGATATTACGTTTCTTTCAATTTGATGTAATCGTATTCTTGAAAACGGTGTTTAGCCTACCATAACTGCATAACTATCTAAATAAACACTTTGACAATACATATGTATGAATGTATGTGGGAAAAAAAACAACGAGTTTTGCATTTAAATCAATCGTCTTAATTTGGTCAATCTGGAAATTCCTTAACTTGAGCAAGCTTAAGCTGAAAATTAGCTACACAGAAAACAGTCAAAATTCGTATAGATATAAATATTAGATCATCGTGAACCACAACTATACATTTATTTGTTGGAATTTAGTTAATGATCTTGGGTCCATGTCAACAACTATATAAAACATCATCTAATCCAGGGGTGCTATTGTGCCCATGATGCGCAGATATAGTTCGGCGGATCCGCGAATGCGCAATTTGCGGGCGCACAGCTTAACCAGCCAGGGTATGTCGAGGTAGTCGGCTCCCTTCATTATGGCCCGCACGCTGGCTAGCTTTTCGCGCAGAAACTCCTTGTCCCAGTCGTCGATTTCGCGCTCAATGTTAGCTGGCTCGTTCTTGCTTTGGACCCAGGCGGGTTCCTCGTCGCCCTTGTGGTACTCCATCCAGAGCAGAATCTTTAGCAGTACGTCGTGATTGAGCCCATGCACGGGCAGAATCAGCTCCTTGTGCGTGTTCTCCGCTGTGCTGAATTGGCACATATGCTGGATTACTTTGGAGCGCTGCAAGACCCCGAAATCGATGCTTATTAGGAACCCGTCCTTTGTCTCTAATCGAACGTGATTCATAGCGCAAGAAATTCGTTTAGTTGAAGATTTTGACAAACTGCCACGACTTCTATACACAGAGATTAATAAATTTTCAATGTGTTGATATGAACGATAAATATTTGACAGTTGAAATTCAGGGCAAATCTGACTTGTATCGGATATAGTACACATACATATACATATATATCCTCTTGGGATCGAATATTTAAATTAAAGTAAAATGGCCCCCAAGCAGATCTCTGCCAAGCTTATTGTAAAATCTTGCAAATGTTTAATAACATTCAGATATGATATATATTTTAATTATTTATTTAAAAACGGCCAAGTTATTAAAACTAAATCGAACTTTTATTTAAAATAGCGCTTTCGGCTATACATATAAGATATATATTCAGAAATTATATCTGGCATTGCTGAATATATATATGTATATCATATCTGAGTGTTACTTCGGCAGGTATTTTCATCCGATTTAAGTGGTTCAGTTAGCAGCTTCCAATGGTGCACTCAGAAATGAGTCTTGATTAAAGCGTCAACTTTAATGAGCCAATAAACCGCCAGTCGAAAACATAATAAGTAGGTTAACCAACACTGAAATTGGCTGTTAGTTCGAAGTCGCAGCACTGTCAAGGATTAAAGCGATGAGAGAACCTAAAGAAACGACAGCTCAAATCAGAAGGATGCTAACGAAAGCGAGAACGGGGGCAATTATTGTACCAATAATGTCTTTGTAAACGAACTATGCCTAATTTTGGGAAGGGAAAAAGCTAACATGCAAATGGTCTAAAGAAAAGTCTAAATGCAGTTTTGTTTATCCATTAGTGAACTTGATTTGAACAAAATTGCATCCAACATGTTTAGTTTAGTTAATTAATTAATAAAGTCAGTATTCAAGACGCAGACATTTTTAAAAGAAAATCAAATGTCAACCTCAGTTAAACCAAATTATTTATTGTACATAAACTGTATCCAACCACTTGTCAAGCATCACATGATTCGGTTCTATATCACAGAATTGATATACAAGTAACTTGTTTCCATTCAAGTTGATGGCAACGTGTTGTTAGTGTTGTGAAATGTCGGGCACTTGAGTGCTGCAAGTCGTTGCGAATGTCTGCGAGCACTTTGACACTTTCGTGCAATCGACCAGTTGCAAAGGGCTGTGGCAAGTGGCAAGTGGCAACCTTAATTCCTACTGCAAATGAATGAAAACATAAAACGAAAACTTTCACGAATTACTTCAAAAACAATGGGCGTCTGTGGGCGTGGTCCGTTTTCACATGTGCCACAGTTTCAAGTGTAAAAGTGCATGGGAAATTGCAAAAAAAGAGTCGCAGGTGAAAACTCATGGGAAGTGCTGGCAACATGCAAACACTTACCGTCTGGGGTCAAATACTGATTGCGGGCACTATGAATGGCACTGTGAATAGTATCTACATTAATAAAAGAGGTAAAAAATGCGAAAGTGCTGCGAACAGAACTCTAGACAGGTGTGTTCACCTCAGAAACATTCAGTACATTTAGAGGTCGTTTTTTTACCTCCGAGTCTTTAATTAAAAGATTTATTTTCGTTGCCAGATAGTTAATTAAATATGTGCAGCACAACCCTTAGCTCTTGAGTTATCATTTCCGTTGCGTTTCAATTTACTTATTGGCCAACTCAATATCAGTATTTATTTATTTATTATTTTGAGTTGTTGTTTGTTGCGGTTTTATTATATTTTTTTTATTATTATTTTTTTTTTGGGGTTTTTGCGTGTTGCTTTTCGTATGCAAGGCACGAAAAAGTGCAATGAAATATGCACAAAAATGATTTAATAAGTTGTCGAACAACAACTCGAAGTCAACCGGATATCGGACTGTGCGGAGAGCTGGCCAAATGGTTTTGCAATTTCCCTAAGTTGTTGTTGTTGTTGTTGCTGGCGTTGCATGTCGCAACTGTTGGCCAGATGCGTGTGGCACGATCTGACGAACCGTTCCTCAATTAAACGGCAGTCGAATCTACAGCCTGCGCCCAATTAATGCTCCACAGACACAACTTGCAACTCTCGCATCGCGAACTCCCCACAGCCTACAGCCCACTCCCAGTCTCCACTCCCCTATTCCCTCCCCACTCCCAGCTTGCAGCTCACAAGTCGATTAATCAAAGAGTCAAACGTTTTGACGCTTATCGAACGTTTTAACGCCTGATGATGATCAGTTAGCGGCGGACACACAGAGGCGGCAGCAACGGTGGCAGATGCTGACGACAATCGTCAGCGGCAACAACAGCTACAATAGCAACAACAACAATGGCGACGACAACAACACATTGATTTACGAGTTCCGCTCGCACAATCTCACGCTTGAGTCTTGGCTGCGGACTGCAGCATCGATTCATTTGCTTTTCGACTGCATTCGTTCATTCAATTCATTCATTCATTAGGTGCCGCAGCGAGCGAAGCATCTCGCCAAAACATTTGTCGACCTCACGTACCGTCCGCCAGCATGACGCAGGCTACCCCCCTCCACCCCTACCGCTACCCTTCCCTCCTCCATCTTTGGCCAGCAATAATTGTTTCTTTTTTCGCTTTTGCTTTTTTACGAGTATTGTTTAATCACCGACAACTTTTGGCTACCTCTGCAATCATTTAGCCGATGTCTTCGGCACTTTGATCGAACCGGCGTTCCGTGCATAATAGAGTTGTAGTTGTATTTGCAATACTCGCTACCCATTAAAATTGGGAGGGGAAAGGGTATGTTGCCTCAAAAGAGGCGGAAGGTGGCATCCGCTAAATATATATATATATGGATTTTCGGTCTGAGTACTTTTAACATAGCTCGAAGTAAAAAGTTTCTTGAGACACAAATGTTGATGTGATAAATAGATATCAAAAAAATGTTTATATATATAACTTATGTGCTTACACAATATAATATTATATATACACAATCAGCTAGGCAGTTATAAAACACTGTTCTCACACACGTTATCTAACACTAATCGTCTAACACTTTGATTACCCATCTAAAACTCTGTGATACATATAAGAGTTGAAGAGTGTCAGTCTTGCGACAACCGCCGAGCAATAAAGTCGATATATACGTTTGCTGTGCTAAAGTCTTCTACAGTTAATATATATCCTACTTGAATCTTCATCTTAGCCAGGTACAAGCGTTGTAAAAATCTGACCAAGGTAGAAATTTCTTAAATTGAGAGCAAAATTCTTATCTTAAAAAGGTTTTTTTCTAATCCTAATCTAATGCATTAAAATAAACCTTTTTAAGTATTTTTCTAGTACGAAAATTCTTGCAATGAGTACTTTGTTCTTGAAGCATTTTGCAATACAAAATTAAATAATAATTTATTTGTAGAACAAATTTTTTTGAAATTAGAACAAAATAACGATACGAATTCTATTAGAGAGCAGAACAGGATTCTGGGTATATTAAAGTCGTGCACTCTCGACCAGCGCGCTCTCGCTTGCTATTGTTGTTGCTGCTGTTGTTGTTGCTGCTGCTGTTGCTGCTGCTGTTGCTGCTGCTGCTGCTGTTGCTGCTGCTGCTGCTGATGTGTAGCACTTGGCCAGCGGAAGGCATTCAAATTTAGATTCGGATTCGTTTAACGTATCGGACATGAATCGACAGCAAATTTGTCGACTGCTCAACTCTGTCTATCGCTGTGTCGCTCTTCTGATCCACATTTGGTCGGCGTCAAGGTTTTCTGTGGGTTTTATGCAGCCGCGTTTCAAGGGCAACATCAGAAGCTTTGTATCGGGAATTATGATTGTTTGCTTGTTTATTTATATTGACAGTAGTACCCCCAATTGCAATTTGTGGCTTCTGGTTTCTGTTTGTCTTTTTTGTCAGTGGTTTCAGCTGCAAATCGATCATCTGTTTGTTTAGGTACAACAATTGAATGTTGCAAATCTTTGCCTCGATCTCTTTGAGCTGTGCAGAAACTGAGTAGGGGGGCTATGAGGCATTATCATGAAAAGTAAGTTTTGGTATGCGAAGTTTACTCTTTAGAGACAGAAAATGTGAGTGAAAAAGTGGGAGAGACATTGGCTTTTATTTTGCTGAATTCTCTATATTCTCTAATTTTCCATTTGTTTAAAATAAATATGATGCTGTATTTGTCTATTAATATTTTTTTTGTTGTTACTATCATGTCTTTTTTTTATTATTATTTCATCATAATTTAAAAAAAAACCCTAAGGGCCGAATTCAAATAACTAATCAATTTTACAACTTTTAGTTAATGTTTCTTAAGATTGCAGCCTGCAAGTTCAAAGAGCGCTTTTTCCTTTTAAATTCGTTGTCTGTTTTCACTTAAAAAATAGTAGTTAAAATAGTTATTTTAAATTGTGTTTTTCCTATTTATTTTATATTTTTATATTTTTTTTTTCTATTTATATTTAAAGGTTATAATTTTTGAAACCAAAGTTTTCTGTTGGATTCTAATATGAACTTTCTAAAATGTTCGAAGCCTTTTCCTATCGAATTTCTAGTATTCATATTATTTATGAAAAAAAGCGACCCTAATAGATGCATGTCGTACTTCAATCGCAGATAGTCCCCAGCCTGTTGTGGCTAAGATCGTACTTGGGGAACCCACATGTGTAGACATTCCCATGAGGCGAGCAGAGACCCAGCCGCGATCATTAAGAAAACTGTTGGCAAAGAGTCGGGTAAAGTAAAGTGAAGAAAAGTAAAGCAAAGCGTTGACTAATTAACACATCGACACCGAAACGCGATGCGATGCGATGCGAGCAGGCATAAATATGGGTCAGTTGGGCTATGAGCCAAGTCGGGTAGTACGACTGTGGCACCGACTCATGGCACATATACATACAAACATATATAGTTCACTTAGCGCCCGATGCCAACTAATGCCATTTTGATGTACTGAGTAGGCACAGTTGAACAAACAGCTGGCAAAAATGTGTGTGCGTGTGTTGCAAGCAATTAACTGGGCGTCAAGTGTTGACCAAGTGTGCGAGCTCCGCTGCCATTGAGAAATGATCAGAGCGCTGAACATCCATATGAATATCCGAGTGCATTGTGACATTCTCCCAGCTGCTTGGGGATGGCCAGGCGAAAATAAGTTTTGCAGCTCGCTTCAAAGACATTTTTCCCCTCGTTCCCTCGCTCCCTCTTCCGCCGTTTACCAATTTCGCAATTTTTGCTTAATTCCTGAAGCGTGCGCTCATTGAATTGAACAATTTCCGCCTTTCGCCTGCAACTGCATGACGATAACGATGACGATAACGATGACGATGACGATGTCGATGACGATGACGACGACGATGACGACGACGATCACAACGACGTAGAACTGCCCAGTGGCGAAGAGTATCGCCTTGCCAGTGCCGGACCTAGACCCAGAACCGAAACAGCCTTCACAAGCAGCTGGGCTTGGCTGGGCTGGAGTCGAGTGTTGCTACCGTTTATAAATCTCTTAATTAAGTGCCCATTAAAATGCTGATTACGCATTTTAAGCAATTTCATTGCAACATTACAGACAAAAATAATTGTTTTTTTCTTTTTTCATTTATTTTTCTTTCCCCTGCGTTCCATTTCAATGGCAATCGAGTTGCGGCCCGGACTTCGAACAGGGCATAAATTGGCCATAAAAACCTTCGCGTCGGTTCATTAGGTTTGTCTGTTCTACTCGTAATTGCAATTGCGGCTTTTTCCGGCTATCGATTTTGATTTATGCGCCTTGAGAAATACCCATTTTGTTTCCTATGAAATTACAGAGTTTGGTTAACCTGAAAGCTATGTACAAAGCAAGCACAGTTTTAACAACCTGTTGGCTCTAAAATAACACAACTTTCGCCTATAATATTCTGGTGAAAATTGCGGAATTGTTTGGCAGTTGGTTAATGCAAGTGTTTTAAAAATGATATCTGGGAAAGCTGTCTGCAGAACTCAAGAAATTTTAGTGAAAGAAAGGCACCTTCTCTCGCTCGTTAGAGACATACTTTTTGGTACTTCATAGGAGTTATTTAGAAATATATATATATAGATAAATATATATATATACATATATAATAAATAAATAAGCTGCATTCGATGATTTTAAAAATCGACCTAATTAAAACTTCAAAGCTTTGTGATAAGTCAGTAATAATATTTAAGATTTGTTTTTAAATATGAAAATTATACTTTTTTTTCAAATAATTTACTTTTGTTTTTTTATTGCAGTGCCCCAATCGACGCAGGGCTGCGTCATGTTGTTGTCGCTGTCTATGCAACATGTAGAACAACAACAAGAACAACAACATAAACAATTAACCCGCTGTGAGTGTTGGCCAAGAAAAACAACTCTATTAAAAAGCGTCTAAAAAGTTGGCTTAAATTCAACTAATTTACCAAGGGAAACACAACAATAACAACAGCAACAACAACAACAATAAACGCTTATAGTAGCTAAAACGCCGACATTTTCAATATTAGCATTCCGAAAAGTTCGCTCGGTTTTAGCCAGAAGCAAGTGGCACGAACAAAAGCACATTTGAAACAACAACAAGAGAACTTCAAGCAGACGAAAAAGTTGCAAGCAAATTGTTGCTGCTGTTCACAACGACAACCGACAAGAACAACAACAAGAACAAGAACTACAACATCACGAACAAGTGTCGCCGTTTCTTAATGCAAAACAACCATTCTGTGATATCTTAAGATCCAAAGGTGAGTTGCACAAAATTAAAGCCCATTTAGCCCAGTGGAGCGGAAATGCATTTGCCCCAACCTCAAACCTAAGAGTTCGCAATGCAAGAAGGAAGACGCGGCCCAAATTGACCCAAGAGTGTCATCTGGCAAACAATTAAAAAACTCAAGTTTTCTTCTTTAATCTACTCAATTTGTAAAGCAAAGTTTTATTTTAACAATATTATATTTTTTTTCGACAGCTATTCGATTGTTTATTTTAATGAAATTGTTCCACACAATTTACGACTTATTCAGGACCTCAAAGCAATTGTTTTTACTTTAAATTATACAATATATTTTTTGTATGATCTGTGAGAGTTCTGGAGTCGTTGGGCTTTCAGTTACGTTTAGCTTAAAAGGTTAAAGGAAAATAACGATCATGTTGAGTAGACACCTTAGAAATCTGCTAATTGCCAGTCGTGGTAGAACTCAATCTTATGTTACCATAGGAAAACTGAACCGATCCCAAGTGTGTTAAAAGCCAGCGTTAACATTGCAAATACATTATAATTTATATATGTCGCTCTATGTGGACATTCAATACACAGTAAATTCCCGATTAACATGTGACAACACACAGTGCTTAAGCGTAACCGTTAATTAGTGGCTGCGTTGCAGGGTTCGGCCGCCAGGCGGCGTCTCTGTGCGGTGGGTGTAATTGGAGCCGTTGCTGCCGGCTGGCTGGCTGGCTGGCTGGCTGGCTGGTTGGCTGGTTGGCTGCTTGCTGCAACTTGTTGTGCCAATAAATAAATATGCAATGTGCCAATCTAAAATAAAATTGAAGCAAAGAAAAAAAGTGTTGACAATGACGAACAGCAACAACAATTGCAGCCAGTCAACCACCAACCAGTCACATTCTTAAACTGTCAGTGACAATTAGAGAGCAAATTATGCTAACTAAATATGCGACGTGCAAATATTTCAATCGGGCTGCTCCAATAGCTGGCCACGGCGCACAGCGGGACTCTGGCCACGAACTGGAACTGGCACTAGTTACTGGTTGCTGTTACTCGTTACTGGGCGTGGCAGCATCTCCAGCAGCAGCAGCACAGCCATCGACAGCATCCATTTCATCTTGGAGCCGTTGCATAAGCTCTCCGATTGGCTGGGCATGGCAAAGGTGGCCCATTATAATTATAATTATAATCATAATTATAGATACGGATCAGTGCAAAATTCAATTTCAGCTATTTAACAGCCACCCACAGCGACTAGGGGCACTTCAAATCGTATTCGGATTCGGATTCGTATTCGAAATCGAAATCCTGGAGTCGTCATGCCTCTTGCTGATTGTACGGGGGGCCAATTGTTGGGCTAATGGGGCCGCTGTGGGATTGCAAAAGATTTCTTTTTTGTTTCGCTGGAAAAAAAATATGTCACGGGGTTTGGCTTGTGTTTTGGCTTTGTCGCTGCCAAAGTGAATAATTTAACACAAGAGTCGCAAAAGTCGTCGGCTCCAATTGCGCCACGGTAGTTAAAAGGTGTCAATCAAGACGGCTGACCAACATGCAACCCATTGGCCAGACCCGGGCCAGAGCCAGTCAGAGCCAGGCTGTGGCAGATAGTGCTGAGCCAGTTGGCCAAATTGAGGCTAGAGTAAAGCCAACTAGCCGCTTGGCCTTAACAGAGGACTGCTAATAATTGTGAAACAATCGATTGACGGATTTAATTAGGTCTCGATCGATCAGGCGTTTGCATTTCAAATAGTTGAACTTGATCAAAATCAATCCAAAAATCACGCAAAAAATGATTTTTTATCAGAACGCAGTCTGTTAAATGAAAAAACATTCAAAATAATTATGCCTATTGTACAAAGTATTGCTAAGCACACAAGTAGTTAGCCGAAAAATATATATTTAGGTGTATTCAGCGTAGTCAATCAAGCAATTCAAATCGATATAACTTTTTGGTTATAAATAAAAGTTAACAGAAATGTTTCAATTCGAAGTAAGTTTCTAATGCTGTTAAGTGTCACGAAGATGAGAATACAAAACAAATTGTAGTTGTGGCAGTGCTGAGCAGCTAGCCATTTAACTCAAGAGCGTAGAGAACAAAAGTTTAATATTCCATATTCAAACATAAAAAATATCATTTAAATAATGAATATAAAATATTATTAGTATGTACTAAATTAAATTTTGCCACATTTAAATTTATGCACATGCCAGTAAAAATTAGGCGAAAACCATTTGGGAATTACACGAAAAGTTACTTTTTATGCATATTTTTTAGCAGCGTTGCCAACACTGTTTTTCCCGCGACATTTTGTCAACTTGGTTGTCATGTATTTCGGGCGCATATCATGTAAATTAAAGTGAATTAAACTGTAGCAACAAAACCCTCAGCCGCACTTTGCAGCAGCCCAAGCACAATATTCCAAGCCATGTCCAATAGCTGTTCTGGAGTTTTGGGTGTGTGAATTACCACTGGAATGCTGCGACGCTTACTGCTGATTGCTGCAGCAGCTGCTGTCGCCCTTTGGTAAACTGAGGCTGAGGCCAAAGTGGCCGCCGTTAAGCAGTTAAATACTTTGTCATTAGGGGCAAATCATGATGGAAGGCGAACGCCCCCGAACGGGCATCAAAATCGCCTCACTTTGCATAATAAAGTTGTTGGTTGTTGCTGCTAGTGAGCCGAAGGGTGCGGAGGGGCGGGCACGCCCCGGCTGTTGCTGGGCCCTGCTCTGGATCTGTAGTTGGGATCTGCATGTTCCCACGCCCAGTTTGTACCCTAAACTCAATATAGGCTGCTTGTTTGCTGTTGTTGCTGTTGGCTTTAAATGCAAATCAAGTGATTTTTTATTGCTCTCTTTGCGCGCGCCTTGCAAATTGTATATGTTGTTGCTGTTGTTGTTGTCGGCAATCGATTTTCGTTTTGGTTTTGGTTTTGGTTAGCGGAAATTGTGAGCAGCCTGCTTATTTGTTGGCTTCCCCGGCTGCTGTTTTTTGTTTGTTGTTGTTGTTGCTTTTTTGCAGTGAATGACACAGATTCGGCCCACATAATTGTGGGCTGCACTGTCGAGGAACACGCGGCGCATACGTAATATTGAATATCCAACGAGATTACGCATACGACGCGTGGCCCCTCCACATTTTATTTGACTGCTGCCAACTGCGCAATCAGCTAGCACCCAAAACAATGAACCAGTTGCGTCACACAAAATGATATATATATACATGTATATATACATATGTATATGTGTGTGTACATATATCGCGTCGGAACAATTCCGAGAACTTCCATGCGCCGCCTGCGGCCTCATGCTGTCGATTTCTGATCTCTCTCTCTTTGTCGCTGTCTCTGTCTCCGCTCTCGCCCCGGTTTGTTTACGTGGCACATTTGACTGTTGACTGTTGTTGCATTATATAAGACCATTGATTAATCTATGGGCACGATTACAACACACAACAAAGAAATGATCTAAAATGAAAAGCCACAACAGCAACAAATGCCTGCAGAAAAAAAACAAAAAAAACGACGCTTGAAATCAATGAATATTTTGTAAATATTTTGTTGTTGGCTGCGCTCTTCGTGTTTGTAGTTGGCTAAAGTTATGCTTGACGCGTAACTGGGACAACAGCAACAACAGCAACTAAAACGGTAACAAAAACAACAACAACAGCAACAGCAGCAACACTCTCGCTTTCACGGCAGACCAATCGAACACAGAATAAAAACATTATTTACTTTTATGTGATTTCCGAATGTGTGTGTGTGTGTGTGTGTGTGTGATGTGTAGGCACTTTTCGATATTTGTTGCTTTTGCTTAGCTTTTGTAGCAAGCATTAAAAACATAAATAATTAAATATAACAACACACATAAAACTACATACTACAATGTATGCATCTAAGAGCTACTAACGCAAAACTAAATTATTTAAATTTTAAATACAGTGGTTGCTTGGTAACTAAGAATTTAATAAAAGAAGTAAAATACAATTTTAACAATTTTTTCTTCTTTTTTTTTATTTATCAAAATATGCCCAACAGCTTATATGCTTACAAAAATTCAAAATATATACAAAGTTTTATTCATTTCTATAGGCAGACAAAAAAAAAGTAGTTTTAAATTGTGGCAACTTTGGTTCTTATTATTGAACGGATGTGATCGAGATTTTTAGAATCGAGCGTCCACTGTACTACGTTTCTCATTAACTTTAACTGGTTCTATTAAACAACTGCCTCAACTATCTATAAGAACACATAAGTGCTTGCAGGCGTGGTAGAAAATGTAGCTTAAGTTGTTGTTTTTATGTCATAATGACAATCCTAGGTATCGTAACTAACTTTACAAGCTATAGAAGTGGAATCGTTAGAAAATTGAAAATATTACGGAGATTGTTGTTTTAGTTTTATAAGCCTTAGATAACCCTAAGGGCCATTAGTTTCATAAAATAATTATATATTTTTATTTGTCAAAATAATAAAATAATAAGTTAAAAAAAATATTTAAAAATGTATGTATAAATATTAAGAAACATAGACTTTTTTTTTTTAATTTTCAAATATAATAATAAATTTTGTATACACTATAAAATTTAAAGTTCTGCTAGTGTATAAAAACTTCGTAGCATGCAACTGTGCTTTCCTTTGTGTGTTGTTGCTGCTGCCGCTGCTTTGTTACTTTAATTATTTACCATAAATTTGCGGGGCAAGTGGCGTTCACCACGTACCACCACCACCGCCATCGCCATCGCCACCGCCACTGCCACTGCTAGCGTTGCCGTCGTAAGCACGAAGAGAAAAAGTAAAGTAAAAATGTTGCACAACTAAATCGCATTTATTTAAAATTCCAGACCATTGCGAGTTGGGCCGCAACAACAGCAGCAGCAGCAGTAACAATAACAACAGCAACAACTACAACAACAACGAGACCAACAAATATTTAACAGAAAATTCGTTTGGCTCTTTGGCGGCAAATATGCAAACCGTCGACGGTCGACCGACGACCGACGACCGACAAAACCTGCGCCGCATGTCTCAACCTCAACAGTTGGACACCGCAGTTGTGTGGGCGGCGGAGGAGAGGGGGTGGAGGTGGTGCTGCCTGGAACTGTGGGGAATGACAGCAGGGGGCACTGGGAGAGGACAGGCGCCCCCACAGCGACGCCTCTAGGCGCAACGTTGCTGATTTTGGCATATCGATATCGAGCCAAGTGACTTACTTTTTCCATATTACAATACTATAGCAAAGATAAATAGACAGAGAGAGAGAGAGAAAGAGAGAGATATTGATTTTTTTTTAACTAACTAACGTACCTCCGACTTAATAGTATAAAGGTTTATTTTCTTGATGCTTTACCATGTCCCTTTATTCATAAAGTTCTATCTGCACTTAGAATAGAATTTGATCAGCTTTGTTCTTAAAACTTCAAGAACAGTTCGTTCTTGAATATTCCTAAATTAAGTTAGAAATATTTATAATTCTTGCTTCAGTAAGAAAATTCTTGAATTAAATATAGAAATTCTTCATAAAAATATTTTGCATCTTGGCCGGATTTTGACAAAAAAAAAAAGAAACACAACTAAACTTTTGATTTAATTTTGATTAATTCAATTATCACTTTAGGTTGATCCCTGGGCTTAGCTACAAAATATGTTTAGATAACTTTAATCGAGCCTTTTTTGTTGCCTAATTTGTATTATTATTCTCATATCTCGCTTGCTTCTAACTGAATTTCCACGCACTTTCTATACTCTTTGGTCTGCTCCAAAAAGTTAATACAATCAAAAGTTAATACACAAATAATTTAAATAAAGTATTCATTATTTAATTTGACATTTTATTTATAGTACAAAATGGTGGGGTGGGTTTCCTGAATATAATGTGAAAAGCGCCGAAATTTGAATTCAATTGTTTCGCTAATGTTCGGGTTACATTAACTAGAGCAGAGCGTACATTGGCTTTCCAAAATTTTTAAATGGGCTTTTCTTTGTTCCAATTGGAAAACTATAAGCTAGGTGAATGCCACAACAGATGTCAGTACTCATTGGAGTTTCATTGCGTTAAAACGTGTTGCGTACAAAATTGGAAAATAGTGTTGCAAAGGAAAGATGCTTCTTGGTGTTGTATTTTGAAAATAAAATTCAAGGTGATTTCCAATTTGAAATTGTTGCGTGCTTTTTTTTGTTCTAAGTTGTGTTTTTCTTAGAACGCGTGCTGCAAACAAATGAAGTTTCTAACAGTATGTTTCTTGATGAGGTGTTTGTTTAATGTTATTAATAATAATTGTTTTAGAATTGAGGTATCATTGCTCCATTCACTGCCGTTTGGTGCCCACACAGCCAGCTGCCCACACCCTGCCCTTCTCTCTTTCCACTCTGCCTCCGTCTCCCTCTCCGTCTGCCTCTCACGCTGTCGTTCTCCTAGCTTGGCCTCCACTAGCCGCCCAAATCATTAACGCCTTCACATGGAGACTGAGGCGCAAAACGCAAAATGCCAAACCCAAATCAAGGACAACAAATTGAAATCAAAAATCATAAATAACATTTTACTTTTCTTGTCAAATTTGTTGTTGCCGTTAAAATTGTTATTGCTGTCGTTGTTGTTGTTGTTGTTGGTGTTGATTGTTGACTCATACGTGCTGCGAACGTGTCTAATTGGCCAACTTCAAGCGACAGGTTGAAGTCTTGGAGTTTGAAGTTGTTTTGGGCTTTGGCTTTAGTTTTGGTTTTGGTTTTGGTTTTGGTTTGGATTGGGATTTGGAGTGTTTCCAAGTGCAGGCGCCGGCATCGCACTGTGGGCGCAGTTGCCGAGCCCAAATATCATAACAACAACAATAAAAGCAACAACAGCAAAGCGAACGATGCAAAGTGCAGCCAAACGGCAAAAGTAACAACAATAACAAAAATTATGCTATAAAAGCCAAAAAGGCTGAAACCGAAAAACTGAAACAATCAAATGGAACGTGATTCGTAACTGGATTTGAGGCAACGGAATGCGCCAACGCCAGCCCCAGACTCAGTTGCAACGCCTGCGCCTGTCCAGCGTTTTTTTTAACGTAGAACCAGCGACAACAACAACAACAACAACATCGGCCAAATTGTTGTTTGGCAATCAAAAGTAAAACAAAAACCAAAAAAAATTATACTTAACTCGAAAAGACAAGGCGGTAAAAACTAGCAAAGCTACTTGACTCACGACAGCTCGCTTTAAGATACCCTGTAACGAATTGACTGTATCATATATTAAGCCTTTAAAAGAAAAGGCAGTTTACTATTCTAATCGTACCGATCTTCAAAGCTTTATCTGATCTGATAGATGCCTACATATGTATATGATATTAAAATTAAAAATATAAAATTAAATATATCCAAAGAAAGCTCCTATTGTATTTAGTTATATCGGGCTTTTTCATTATAAAAACTGCCTGTTGCAAGCACTCGCATAAATCGAATACACCCGCTCTTAGTTAATTGATAGGTGTAGGGTATCATAAAACATGAAAACAGTTCGCGTGCGCGCGCACGCCGCTGCCTAACGGTGTTTGTAGTGGCTGCGCAGTCGCGTCAGATTCGTCATAGAGCTGCACGTTCCACGTTTCGCGTTCCATTTTCCACGTTCCAGGCAGGGGCCAAGCCTTGCCGCTGCTGCTGCTGCCAAGTTAGCGCGACTTTGCATTTTGAATGAAAGGCAACGGCGACGCCGACGCGGACGTCGACAGCGGCGTCGCCGATTGGCAATAAATAATTCTTTGTAGTCGCTTGTTTTTGCAGCCGCTGACTGCCTGCGCCTTATTTTTGCTGCTGCTCTTGTTGTTGTTGCTGTTGTTGTTATTTTTTTATATTTTTTATTTTGTTGCTTTACTTCAATTTAATTAGTTTATTTGAAAGCAGTTCGGGGCGATGGTGTCATAGATTAAATTGGACCCAATTCATTTTTTTCACATTTTTATTTTATGTTTCGGTTTTTCCTTTTTTTTTATTTATTTTTTTTTTTTGTGTTTTATAAGTACTATAATTTGATTGTTCTGCGCCAGCAGCGGATAAAGGCATTTGAAACGCGCGGAATTCGCATTGAATCGTTAACTTGGCTAACTTGAGCAAGTAAATCAACTTCAATTGCAATTGTTGTTGCAGTGAAATTGTTGGACATTTTATTTGGCAAGTACCCAATGGACTGAACTAGTTTTTTAAGTGAGCCGCATTCGAGTAGCTTAAAATATTTATTTATCCAGCATACCATATTTATTTCATAGAACAAATAAATATTTTTAAATGTTTTCGTTAGGCATATTTTAAAGCTAGACTTATAAGCAAGCATATGCTACTTGTGTCTGTATATAGTGTTTGTGTACACTTAAAACTGACCCAATTTATTTGGCTTCTATATAAACTTGATTTTCTGCTGTCTTGCATAATTTGAATACATAATATACTCAGTTGTTCCGGTTTATATTTTGGCTTGAAGCCAAGCTTTTCAAAGTGGCATCAACAGTTTAATTTTGGCAGTCCGCTAAACAAACGCAAATTCTTTTTTGTCTCTTTTTAATAGTTCAGATAAATAAAAGTTTTGTGACATGTTCCGTTCTAACTGATCACAGTTTGATCAGAAGTACATACATTTTACTATTATATTATTACTATATTTTTGCTTTCAATAATATACTTGAATTTTATACTCATTTTAAGTAGAGATATGATGTTTTAAAAATGTTAAACTGCTTTACAAAACAGGTACTCAAAAATATTTGAGAAATATTTTTGAAAATAATATTTGTATCATTTCAAAACGATTTATTGTAGACTGTTGGATCTACGGAATAATAGAAAGAATAAGACCTTTAGCATATATTTTTTGGATGTTAGATTCTGGTATTTTGCCCACTCTTAATTCCGCTTACGCAGATTACAGCTGTAAACAAGCCATAATACAACAATTAACTGCCGAAACAGGTCTGAAATTGAATACCATATCAATTGCAGTTATGATTACGAGCACTAAGTGCTTTATAAAGTTTAACGGCTGCCGCATCGCGGACCCAAAGCGCTGCACAGTTAGATCCAAAGACGCAGCCGCAATGGGCGCCCACAAATCATCGGGCACTGAGAGGCGTTCAAAAGAGAAATAAAAAGCTGCAGCAACAACAAACGAAGCCCATTTGGCCATTTAATCAATTGAGCGAAGCTAATTAACATGAGCGAAGCAACAACAACAACAACAACAACAACAACAACAGCAACAGCAGCAACAGCAATTGGTAGTTGAAACTTGGCGCGTGCGCAAAGCTTGTTACAACAACAAGCAACAACAAACAATGCCAACGAGCATCAACAACAATGCACAACCAAAAGCCAAAAGCCAAAAACCAGATGGCAAAAAAAAGGAAAAAAAAGAAGAGAATAAAATTCATCGCTGGATGCACTTGAGCGCATCGAAATCGAAGAGAGGCCAACTTAAATGGAACGGAATGGAATGAAATGAAATGGAATGGAATGGAGTGGAGTGGCGTCGAGTGTGTGCACTCTGCAGGCTGTTAAGTTTTATCTGATCTGATCTGATAAACCTGACATAATGATACCCTATATGAAATTTGTTAAACTTATAGCTTAAATTAAACAGATAAGATATATGGAAGGACTTATATAGTACAATCCCAGGCTAGAGTACCGAAGGCCTAGTAGCCTGTAAAATTAAAAAAAAAACATTTTGCGAAATTATGTGTATTGATAGTTAATAATTATTAATTAATTTTAATATTAAAATAACAGATTTGGACTTTTCAGCACGTTAGCAGCTCTAACTGTGTAAAGTGATTTGTTGAGGAAGTTTCAAATCAACAATGCGGATTACTTTTTTAGTTGTATATCTTGTATAAAAAGGCGGAATGTGTCTGTATACTCTTGTGTTTGTATACTCTTCTAAATTGATTCATCATTTAAAATTATTATTTTTAAATTTTGGTTAATTAATTTTCGAAATTTATTTCTCAAAAATTTAGAATTGCAAATTTAAATTTGTAATTTACGTGTTGTCTGTTATTACACTGTGGACAAGCATTGCGCTGTCGGTTACACCCGACTGCAAGTTTCTCGCTTCTTTTTTCGTACATCGGCAAACACCCAAACTTTCACAGTATTGCCGAATGAGCTTTCTGGTGATTGTGAGCTGGGTGCAGGGTATCTGCGAGTCGGCTTTCTGTGGTTGGCACACTCGCAGTTGCATAACCTGCAGCTGAAAGTGAGTGCGAGTCGAGTGCCGCCAGCTGGCCAGCAATATTTAACCGTTGTTTCGTCTCCTTTGCTCTTCTCCTCGGCAGATGACATCGTTAACCTTGCACTTGATAGTGATAGCGCTGCTGGCGGCGGCAGCGATGACAGCGGCGTCAGCGGGCGTGGCGACGCGTTCCGTTGGGCAGCGCGGCCGCGGGGCAGCCTCATCGACGAGCAGCACGCAGGCGCCGACGTTGCGCGCCCCACGCCAACGGCGTCCGCCCACAACGCTGCCCATTGACGACGGCAACGGTCGCCGCGGCGGCAGCTTCAGCCGCAGCTTGAGCAGCGGCAGCAGCAGCACGACGCCGCTGCCAGCAACAACGGCACGACAGCAACGACGTCGTGGCACCACCACAACGACGACGACGACGACGACGACGGTGGCACCACCGCCATCTGGCGGCAGCAACGGACGCGGCAGCAGCCGCGGCAGCATCCGAGCCGCCCGCCAGCCACGCGACACGCCGACGCCGACGCTGGGCGCATTCGCGTTCGACGGCAGCGCCGGCAGCCGGCGTCAGTCGCAGCCAACGCTGTCATCGGCAGCCTCCGATCACGTTCCCGTCTCCGTCTCCGTCTCCGGCACACTGAAAACGTGAGTTTGCATACCCTGTACACATTTAAAACGACCAAGCACAGGGTATACTGTTTTTGTGGCATGTAAAGCATATTCCTGGCTAGCTTAAATTTAATTTTAATAACTCTAGATACCTAAGAATTTGCTTTATATAAGCTGCGATTTCTAATAATCAAACAATAATTAAAGATAGCCAATGTTTTTTTTTTTTTTGTTCAATAACATCTCGAAAACTAGATGCACTTTTCCAACTAAAATTAAAGGGAAATTACTTTCAAGACAGCTTTCAATTCAATTACGAGCGGAATAAAATTTCTTGAAATTTCAATAATATATTTATTCTTGAATATTCTTAAGTCAATTGAATCTTTCTTGATTTTACGATCAATAAAAATCAGCTCAATATTTCATAGATGAAAATAAAATTCTTGAATTTGTAGTAATTACAATTCTTGTAGATTTTTGAAATACAAATAAGTGTTGATAATAAAAATATGAATAATAATAATTATGATGATAATAATCATAATAATAAAAATAAAAATAATAAAAATAGTAATAATAATAATAATGATAATAATAATAACAATAATAAAATTAAAATTCTTAAATGAAGTATTTGAGTAAATTTTGTAATTTTATTATTATATTCATTTATTGTCTTGGCCACAGGGTATCTGCAAGTCGGGCACTCTCCACTAGAGCACTCTAAATTGCAGCTGGCTGTCGTTGGCTTTTGGCGTCTGCCCATTTTGGGCGCCGCCATTGATTAATGTCGCTAGCTGGCGCTGCAATTGCCCCCTTCCCCCATCTCACATCCCCCATCCCCCAACCCCTCCCCTCCCCCCTCCTTCTTTTCCCTCTGCGAACTGTTTGCTCACTTCTCGTTATCTGTTCGCAGGCCGCGCATGATCCAGCGCCTGGTGGCCGGGCACATTCACAACGCGCAGGGCCACTCCACCTACGAGGTGTCCGCGGTGAGCTCCAACAGCAGCAGCAGCTTCGCAATAGCAACAACTCCAACACCAACAACAACAAGAAAGACAACAACTACGAAGCCGTCGCGCCGCAAGGCGAGCAGCTCTTATCGTCTGGCCAGGCCGTCGCCATCCCCGGCGCCAGCTGCGCAAGACGAGGACGCGGACGCGGACGAGGATATGGCTGGCGATGGGGATGGGGATGAGGCGCTGCTCAGCGAACCGGACGACTTCGACAACTGGGACAATGGGATTCTGCGGCTGAGCGCCGGCTCCGGCAAGGAGTCGGCGGCGGAGTCGCAGATGGCGTCGGAGGCGAAGGGGCGCGGCAAGGCGGCCAAGGAGGAGTCCAAGAAGACGCTCGCGGATCAGGTGCGCGACGGCAAGTACGGCCTGATCGAGAAGGAGCTCTTCCGGCGCGTGCCCAAGCGCCCGGGCGTGCTGAGCTACGCGCGCAACGCGGAGGTGCCGCTGGACAACGAGCGCAACTTCGGCGGGCTCAGCGAGCAGGACATCTGGCTGGCCGAGGACCATCTGCTGGTCATCAAGGGCGGCGGCCTCAACGAGGCCGAGGCCGGCGACGCCGGCGACGCCTGGCCGGCCATCGATGACTACGATGCGCCGCCGCGCCAGATTAAGCTGCCGTCGAATCCGGTGGTCCCGCCTCCATTTCCCGTGCAGCTCGAGCCGCATGGGCCGCTGCAGCTTATCCGAGATAATCAGATCGAGGGCCTCCGTGCGCCAGCTGGCAATGGAACGCTTTCCGCTCCGGGCCAGCACACGGCCTACGGCCAGCTCCACGGCCCTGCCCACGGCCCGGGCGCGCATCCTGCTGCCCGGCCGGGAGCGCCTGCGTCGCCTAAGACAGCTGACCCGGCGCCCAGCTACGTCTACCCGACGCCCTACGCGCCCTGGCTGCTCCCAATCCCGTCCAACGCGTCGCTGGCCCAGCAATCGCCGGCCCTTCCACCGGCCGTGCTGAGGAGTCCGCTGCTCGGCGCCTGGCCGGCGCCGGGCGCCTTGCAGGGCAACCTCAGCGACTTCGACGAGGACGATCCGTCGCTGTACTATCCGCCCGCGTACAGCTTCGTCTACAGGAGCAACTACTCGAATCCGGTGCCGCCGGGGCCGCTGGTGCCGGGCATCGTGCTGCC
This sequence comes from Drosophila colorata, assembly GCA_035041545.1. Lineage (NCBI taxonomy): Eukaryota > Metazoa > Arthropoda > Insecta > Diptera > Drosophilidae > Drosophila > Drosophila colorata. The sequence goes on along the minus strand of JAWNLD010000490.1, from coordinate 12,529,432 downwards.
GCCGCCGCCGGATCAGTTCAGCCGGCTGGAGGCGAGCTCGTCGTCGACCACGCGACGTCCCTTTAGCAGCACCACCAGCACCAGCACCACCAGCACGAGCACCAGCACGAGCACGAGCACGAGCAGCACCACCAGCACCACTGCGAGCACGAGCACCACCCGCGCACCGTCGCGTCTGTCCGTCAAGTACAATGCCATCGGCTACCTGCCGCCGCCTGGAGCCGCCCCCCGCCAGCCGGGCAAGTACGTGGAGCGCGTGCCGGTGCCCGTGGCCGTGCCCATTCCCATCTACCCCGTCAACTACCAGCCGACGACGGCGCGTCCGCAGCTGCTCTTCGTGCCCAGCTCGAGCACGGAGCGCACCAGGGAGCGGGAGCGGGAGCGGGATCGGGAGCGGGATCGGGAGCAGGCGCCGCTGTCCAAGGCGAACCCCATCTACTACGAGTACTTCGAGGCCAAGCGGCAGCCGAACGCGATTGGCGACTACCTGGCCGGCAAGCCGGCCAAGCGGCCGCACTACAAGGCGCCGCCGAGTCCCGTCAACGACGTGGCCGTCGTCAGCATTACGCCCAAGCCACGCCCGCCGCTGCACGCGGAATACGACGCGGCGCTCGGGCAGCTGCTGCGCAGCAATCTCATTGCGCCGCCGGCGACGAGCCGCTTCCAGCCGCCGGACTTCGATCGACAGCCGTTCCTGCCCATGGTCAACTACAGCGCCGACGAGCAAGACCAGGACGCCTTCAAGGCCATCGTCTACCAGCCCCAGCAGCAGCAGCAGCAGCAGCAGCAGCGCCAGCGCCAGCTGCGGGTGGGCAAGCATCAGCAGCTGCAGCTGCAGCTGGAGCCGAGCGTGCAGCAGGATCAGGACTCGTATCTGCCGGACTCGCTGCTGCTGCAGCGCCAGCGCCAGCTGCGTGTGGGCAAGCAGCAGCAGCAGCAGCAGCAACAGTTGCAGCAGCAGCAGCTGCAGCTGCAGTCGCCGTCGCCGTCGCCGTACGAGGGCGTCTACAGCACGCCGCTGCCGCCCGCCTTTCTGGACAACCAGCTGCCGCAGCGCGCGGCCAAGTTTCAGCTGCGTCCGCCGTACTGGCAGCGACCGGCGCCGCCGCCGCCGCCGCCACCGCCGCCGCCGCAGTTCAAGCGGCTGCGGCACGGCGCCGTCAAGCAGCCCTATCCGCCGTACTTTGTGCCCAGCTATCCGAGCGCGCCCGGGCCGGAGCCGCTCTACCGCCTGCTGCCCGTGCCGCAGCACAAGCACTGGCGCCAGAGCAACAAGCAGCAGCAGCAGCAGCAGCAGCAACAGTTGCACCAGCCGCAACAGCAGCAGCAGCCGCAGCAGCAGTTCTATCCGGATCGCGGTGTCCACGTGGGCCACAGCCTGGCCAGCGACATCTTGGTGAACTACAACGGCAACAATCAGTTCAATCCGCAGGCGGAGCTGGTGCCGCAGGCGCAGCTGGGACCGCCGCCGCTGTCCTACCAGGCGCAGAACGGGGGCCAATCCTCGCTCTGGTCGGACAGGCCCGTCCGCCAGTCGCGCGCCCAGGGGCAGGCCTAGGCCCGGCCGGAGGCAATTGTGATCTGCAGGCCGTTAACTCATAGCCGTCCCAGCTGCCGGATATAGTCAACGCTGCACACGGTCCCCGGGATGCGTGTGATGCAGTGCAGCAGCGCTCCAATACACGAATCCAATTGGCGTTCCAATTGGAGTCTCACTTCTGGTTAGCCTTTTCAGCCCTGGTGCCGCGCACTTACTCAACTATACATATTATGAATACAGCTGGTCACACTGGTGTTTTTTTTTTTGTTTGAAAAAAAAATTGAAAATTACCTACTTCTATTGGATGCATGCAATGTGTAATTGTATATATTCATACCACACACACAGACATATATTTCCTGGATACTGCTAGAAATTGTGTAAATACGTTAAGGATGCGACAAGTACAGTTATGCGACTTACAGACTAAGTCTTATAGGAAGTTCGATTGTCTTCTAAAATAATCTTGAATGTTGTTTTCAACTCACCTGTTTATAAGTTTATACAATAATCAGAATTGACTAATGTGTTTTTTTTCTATTTATTTATATAAGACCATTTCCGCAAACTATATTATTCTCAGCAAAATTCCACGCAAAATTGTATAAAAGCCATAACAATAAGTTCACTATAAATTAATTTAAAAACAACAAAAGCACTTGAGCAAGAAAAAAACGAATAAAGAACACATAAATAGATATACAAACATATATATGATAAATGTAACTCTTTTTTTTTTGTTAGCTATAACACACTTGTTTATAAATAAGTGTAGCCGAAAAACGTATTCATTTAAATAAAGCAATTACAAATTCTAATTCGAAATGCACTTCAAACTTTTGTAGCGGCCAGGGTGACCATACCAGCCCATTGAAGCTGCCAGCCCTGGCACACTGACAACAGCTGGCGCTGGACACGATTGAGAGACTTAAAGGTTGTGCAAAGAACAGTTCTGTTATTCGGCGCCGAGACCAAAGAGCGCGATTTAGGAGAGCGTGACGTCACTATATCGGATTGTGCTTTGTTTACATTGCAATTGGCACGCGTTCGATTTTCAGCTCGTATTAAATCCATATAAGGCTTTGGTTCAATGATTTAAAGTTTTTGGGAAACACCGGATGCTTAATAAATTTGTAATTGTATCAAAACATCTTTAAAAATAAAAAAGTTGCGATATTATTCGATTTTTCTATGGAAGCTATATGATTTTTAATTTAACATTTTTCTTTTACATTTTAATATATTTTTCAAGATAATTTCATTAAGATAGCTTGCCTAATTTAGTCGTTACTGCATTAAGAGCGAAATTTTCGTTATTTTCATAGAAACGCGCCGTGCGCACACCAAGTTCCGATATTGTGACGTCACAGATTTGAGTGCTCAGAATTCTTTGCATAACCTTTGCATAACAATCGTGGGCAATAAGCAAAGAGCGCACAGAGAGGGCGAGCCAAAGAGAGAGAGCGAGTGAGAGCGGCAGAGAGCGCACTCGCGTCACAGTGTGTGGGCGTGCTTCAGTGGGTGTATGTTTGTGCGCTGCCTGTGTGTGTGTGTGTGTGTGTGTGTGTGTGGGTGTGCGTGGGTGGGGTGGGTGGCGAGGTTGGGCAAACAAAAATCGATTGCAACAGCAAATCGACTACAGGAAGCGCCTCATAATAAGGCACGAAGCCGCGGCGAGAACGTGAACGACGCACACGCCATAGGCAGAGGCAGAGGCACTTGAATTGACTTTCGCCTCGCCGCCCGCCCCGCCCACCTCCTGGCAGCCGTAAAATGATTACAGGCTAACGCCAGCAAGAGGAAGCAGCTAAAGCCAGAAGAATAAGAAGAAGCAGCACCAGCAGCAGCAGCAGAGGCAGTAGCATTAGCAGCAGCATTAGCAGCAGCAGCAGCATTAGCAGCAGCAACAGCAAAGCGAACGAATTAAGCGAAAATAAAATTTATAACAAATCGAGGCCTGGCAAATAGTTACAAATTCATTTGAAAATCACTTGCAAGCGAAAATTGCGCACTTGCTTTGTGCAGGAGTGTGAAGAGCGTGCGTGCGTGTGTGTGCGTGCGTGCGTGTGTGTGTGCGCGCGCGTGTGTGTGTGTGTGCGTCAGTGTCTGCTGAGCGCCGTGGCTGCGCTTTTTTTCTGCAAGCAAAAACTGTGATTGGCGCGGGCAGCGAAAAGGCGAACGGCAAAAGAAGGAGAAGGAGAAGAGGAGAGGAGAAGAAGAGGCGCCGCAGCAGCGAGCGGGCGGCCAGTGCGTGAATATGGAGCTGGCCCCATGACGCAGCGCAGTTGAAACAGACACTCGAGCGGAGCTGCAGCAGCCTCTGCCTGCCTGCTGTCGGTATACATATACACACGCACACGCACACACAGACGCACGCACACCGACACGGACACGGACACACACACACGCATTGATCGACTGACTGACGCACACACACACACACACACACACACACACGCACACACACACGCGCGCACATACAGTTGCAAGGCAGCGGGAAAGGGCGTACGCGAGGGCGTGGGAGCGGGCGCGCCAAGTCGATAACGCACGCACAAGGATACACAGCGCGGAGCAGCAGGGCCGAAATAGCACCTGCCCCGTCTATAAATAGCCTGGGCGTACAATGGTAACGATGAACTCGGAGGCGGACAAAACACAGAGCAGCACGCAAGCAACCAACGCGCTGGCCATGAACAGCGCGCCCAAGCCAACGCCAGCAGCGGCGGCGACGGCGACGGAAACTGCAACGGCAACGGCAGCGTCAACGGCAACGGCAACGGCAACGGCGACACCTGCAATAGCAGCAAACGCAGCAGCAGCAGCAGCAGCAACGGAACAAAGTCCAGCGGCAGCACCGCCGGCCAATGGCAACCACAATGGCGTCGAGTCCGCAGCTGAAACTGCAATCGAATCCGCAGCTGAAACCGCAGCTGAAACTGCAATCGAATCCGCAGCTGAATCCGCAGTTGAAGCTGCACCCGCAGCTGCCACCGAGGCAGAGCCGGGCCAGCTGGAAAATGCCAATGCCAAAGGCGAGTGCGAGGTGGGTGGCAGCACTGGCAGCACCACTGGCACCACTAACACCACCAGCAGCATTGTGACCGCCGCAGTCAGCAGCATCAGCGTCAACGTCAACGTGAACGTCAGCGTGAACAGCGGCAGCAACTGCAGCACGACAGTGGCCGCTGCCACGCCGCCGCCGGCCAGCAAGACGGTCAGCATACGGGACGCGACGGGGCCGAGCGGCAGCGGAGCAGCGGCAGCCAAGTCGAGCGGACTGCTCAGCGTGGGCAGCAATCATCATCACCATCATCATCATTCCTCGCAGTCGCCGTCGCCGTCGCAGTCGCCATCGGCGTCGGCGTCGCAGTCACAGTCGCAGCCACCGCCAGCGCCATTGGTGTCGCAGCAGCCGCATCAGCAGCAGCGCGGCAGCAAGAACGAGGACGCGCCCAACATCCTCGTCTACAAGAAGGTGCGTATCCCAATAAGATTCCGACTTTCGAATTTGCAGCGGAGATATGTGCAAAATTACATTGAAATCGGTTCAGTAAAAGCTTTTCTCATTAATCATTTATCCAGTTTGGGATATATATAAAAGAGACCAAAACACGCTGGGATTCGAACCCGAATCCAAATATAATTATTAAAAGTATGGAATAAAGTTTTATAGAATATAGCATGAATAGAATATGGCTAGGACAAATACTTCATCCACACACCAGCCTGAGATTCGAACCCGGATTCTCTACTTTCAGACCTGTCTTTTATCTTAAATTTATTTGTATCTACATTGTTTCATCAGGGTTTGAATCCCATTTGGAGGTAACAACCAAAAGGGATAAAAGTAAGAATCCGTTTAAAGGGGTTACTAAACAATGGGAATCCAGGTTCGAAACCCCTTTTTGGGGGCAATCAAACAATGACATAATTTTTAGTGGCTAGTGATATTTAAGGGTAAGGTTGATGGCTTATAAAATTTTAGCTTTTACTAATAATGGTGTCTAAAAGAATACAAATGTAGAGTGATCAAAAAGTTCACATATGTTAACATCATAACATTATTATTAAAATATATATGTATACATAACAGTAATACATAATATTATTAAAATGTTTATTGCACATATAATTAAGCACATATAATATAAGTATAACAGTAACAAGAGCTTGCATTAACATAACGTTAAGTGTTAAAATATTAACATAAGGTTTACGTTAGACGAGAATGTGCCATAACATTAACAGTTGCTTAACATAAGGCGCATTTCTTAGTGAGGGCACGCCATAGTTATGCTAAAAACAAGTTGAATAAATCAAATATATTTAATTTTATTAAATTAAATTATTTTAATAAAATTAAGTTAATTTTTAAAAATTCAATTAATTTAATTATATAAGGGGAGAAGTATTTCTAGGGCATTTGAAAGAGTAATTCCCGATTTCAAGGTCATTTAATTGTTATATATCGTTTATCCCAATGACAGATGGAGGCCATAATCGAGAAGATGCAGGCGGAGACGGGGGGCGTGGCCGTGCGCACGGTGAAGGCGTTCATGAGCAAGGTGCCCTCGGTGTTCACCGGCGCCGACCTGGTTGCCTGGATCCTGAAGAACTTCGACGTGGAGGACGTGACCGAGGCGCTGCACTTCGCGCACCTGCTCAGCTCGCACGGCTACATCTTTCCCATCGACGACCACGCGCTGACCGTGAAGAACGACGGCACCTTCTACAGGTGAGCATAGGGGACACTCGGGACACTGGAGCCATTGCCAGCTGCCTCGACTCTGCTCCTTTAGATTTCAGACGCCCTACTTCTGGCCCTCGAACTGCTGGGAGCCGGAGAACACGGACTACGCGGTCTACCTGTGCAAGCGCACCATGCAGAACAAGACGCGCCTGGAGCTGGCCGACTACGAGGCCGAGAACCTGGCCAAGCTGCAAAAGATGTTCTCGCGCAAATGGGAGTTCATATTCATGCAGGTAGGTCAACTGGCCAGGCCACAGTTCACCCCGTTCGCATTCCATTTACTGCACTCCTCCATTCCACGCAGGCCGAGTCGCAGAGCAAGGTGGCCAAGAAGCGGGACAAGCTGGAGCGCAAGGTGCTCGACTCGCAGGAGCGCGCCTTTTGGGATGTGCACCGGCCGATGCCCGGCTGTGTGAATACCACCGAGATAGACATCAAGAAGGCGTATCGGCGCGGCGGCTCCAGCCATGGCACCGGCTCCTCGGGCGCCTCCGTCGCCAAGAATCCCGTCGAGCAGCTGACGCGCATCATCGCGCTGCGCAAGCAGAAGCTCGAGCGGCGCACAATCAAAGTGTCCAAGGCGGCCGAAGCGTGAGTAGAGCCAACAGATTGCTAATCCACTAATCCGCTAATCCGCTAATCCTTGCTGCCCATCGCAGGTTGGTCGCCTACTACGATCAGTATAATGAGTTCGATTACTTTTTAACCTCGCCGGAGCTGCCCAACCCGTGGCAGACGGACAGCACCGAGATGTGGGATACCGAGCGAATTAGGTAAGCATCAGGCTGGCATCTGCCCGGTTCGAACACCACTGAGATCTCCTTAATCCCTGCAGCAAAGATGTTCCTGTGCGCCGGGTCAAGCGATGGGCCTTCAGCCTGCGCGAGCTGCTCAACGATCCCATTGGACGCGACCAGTTCACCAAGTTCTTGGAGAAGGAGTACAGCGGCGAGAACCTCAAGTGAGCCACACAAAACCACAATTTATAGTAGTATACTCAACTCTACCTTTCTCTCTCTCTCCCTCTCTCTCTCTCTCTCTCTCTGTCACCCTGTGATTGTTCAGATTCTGGGAATCGGTGCAGGAGATGAAGGCACTGCCGCAGTCCGAAATCAAGGAGGCAATACACAAGATCTGGCAGGAGTTTCTCGCACCCGACGCACCCTGTCCGGTCAACGTGGACTCCAAGTCCGTGGAGCTGGCCCGCGAGGCGGTCAACTCGCCAAACGGCCCCAATCGCTGGTGCTTCGACGTGGCCGCCTCGCACGTCTACCACCTGATGAAGAGCGACTCGTACTCGCGCTATCTGCGCTCGGACATGTACAAGGACTACGTGAACTGCTCGCGCAAGAAGGTCAAGTCCATACCCAATCTCTTCGGGGTGAAACGTTGAGATACACTGCGCGAATTGCCGCTAGCGGCGTTCGGCTTCGGCTCGGGCTGAGCCCTTTCTTTGTTTTTTTTTTTTTTTTTTTTGGATATTTTTTTTTTTTTGTGTGTCAATCCTCGAGTGTCGAACGGAAACTGTGTGTGTGTGAGTGTGTGTGAGTGTGTGTGTGTGTATGTGTGTGAGTGTGTGCGTGCGTGTGTGTGTTGTACTGTAATGCCAGTATTTGGACGCCTACTTCGATATATATTTACCGTTGTTACTTATTACATAATAACCTGCCTCTTGCCACTAGGTCGCGTGTGTTCTTAACGTCGTTCTGTTAACCGTTAACCTTAAGTGACGCCCCAGGCCCACCCCTTGCCCCCTCGTAGTCGTGCCCCACTCAATCCTATCGAAACGAAAACACCACTGATATAGCTGATAACAAAGAAACACGAAGAAAACACTGCTAAAACTGCCTAAAGGTGCTTCTCGAAACCGGAAAGCAACAGCAGCAGCGAGAGTTAGAGTAGAAAACAAACGAAATTAATCGATTTAAAGCCACAAACTATGCAATTGTCAAACTGTAACCGATAACACCAAAATCAATCGTACATTGATAAATATATATATGAAATAATCCCTAAGGTAATTAGCATAAAGCAATACAACTACAAAAATAACGATAGATAACGAATACTTTACGTATACTAAAGAAACTTGTATTAGCATGTTAAAGAGCTATCAATTGATAAACCAATCTGAACGAACAATCGAATCAATCAATTCAAATCATGGAACGAACACGCTACACGTTACTTACGACTCGCTACTTTTCACTCGCTACTTTCGACTACTCGCTACTTCTCACTGGCTTCTTATTTGCTAACTATTCGCTCTCTCATTGAAGCCTCTTTTCTATTTCCTATTTTCCTTTTTCCACACACACACACACACACACACACACACACACACACACACACCCACACACACATCCACATATCGCTAAACGCAACAAAAATTAGAAAACAAACTTTTTAAACGTAATTTAAAAAAAAAGAAGATAATTTAGATACATACATATTTTCATATTTTTATGCGCGTATCGTGTGTTGTGTGTTTGTCTATATATATATGTATGTGTTACTTAATATATATAATATGCATGAATAGATATATATATATATATATATATATATATATGTATATATAAACTTTATTGAAAGTAGAGACACTGCTGAAACACAGTTAGACGCAAGAGAGCCAGACGGATCGAGAGAGAGAGAGAGAGAGAGAGAAGTAAAATTTACAAAGTTTAGGAATCTTGACAAAAGTGAGCTTTACAAACTTTAGACAGACAAATAAGAAAGAGCAAGAATCGTCGAGGGAAAAGCTGCTAAGCAAAAGTTAGACTGACGATCAAAAGAGAGAAGGAAAGCGAAAGAGAATAGCATCAGAGCTAACGAGAGATTGCACACACACACACACACACACATACGCACACCTTTACCTGACTCGTAGCTGAGCTACGTGAATGATGGCAGGGCAATCAGTCAAGTTGAATCCATCTCAATCGCAATCTCGGAGCTTTCACCAGTTTAGGAACTATGTCTGAGCTCGACAGTTAAGCATATGCGCACACTTACACATACACATACACATACATATATAATGTAATACTTAGTATATGATGTATATGTATATACATACATATACATATATATATATATATATATATATCACATGTATGTATAATGGCGCTCAGAGGATGTCAACTAAGGAGCTGCGCATACCGATCAAGTCGGACTAGCAATTAGATATAGACGTACTCGTAATTGTACACAAAAGTATATACAAAACATACATATTAACGCACACACACAAGCCTCTGTTTACACACACGAAGTAAGCAGAAGCGAGATAATACAAAAAAAAAAAAAATATATATATATATATATATATATATATATATATATATATATATATATATACATAATGATGCCTACTTTTAGGCGTCGATTACAAATTGAGAAAACTCGCTAGAAAGAAACCCAAAAACTCTTTGTGTATGTAATTGTATTGTATTTATTGTATGTTTGTAAATGTAAATGGTGTCTAATTTTAAACGAAATATACAAAAGCAGCAGCAACCAAATAATTATTAATTATAATATATTGTAATCAAGTACAATCTCAATGTGCGTCTGTGTGTCGGTAGTCAAATTTAAATCAATTTCAACAAGTCAAGTCACAAAACCGAAAAAACAAAACAAACAAAAAAAAAACAAAACGAGAAAATATCTAGGCGAATAACTAAACGAAAAACAAATTAAAAATGAAAATGGCAATGAAAATGAAAATGAATGTTGCCAAGAAAAACTCAATTCTAAAAGAACACGAGATACGAACTAGAGAAAACTTAACAATTGTCCAATTGGCTTTTTATTACATTATGTAATTATTATTATTATTATTATTATTACGATTGTTATTTATGCTAATTTGCGGGCTCAAGTGAAATGTTGGTAAACTGTTTATCAATTTTGTTGTTGTTTCTTTATTGCCCACCGTACAGTAGTATGAAATTAAGCCGAAACGCTGGAAACTATAAAGCTATATATACGAGTACATAAACCACTTAGGCAAAACTATACAAAACTAAAAATAAAAAAAAGAGAGCAAACAAAAACACAAAGAAAAAAATATAATTATAATAAAACTTAAGCAATTTGAATCGGTTTTCGTATTACTTTCCTGATAATTATGTGATTTTTGATTTATTAACCCCTATGTACGCCCAAAGTAGTCATAAATGTGGACTTATCGTAAATGTCAAGCCAAAGCAAGTACACAAATAGCTAACGACAACAACAACAACTACAACAAATAATAATTGATAAATCAGTAATCTATATATTTGAGCGACACTGAGATGGATGTATCCCAGTATAAAGCTTCTAGTTTCTAGATTCTAGGGCCCTTCGATTTGGGTACTCGTATATCGCGACTTTTTAGGCTAGCAAAATAACGGGAAATGCAAGCGGCCGCGTTTATTGTAAATTGTTCGACAAAACACTAAATAAATAAAGGCACAATTTAAACAAACTGAATTGTGACGCCAACTACTAACAACAAATCGATGTTTACATGTGCGCGAGTGCAACAGCACTCAAGGTAAGCTCTCTTTCTCTCTCTCTTGCTTTCTCTGTCACCTCTTTGCCTGGTGTCCTGCAACGGTTGCCTAGGAAAGGCACTAAATGCTTTTTTCCTTATCTTCTTGGTTTTATTTAACAGGAATTTATCCTCAGCTTAACATGTTGATCAACTCAGTTAAGAATAAAAACGATGCTCTTTTGAGATATTACTATCTGGAGTTTAAAAAAGGCTAGAGTCAGCCTTAAAAAAATTATACAAAATACATATCTATAACCTTGTGCATTTTTGTTCGAAAAATCATCATTTAAAAAACATATATTTAAATATTGTCTTAAACGCAGTTTCAACTTTGCCAAGCTGTTAAGTTTTTCATTCCACTTTTACCTGTCAAAAGAGTCGACACCTTGGAGTTGATTCTCAGGTATAATTTATTATTAGTGTGCTGATAAAGGCATCTTTATCTGGTCGAAATGGCCGAGACTCTCCAAATTTAGCCAGCATCCAGCATGGAAATCGCGCAGAGTCGAGTTGTGTTCGTGCTTGGAGCATCTTTGGACTTATGTCTGTTGATGTCTGGCTGTGCTGTTGTTTACCTAGCGATAGATAAGCCTAATGCCGATTGATAACGACGCGGCAGCGATGACAGTGCCGCTTCTAAGCACTTCCCGTCGCAGAGCTGGCCCATAAAGTTCAAGCGTCTTATCAATGACCATACATTTTGGCCAAGTTATCTGCTCACGGCTCTAACTAGCCGAGTTATCTAACAATGGTGCAGGGCTCGTAAGCCAGTTGCCAGCATCTCGGCCAGATATAGAAAACGCCGCTAAGCTCCGACCTCCACCGGGCCCGATAAGGCCGCAGACGTGACACCAACTAAGAGATGGGCCGCAACAAAATCTCTTTTGTCAATTCAAATAACACAAATTATTAACAAGCCGAGCTCCAACTTGGGCTCACAGAACGAGGTTCCGATCACGTTTTCGCCATAAAAAAAAAAGCAAAAAAAAAAAACTTACAAACGCCGTTCGCGAGCGGGCTCAAAATCGGCCTGCCAATTTGGCGGGGGTGTTGGGCGGGCGTATGAAATTAACTAGAAATCGTTGATCTTTGGCGAGTCATTGCACTGCCAGTAGAATATAACGGTAACATGACGCATGCCGCAAATCCGGGGACGAAAGCCCAACTTAAGATCAAACGACCATTAGCCAAACCACCTTAAACGGCAATTTGTATGCCATATGCGGGATTATAGATCGACAATTTGCCCAGACAAGAGAGCTCGGGCATAGTAGTCCATTGACTCACTAAGTATCTAAGCCTCGTCGATCAGCACTTTAATCAAGTTACACTTTTTCTGTTAAAGCCTAGTTTTATTTTAAAAAGAATTTCAGAATTTAAAAGGGTTTTTTTTTAATTCAATAAAAATATGTTTTGTTGATTTGTTCTTTTAATATAAGACACACAACATGTCATATTTATTTAAAATTAATTTCTTTGTATCAGTCATATGAATTTAAATTTGTTATTTTAAATGTTTGTAGACAAGAGAATTAAGCCATTGAAAAATTAGATTAAATTTAAAGTTTGTTTATGTATGAAAATTTGTAAATTAATAAATTGTTGTCATTAAACAGTCACATTACGCATTACTTCTATTTATATTTACAACTCTCAGTCCCTCAGTCCCAGCGTGCAATGTATTATGTATCCAAATTATATAAATTATAGATTATAAAAATAATAAAAAAAATAAATAAAAAACAAATTCGGTACTTATCTCAGTGCCAATAAAAATAATCGATTGCAATACAAATTGATTAGCAATAATTTAATGAACGATAAGTATTTTTATGATATTCAGATAAAATTCCAATAATCGCAAATTAATATAAAAAATATCTGCTAGGGTATATAGGGTTCGATACCCCAAATAAACGTATACTTAAATATATATGTATATAAATTTAAAAATATATAAATTAATATATAAATATATATATACATATATATTTTTTAATGATTTTCAGTGCGTTGCTTTTTAAATCACATGACTAAAAAGCGCATGACGCAATCAGAATTCTGATTAGAATATATGGTACATATAGTACATCTAAATGTGTATATAAACATTTTAACATTATTTGCATTGGTTTTGATAGGTAAATAGTGAAACTGATTTCGTCAACTCAATCGGAGGCTGTCGTTGAGGTGCCGAGAGGTGCCGTCTTTTAGGCACTGTAATTACAATTAAAGATAAGCTTGTTTCTGGTATTGAATAAGGGAGTCTGAAAGGGAATTTCCACCATTTCTTTATGGTCGTGCTCTTTAGGTTTTCTCTGAATTGAATTTCGTTTAATTCGCGATATCGCGATGAACTGGGCTGGTTTTTTAAATGATTAACTCAAACCGAATCTTTTGTACACATACATTTTGCGTATTTGTGCATATTTATTTGCCTGGAGCTTAGCACAGTTCAGGTGAACTATTAGAAGTGTTGTGGGTAAGCGAAGTGGGGTGAGTTCTATGCCATTCCACGGTGCGCACGACACGCGGTATGTTTACACTCTAGCTGCGTATTATCATATCCGAACCAGAGATTACCACTGGGCTAACGCCACCCATCTCTCGTCGCCCAGGTTCGCAGACCAACTATTCGCTGGGGTGCACTGAGCGAAAAACAAATTGCGTTATGTTTACAATTTGTTGATCTGGGGAGAGCTTTACATACATAGTTCAGGAGCTATACAAATATACTAAATGTAAGAAAATATTTATTTCATAATACTTGCGTTTCGAAACAACTTCCCAGTTCTGTTCATTTGACGACGCAGAATTCCGAAATTTGATAAAATGTGCGCAATTTTACGCTTGATTATTTTCACAGTACCGAGTTTTAAGTTGAGGAGTGTGCGGATCGTAAAGCAAACTGTGTACATCTTTATCCTTATCAACATCATCACCTCAATGTGTCACTTGACAATCAGATAAGAGTCTTATCAGTGTCTCGGCGAGAGCTGTGCACAAACACACACACATGCACATACATGCACGTATGTTTGTATGTATGTCCTGGGAGCAGCGGCTGCAAGAGCACAACAAATAAAAGACACCTACAAACAGCGCAATTAAAATAGAATCACGAAGAGAGCGTGAGAGCATGAGAATGAGAGAGAGTGCTAGAGCAGTTCACTTTGTCGGTCGTCAGCTGATTACGAAGACGTCGTACAGTGGGGCCGCAACCCGAACAGCCGCACAAAAAAATTCGAACTTATACTAAAAAGAACGTATATTAATTTTTTTTATATACATCCATATTAAAGATTTTTTATATGTAATAAATTGGTGTACAAATTCTAGATCAACTTCAATAGCCAATTTAATATACGCATGTGCAAACTGTTTGAATACATTTCAAAAATTTTTTTTATTTATATATAGTACATACATATGTATGTATGTATATTTACAACTATAAATAACTAATTGGCAACAAAGCTTGTTATTCACATGGTTCAATTTGCACCGTTTTATTTAGTCATTTTATAAATGTGGAATATATAAGCTTTCAGAAAAACCAATCAAAGTTGAATCCAAGTTTGACAGCGACAACTTATTAAAAGCATTAACAAAATTAGCAAAAGCTCTACAAAACATTGAAAAGGAATCAAAGAACGCCATTTTTATATGCTTAACACTACCTAATTTGCTGAATTTTTCTTTCTGATTGGAAATTTTTAATATTGATGACTACAGTGATGGAATCTTGTGCACTTGTTTGGCAGCTTTTACTTTGCAGCGCCAAAAAATGTTGAAAAGTGCCCACTGTGCGACGTCGTGGCAGCATCTTCGATGATCGCCGATGTCGACGTCGGCGTTAACGCCAACAGCTACAGCTGCAGCGGCAGCTGCTGCCACAGCGTCAGGGCGCGACTCGTGCGAACAGTTGCTGCTCAACGCTGCTCGCCAACAGTTCAGTTAAGCAAATCTTCGCAAGCTGCCGCCTGGCGATCGCTCAACGAAGTTCGCCTCCGTATCGGTAGCATTCTATGCGGCGCATCCCAAAGACCGGTCGTCACGTATACGTCGTGCTGTTTTCGTTGTCGTTGCCGTTGCCGTTGCCGTTGCCGTTGCTTTTGTCATGGTCTCGAGTTCAAAGCCCACTGCAGATCCTTAACTGGTAAAAACTGGCATTCAACTTCAAGTGGCCCCAGCAGCAACAGCCTTGAGGAAAAGTTCGCGACCAAGTTAGAGCCAGAAGCAGAAGTTGTAGAACAACAACAAGATCGAGCTCATCATCATCGCCAACATTATCAATCATCATTAAGGCGAAGTTGTAATGGTGCACGGGTGTGTGGCTTTTGAGAGCGGCTGCGAGGACCTGAATCTCTGGCACAGCCAGGAGCGATACGAGTACACGCAGAGCCAGCACCAGCACCAGCATCACTACAGATAGAACTAACGGTAAATGCCATAGACGTCCGCAAACGAGAACGAGACAGAGAACGGGAACGCACTCGCAAAGGCAAACGCATCCGACGGATTGCCAAAAAGTGCATTCAACTTGCCGACAGCAGGCGCTGAATTTATGCCAACGATCTCGAGCCCAACAACAACAACAACAACCACTATCCAAATAAAACCACAAAATAATCAAAACATTTCGCAAAACTCAAAAACAACTAAAATTTTTGCGTTTAAAACAAATTGTTCGATTTGTTGTTATTTTTCAAAAGTGTTTCTGTTTTTTTTTGTGTGTGCTGTTTTACAAAAACGTTAAAAACGAAATTTCGGCAAGAACAAACAACTTCGCGTGTGCCAAAAAAGGAGCAAAGGGAACGTGCGAGAGCGAGACGGGGAACACAACACTTTCAAGTAGGTAACAATTGAAAAACAAGTCGACGAAGCTGCAAAAAATAATTCAGCAAACATAAACATGTTTCAGTTGCCATTGTGTCTATGCGCTATAAATAAAGTGGGCTGGGGGGTGGGCGGTGGGCGGTGGGGAGGGTCGTTTGGTCAGGGGTAAGCAGCAGTCAAGCAATTTAGCAGTGATTGACACCGTGACTCTTCAGACTGCGCTGCGATAAGCAGCAACAGCAACAACAACAACAACAGCAATAGCAGAGGCGGAACGAACGAAAACGGAGCAGCAGCCCTTTAATCCTAGCCGTAAGCAGGTGGGTGCAGCAGGAATGGGGGTGGGTGGGGAGGTCGCGTTTAAGCTATTCATAATTTATGCAAATTTCTAAATTTGAAAACATTGAGAAAGAAACATACAAATAATTAAATCACATATTTAACTTGAATCTATAAACAAACTTTAATCAACCAATTAATAATAAATATAATTGAATCATTTTTATATACAATTTATTGATAGCAATCCACATAAAACAAAATAAGCCAAACACATTTTAAAGTAAGAAAGAAACAAAAACAAAAGCAAAGAACATTAAATAAAATGAAACGAAGAAAACAGAACGAAACCAAACAAAATAGAAAACAAAACAAAAATCGCTGGCAGCGACATTAGCATTTTTGCCTTTGGTTTCTATATATAGAATTTGTTGGCTTTCGTATATTCTTACGTAGTCCAGCTAAGCGACATCAAGAACAACACCACGAAAATAATCAACAAAATAAGAGGCAAAAAAAAAATACAGCAACAATAAATATGTAGAGAAGCAAGAGCAACAACAAAAATAAAAATTGAGAAAAAAAGAACAACAACGAGTTCCAATTATTGTCAAATGACTACGTGACCAAACAGGAACCGTGAGTAACGAGTAGAGAACCACTCAGCATCCACATCGGCGTCTAGAACTTTTACAGCAAATTGGCTAGCTCCCCGAGCCCCCCCCGCTGCGGCCGACGCTGCCCTCGCCCCGCTGCTCTAAAAACGATGCGTAATTTAGTCAATCAAAATGCGACAGCGCCAACAAATTTCATGTGCCATTCCGAGACTCACAATTAAGCGGCACTGCGATCAATTAATGCATTAATGCTATTCCCACAGCCCAAACCCCACACCCCCGCCCCAAACGCCAGCCCCAGTGCCCACCACAAGCCACCATATGACGCGCTATAAACATGGTTTACAGTTACATCTAAAACAATATAAATGACGTACATATAAAAAAAAAAAAATAAACCAGGCCACATTTGAAGCTCTGCTCAGTTCGGTTGCTGAGGTTATTTTTGTAGCAATTAGTCGCAATTGTCGCATGTCTTATAGATATCAGCAAAATTCTTTTATTTTTTTATCAGTTTGTAGACAATTTAAGTTGCCCAAGACACACACAGATAAAAAACAATGAACAAACATACGATTGCATCAAATTCAGCTAAAAAAGATTCAAGCTAAAAGAAAAGAATCGCATTTAAATATAAAACAGCTACTTTGTTATCACTGGTTGAGAATTATAAGGCCAAGACAATATGGCAATAGAACAGAATCAAGAATTTTGTTATTAAATCAAGTACAAGCCAAGACTCAAATTCAGTACTAAATTTTATTTTATTTTAAGCATATTGTTTCTTGTAATAAGTATTATATATTTTGATATCAAGGATGATTGGATGATTTTTTCTTTGAGTGTACTTTTTTCTGGAGAACTACTCAACACTCCCTCGAAATTTTCTAATCAAAACTGTTAAATGTTAACCGAAAATAAAAGTCTAGATAAAAACCGTATGTTTATGTTGCGTACTATATTGTTTATATTTTCGTTTGTATGTTCTTTTTGACCCTATTTTTATTTGCCATAATACCTACTGAACTACAAATGGAGGTCATATAGTTTTGAGACAGTTTCCCTTTTTTTTTCTTGTCCACCCCATTGTTTTCACTTGTTTCAAAATCTCGTGAAACTTCAGCTGATAAGCGTCGAAAATGTATTCCCCTGCCCGGCAACAATTAACGTCTGCTGCACATACATACGTAAATCCTCTATAGTAAATATGTACACTGCGAGAAAAACCGTGCTCCAAGTACGAGGCACATAAAATTTTATTTTCAATTAACTTTAAACAATTTCCAAATAGACCGTTAATATTGCACAAAAAAAAAACTTGAATTTAATACAAAAATCTCATTACGAAAAATTTGGCACTTAAAACAAGCGTAAATTTCTAAATTGAACTTTTTCTTATATCGACTTATAGCGACTGGCGAAATGGCGGTACAACATTCTTGGCTTTTTCTCTGAGTGTACATATGGTAATAAAATACGTATGCTTGCGTATTTCTATTTTGTGGATCTCCAGCCGTTATCGCTGCGCTGTGCCAGGCCAGATAAGGCGGAAGATTCTGGGCTCGCTGAGCCTGGTTGCATTTGCATTTGCATTTGCAGTTGCATTTGCATTTGTAGGCATCAATTTTGAACGCTGACGCATCTAACAAATGTGGCAACTTGCATATACCGTTATCAGTTCAAACACAGTTTTAATGATCTACAAGCACAAATTACTGCGGTTGCCTGTTTTACAATTAGCCGCAATATTCGTTTGCTTTTGGCTTAAACAGCGAACACAAGAAACAATTACGTAATGGAAGCGACAATCTTTACGGCTCTACTTCAGGGTCAGAAGTCAGTTATTTTTGTAATACCCTGTGTCCACAAAAATGTGCTAAACGGGTATAGTAGCAAATTGACCAATAACTGAGTCCAATCTCAGAAAAAATTCATTTCTGATTATTATTTTATTATTTTATGTGGAATAATTTTAAAAAATTAGCAAGTTCTTGTTAAAAGTAACTAGATAACTCTTCTGAATTTTTTGTATCGTCTTTGTGATTATGTTTATATTCTATATAGGAAATGAACATTTCTTAGGGTATCTCCACTTGGGCTATATCGACGTCGTGCACTCTCAGCCAGCGCATGCCTGTTTATTTTTTTAATTCAAAAGTTTTATTTTATTTATTCTGTATTTTTTTGGTCAAAATTGCTGATTAAGCGTCTTGTTTAAAGCTCGAAACCTTCGCCAAAGTTCCGAACCTTCAGCGAAATTGCAAGCCAGACAAGAAGTACGCACAACTGCATTGAAAGCCATTTCCGAGAGCAGTAACAACAAATATATAAAAAAAAAAATAAAAACCAGTATGAAAATAAATATAAAAACTTAATTTGCAGAAAAACTAGACACGATTATAAAACGAAAAAAATATTAGTCTTTGTTTGAAAGCTCTATAAACTTGGGCTTGTCCCTTGGTCTTATGACGATCTAATTGTCGGGGGTTTTTAGCAATAGCTTAGTTGTTGTTTTGATGTGTGTTAGCTTGATGTGGGTGTGTATTTAGTTATCAGAAGCTATTTTTATTATAAACAATTTGTTAAAGTTGTTTTTCGCCCCCGATGACATTTTGATGACTGCCACGAGATAGGCCCAGGAAGTTTTTCACGCGCCCTTGTTTTTATTCACTTGTTTATTTCACACAAACAACAACAGGTACAGAATGTACGCCGTAAGTTAATGCATATGCCTATTATATACCGTATATATATATATATATATATAAATAAATTACATGTACTTACATTATATATTCGGCATCAGCGTCTGAGAGGAAATCGTTGATGCTGCCGCTGGTCAATGACTGCGAAGCGAGAATTCATTTGCTCTGTTGAAATTCATGAATGAAAATGCAATGCAATCGAATATGCCAATTGAATGGAAGCCGGCGTCTGGGCACGTCCGTGCTCAACTGGGGGAAGTAAAACGCTCGAGTAGATACGCTTACTAAATACTCAAGTGCGTTATGCAACTGATGCACTGATTTCGTAACGGAAGTTCAAGAGAAACATATCTTCAGATAGTTTTACGCGATCCAAAGAGAGGAAGAAATATTCCGAGAAGCATATTCTCCTAGTAAAAGCAATAGAAACACTTAAAGTGACAAGGACAAAAACTATGAAGGAGGACCAAAAAACCTTATATTCAATCGTTAATGATGACAATAAATAGAATGCTTAAAATAAATTTAAAAAATGCATATTATATGGATCAGTCTCAGGTTTTAGAGACTTTATTTGAAGTTCCTAAATTGCGAACACATTTGACTAAAGTTCTGGAAATATGTACTTATAAAACCCATGAACAGTTTAGTTCTAAAAATTAACAACAGATTTCTCACTTTTTTTTTAATATTTTACGCTTTTAAATGCTCTCCTATAAATGGTCTTCCATCGAATGTCTGCATACACTTTGTTATTTAAGTGCAGGCCATTATAATGCTTTGTTGTGTCTGACATGACCCAATGTTTATCTCAGCTAACATGATGAACACGCCTAAGTATGTACTCTGTATGTGTATGTGTGTATGTGTGCATGTATTTGTATCCTCCAGTAAACACAGACGACAGTTATCGGATTTCGCGCCGCTGGCTTTCAATATTTATGGCTCTTTATTCGGCTATCAAAATGTTGTCGTTAGAGTCTTGTTAGCCAAATAAATAGCGTGGCTTGTTTAGTTGATGAATGGACTGCGATTTGCCAACAATTTCACAGTGAGTCAGCGAATGTACTCGTGCACTCATGTTTGCGAATACATAATGACATCGGGCGGTGCCTCAATGACTTTCCCAGGCGCCAAAATGCAATCACGCAGTTTTTCAGCTGCATGCACGATCAAATTGTTAAGCATACGCCAAGTGTGCCCAGAAAAAATGATAAATAAAAATAAGGTGCAGCACGTAGCGAGAATCTTCGGCGCCGCAATCACATAAATCAATAACTGAAGCTGATCGCGATGTTGTTGTCTTTTTTTCGCTGATGCTGTTGCTGCTGCTGCTGCTGATGCAAGTCAACAATCTGTTCAGGGCGAACCGTTAACCGTTAATCGTTAACCGGTTCATTTGGCCAGGGTGCAGTCACAGTCGCAGTCGCAGTCGCAGTCGCAGTCAGTGGCATTGCCTTATCAGTCAACAGACTGGCCCTGCACGCCTAATGAAACTGTTATTGGCAGCGAATAAATATTTACATTTGTCATCTGAGCGCAAAGATATTGTATCTGTATCTTGAACGCTGCAACTGTGTGCACAGAAGGTACACGTTATTACGGCCGTATCTGCAGCCACTTTCCCAAGCAAATATTAGCTAAGTTCAGTGCAACAATTGTAATTAATGTGGCTGTCGCAGCTGCTGCTACATCTTCAGCGGATTCTTTGCGCTTATCACCAAATGCGAATATACAAAAAAAAAAATACAAAAATTAATAAATAAAAATAAATAAAAAATAAAAAATAAAAATGAGTGTAAAAATCACGCGCTCCCAGCTGAGACGTGCAATTTGTTGTCTCATGCCGCCCGGCGGCCACATGGCCGATATCGTTCTCAGCATTATGAACAACGTGAACAACAACATCATCATCATCAACATCATCATCATTATGATGATCATCCTCGTTGTCAGCGGTTTTTGTGTCGACCTTCAGCCACAAACAGCGGAAAGAAATGGAAAATGAAGAGCGGCTCGAGTTGAAATTCCAATGGCAGTAGCTGACTTTGGTCGGTTTCCCACTGCCACTTTGCTGTGGTTGAAACTGGTTACCGGTAACCAGTCAGGCGCCACCATTTGGCAAGTAATTGAGACAGGAAAAAACAAAGATGCGCGTTTTCAACTCATTAAGTGCTGATATGCCCATTAACCATAGCATACCCTGTGATTGCTGGAATCTATATGCTTGATATTGCCTTGCAAAACATA
The DNA here is from genome assembly GCA_035041545.1 of Drosophila colorata. NCBI lineage: Eukaryota > Metazoa > Arthropoda > Insecta > Diptera > Drosophilidae > Drosophila > Drosophila colorata. The sequence goes on along the minus strand of JAWNLD010000490.1, from coordinate 12,507,909 downwards.
GAGTATGCACATGAAGAGCAGTTCGGTTGATCTAATTTGTGAAGGCAAATATTCTTGCATGTTCAATGCAATTTTTACTTCAAGTATTTTTACTTTTTAATCAAGAAAACATTGGTAGATTGTTTAGTCAATCAAATCGCTAATGGAAGTAAACAATGGGGTACCAGGTTCGATCTTGAAGCCCTATTGGTTATTCTTTATATAAACACTCTGTTTCCAGTTTAAACAGAAATATGTGTATAAAGCATGGGTAAATTATTTGATTAAAATTTGTAAGATACTTTCATGAAGTGCTGCATGTTTATATATATAATAAATAAGAAAAAAGAATCTTTCTCTCTTTGCAAATTACAAAAAAAAATACATACATAAAATTGAACTATTTCCATGCAAAATATTTGATTAATTGCTTTTTAATTATGTACTTCTAAGTACTTTTATTACTTAGCAGTTGGGGCGCGCCCAATTAAGAGCACAACAGCAACAAAAACAACAGCCGCATTCAGAATTGGACTTCAGTGTCTGCAGATTGTGAATTGTAAATTGTGAATTGTGAATCTTGTGGGCTGTGCGAACCGGTTAGCCCAAGACAAAGGCAAAGACAAAGATAAAGCCAAAGACAGAGACAAAGGCAAAAGCGGAACGAGCCAAAATGAGAACTTTACATTGGCAATTATAACAATGTATTATGGGCTACAATTACAGCAGCCAAATACAATATGAGTCGAATTAATATACCCTGCGCCCAAGGGTATATTGCCAATGTCTGTCTATCTTAGTACACAAATCGATAAAACTTCAAACCCTACAAATTTGGCGCAAACCAAATGTATTTAGAAATTTCGATAGCAGCAACTATTTTGCCGAAAATATCTATGATGAACTTTATGAACAATTTTTACCTTTTTTAATACTCTTCCCCAATTTTCAAGTGTTTGTGAGATAAAAATTGGAGAGGAGGCTTTTCTAACACGAGACGATCACAAATCACAGTTCGGGAACACGCACAGTCAAAAATATCATTAATACGACACGACTTTACGAAAATATATTCGAAAATATATTTCTCCAAATTTATATATTAATTTATTTTTAAACTTAAGAAAAATATTTTGAGTCACGCCAGAAAACAAGACTCAAAAACTCGCAGGTAGGCACAGAGTATCGGCTAGCCGAGCACCCGCAACCAGAGCACTTTTAATTGTTGGTATTGTGGTTGTTTTTGCTAGCTTCTCGTATTGCGCATACGCAGCGTTGCCTTTCGCCATTGCGATCGCCGTTGCCGCTGCCGTTGACAAATTTTCTTAATTCTCTGCTGCTGTTTTCAGTTTGCGCTGCACAATTCACCGCCTGCCGCTTTTACTTCATTTTTCCGCTTTCTCATGCACTTTTCCAGTTATGCTTTGACATTTGGCCGGTGAGGTTCGCTTCGTGGCGGTTTCAGCTCGCAAAATTTGCCTCAGTTTCAGTTTTTGTTTTTGTTTTCGCTCTTGTTGTTGTTGTTGTCGTCGTTAACTAAATGCTGGCCCCCAAAGTGTTAATTGACAGGTGTCGTACTTGGCAGCCGGCAGCCCGCCGGCCAATTTGTTTATATGTGTATTTATATTTGAAAACAATAGAATTAATTGAAATTATCGCTAAATGTGGCAATAAAAAAAAATAAAAAACAGCAGAACAAAAAACAAATAAATAAATACAAAAAAGCACGTGCCTCTGCCAATCTTACCCTCTTCCCCTCTTTGTATTGCCTGCCTTTGGCGCCATTGTCGCTGCGGCTTATCAGCTGCCCCGTCAAGAACATGCGAAAATCTCGTGATGCATAAACGCAAATTGCGTTCCCCTCCTCTCCTTCGCAGCGTTAGAGCCCCCTCTTGAAATGCTCCCCCCTGCTTCAATGCATATTGATAAGCAGCTGTTTGTATTGTTGTTGTTGGCATTGCAGCTGCACATTGTGTATACGCCGCATTGGCCGGTCCCTGGCGTTTAATGCGATCGATGTACCGTCACGATGATATGAATTTACATATAATATTACAACTTGATGTTGCATATGTTTTTCAATTTAAATCTGCTTGGATTCCGACAATAATATATGAATACGCCCCTTATAAGGAACACCTGCGCCAAGTTTTAATACAGACTAGCTTGCAAAAAATATAAATAAATAAATGAAAACACAACAGATAGAAAAACTTACAAACAATCTTCAATTTAACAACACAAAATAAATAAATCGAACACAAAATAGTTTTTAATAAAAAAAAATAATCTTTCAAAATTTATATCAAAAAAGAAAAAAAAATTTAAATGAATTCCTCTTGCAAATTCTTTAAATTCTGCATAAAACAAAATCGTCATGTATTTATTTGCTTTAGCTTAGCTTTTTTCCACAAAGCTGTCCATCAAATTATTAACGCTGAATCATTTTTAAATTTCTTAGTAAACGCATTTGGCCCGATTGAAAAACCCTTTTGTCACTCTTGCGGGAAAAACGATATTGCAATAAGTGAGAAACGAGTAAAAACAAATGAAATGCACGTATGCAAATGGAATCACAAATGAGCGCAAAGCTGAGTACATAAATTATAATCGAAAGCAAGTATTCAATTAATAAATACACAGAGAGAAACATGCAAAATAAAACAGATGACAACCGCAAAATATAAGGAATACAAAAAAACTCAGTTCAAGTGAATTACACTTTAATTGATTGTAGCCTTCCAATGAATTTCTGTTTCATGCGAAGGTCGTTCGAGTTTCCCAACGTTCAATATTCTAACTCTCCAATCTCAGCTCAGCTTCTGTCTGCACTTTTACAACTAATAGGGAATTGGTTACCCCATGATCTCTTTTAAAACTCCGCTCTATTGTAAATTGCTCTGAAATTTGGAACTTCAGCAGCTAACTGATCGTTAATTAAAATAAAATAGTTTCAAACAAATTTTTCATCCAATATTAAACCAAAAAAATAAAAAAACCCTCCACTCTACGAGACGAATTGATCTGAAGTTTTTGACGTGGACTAATATTTAATTGAATTTAAAATAAAAAAAAAAACAGTGTTAGACTATTGATTGCTCTCTAGCGCTAGCAGCAGTCTCTTGAATAAATTTTATATTGAAATCATTGAGCAATATGCAAATAAAACAATCATAAAATATCCAATTGATATCAATAAAACGCGAGCGTTCAAAGCAGCCCAAACACATCGAAATCGACACAAAATGCGCGCCGTCTACGACCTTTTGCTGAGCAACGCCTTTGATCCCAGGTATGCACCACATGAGATACAATTACACCGGTCCAGATACGGATGCCAACCAACTATCTACGTGCATCTGAGCAGCCATGTAAATAGATGCATCTACTCCGTCCCGACTGTAATTGAGCGTTAAATATTATTAATGACAGTTCCATCTGGAACATTTGTAAAGAACCGTCAACAAGTTCTCTACTCGCAAAGTGAAAAAGAGTATATAAGTTTTGACAATTTAAACATATAATATTTGCAAATGTCCACACATCCACACGAAAATATAATTCGGTTTACGCTTAAGGATTTCTGAATTTCTAATTTTTCTGATTAAGACCGGTTCCAGCCTTGGTTATTATTTAACATTTTTTTTATATAAATATTACTTTCCTTTGATTACTATTATTATAATTTTAATATAGTATAAACTATCAGCATAACTTTTTTATAGCACTGGCCGTCGACTTAGACCTTGGACACTTAGGTCAATTATCTACCGATGACATTACCTTGCTTTTTTTATTGCTCTGATCAAGTGACATTCAATTAAATTGAATCAATAGAATGTAACCTATTTTGCAACTTGACTTGTGATCATTTCTTTAAGACTCCTGATTTTAATATCACTGCTGTAAACCAAACAACAATTTTCAGTGGTTCGGTTCACGGTTCGAACGGGTTCGGTTTATTTCGGTTATTTTTTTCCAACAATGAGCGCATGGTTTGTTAAATTATTTTCAATTTAAAGAGCAAAATATTATAGTTATTCTTTATAGGACATAATTTCGTGTTATTAATTTGTTATTTTTTTTTATTGTAAATTCTAACAGAAAGAAAAATATACGTCTGTTTCTTTGGGTTCGGTTTGGGGTTCGATTCATGATTTGCAGCCTTGTTGAATACTCTATAATATACTGTAGTCGGCGTCGTAGGAATCTAACTTATACGATTTTTCTGAAATAATGCTCACATTTGCTCTCCCCCTCTATTGCTTACAGGATGGTGCTACAGAACCACAATACGGTGGTGGCGCGCTCCACGCTGACGCCGAACAGCAGCAGCCAGAACTTTGGCACCCACTCGCATCCCGGTGGGCAGTCGCAGGGCGGGGCACGCGCCCCACTGAATGCCGCGCCGGGCAACCAGCGTCCGATTGTGGATCTGCTGGTGGCGATGGTGGCGGTGCCGGTGCTAATACTGTGCGCCCTGCAGCTGGAGAAGAATCTGCACGACATGCACGACAGTCCCGAGTCGCGCTGGCTGGTCTTTGCCCTCGGCATCGGGATGCTGGTCATCAGCGTCATCATCTGCGGCTACGTGACCCATCGCATGGGCGTCTGCATTTGGGCGGGGCCCATCGATGAGGCCGGCAATCGGGCCGGCAATGGTGCACTGCATCACGTGAGTAAATATGGCCGCAATATCTTCGACATATACTGACGTTTGCCTTATGTATATAAATATGTATATTGATCAGATCAACTCGCAGAATGATGTGCTACGGATTGTGGACTCGCTGCCGCCGAGCTATGACAGTGTGGTCAAGTGTGATCTGCCCCCGCCGCCCTACGACTGCATTGTGATCGACGTGGAGCAGCACAAGGATATGCAGCCGCAGACATCCGCCAAGGATGCGCGCATCTCGCAGGCGCCATCCGGTTCCATTTCCATTTCCGTTTCCATGCCAGGCGCCACGCTGCACATCTGAACATGGCGGACGTGGCAACAAAAAAAAAAACACAAACAAAAAGGCGGAGAGCAGAGCTGAGCAGTGAAGAGAAGATAAGTGAAGAGAAAGAGACGAGGAGAGAGAAAAAAAGAGATTTTTCGCTTGTGGCATTGAATTTGACTTGAAAATGGAATTTGTACTTCACCTACGACGTTGGCGCCATCTAGCGGCGGCTTCTGGCTATTGGCGACTAATCAGATGGCATTGTATTTACTTCGATTTAAGATCTTAGAGTATTGTTATCTATAGCGCATTCTCTGCATAGTTTTATCTACATCTATAGACATACTGTATGTACATTAGTTTTCTTTTTTTGTTTTTTTTTTTATTGTTGTTTTTTCTTTGTTACTTGGTCTATGCAGCATTGTAAATATTCCTAAACAGCATCTAGTCCAAAGTTGTACATAATCTAAAAAAAAAAAAAGCGAGCTACATATAGAGAAATGCGCAGAATACGTTTTGTATTTACTAGTTTTATAAAAATGCCAATTGTAATGGTTGAAGTGGGGAACAGATGGCGGGGGACCGCATAGCAGTTATCAATTACCACATAGTCTATAGTTCTTTAATTTATATACTTGCATATATATATATATATATTAAATTACTTATCGAAAAAGATTACTTTTTAGCTGCTTTCCAAAATAAAGAATTCCTATTATTATTATATTTAACATATTTTTTATTATTCCCATTAATTTGCATTAAGCTATCCAAAATTAATTTGGATATATTGAGTGCATTTTAAAGAGACATTTTTATCAATAATTCCTGAAACAACTGAAATACATAAATTTATCTATAAAAATTTTGCTCAGATTTCTCTTTTGTATTGGCTTTCGTTGGGACAAGAAGCTAGACAAATCTTAATAATATCCTTTATTTCAGCCACAAAAGGGCGTTTCAAATTTGATGTGTAAAAAATAATATTGTTCTCAAGCAAAGAAATTTCCGCCTTGGCCAGATTTTGCTAACGCATAAAGCACAAAATTCTAGGTAATTCTCTATGTGTATTTTCCAGCACAAATGGGACTTTTAATTACTACAGCCTACAGCTGCTGTATATAAGAATTTTAATGGATTCAATTTCTGGACTAGCCTGCACGGCTACAGAGCCATTCTCATACATATACATATAAGCACCTTTTTTCCAAATCTATGAAATAGTTTCAAGTTCGCAGGACCTTTAAAAACTCACCAACAATTTGTTTCCTTTATAAAGTTCACTTGGTGATCTCAAGTCCATTTTAAGCTTTTCCTAAACTAACCTCAAGCTTCAAGCAGAATCCATTTTCGATGTTCAAGCGACACTAAGATATCACGAAAATCCTTGAGGCTGAAATAAATTTGCTTGATTTGAAATATTTTTGAAAATTTCAGCTTGTTTAGCTTTGACTCGAGTATTATGCAAAAATTTCGATATCACTAAAATTTTGCAAAATTTTGCATTTATTTGTTGTTGGTTGTTGTTTTTACTCACAATCGAATTTTGACTTTTTTTTTTTGTTGAATTTCAAATACAATTATCCACGTTTTTCTTTGTTTGTTGTACAATACATATAAAGAAATGTGTCTGTGTGAGTTTGTATGCATATATATAACATAGATACACATATATTCATATACATATATATATTCATATTCGTATATATATATATATATATATATATATATCATATATTCATATTCATATTTGTATTCATATTCGTATTCATATTCGTATTCATATTCATATTCATATTCATATATATATAATATATATTTATATATATATATATACATATATTGGTGTAAGCATATTGATAAAGTTAACATGACTCGACTATTTTAGAGTGCCTGCTGCTGCTGCTACTTTTTGTTTTAGTTGTTGATGTGGATGTTGTTGTTGTTGCTGCTGCTACTGCTGTTGCTGTTGCAGTTGCTGTTGTTGCATTTATAGTTACTGTTGTTGCTGTTGCCGCCGCAACTTAACCAACGCCCAATACTCAATCTGGCGATCTAACCTACATATATATATATATATATATGTGTATATATTGTTGTATGTGCTTGACTGCGTGTGTGTGTGTATGTGTGTGTGTTTGTGGTATAAAATATTTAAGTAGGGGTGAGGGAGTAGCTGTTAGGGGTTAGAGTGCAAGGCAGCCTGCAGATTGTGAAAAACTGAGCGTTTGATTAAAAACTATTGCAACTAGCTCGCACAAGACATTCGAAAGTATATACACATATATATATAAATATATATGTAGACACATATATATGTATATATATACGTATATGTGTTTATCATATAAATGTATATAAATACATGTGTATATTTATATATATTTATATGCACATACATTATATTCATAAATATGAAGCTAATTGATTTTAGAAACCATCCAAACACTCCCCATTGCCATTGTCATCAAATCAACATTGATCAGAGTGGTCTAAGCAGAGACTATAGAATATATAGATTATAGTTTACAGTTTACAGATTACATTTTTTTTCATTTTTCTTCTAAGTATAGATTACAAATGACAATTCTATATACAAGAATCAATAATCAGTTAGCGCAAAAAAAAAAAAAACAAAAAAATAAACAAAAAAAACAATTGAACGCAATTAACAACGAGCAAACGAAGAAGCAACAACATGCGTTTTTTCCATTTTTCTCTTTTACTTTTTGTTGGAAGCGTGTTTTTTGGATAATTCAAATGTGTTTTCTCGGGGACGGTGGATCTGTTTTTCTTCTTTTTTCTCTTTTCTTTTTGTTTTTTTTAGATATAGCCGCTGCCTTTTTGTTTATCTGCTGGCAGGCTTTTAAATTACATAGTATTAAATATAATAACTAGGGTAGCAACAGTCGCTCGGCCTGCTAATCAAATTATCAACAAGTTTTTTCTAATATTACGAAAAAAAAAACACAAAAAAAATATTAGATTATATATGATAGATATATATACATACATATATATACATGTGTATGCATACATATACATACATATACATATATATATATATATATATATACATAGAAAAAACAACAACCAAACACGCAACATAATATTTGAGTGGTTTCAGGAATAGGGTGCTGGTTGGTAGGTTGCTTGCTTTTGCGATGAGTTGGGACTGGTGCTGTGTGTGTGTGTGGCTGTGATGTGGAGTGTGTGTGTGTGTGGAGGGGTTATTGAGATTGTGGGTGAGGCGTACAGTACAGGATAAGTAGTAGTAAAATGCTTAGACGTATAAATATGCTCTCCTAATTTTAGTATGTAATAATCACATTGACTGTCGCCGCCTTTGTCATCCTCGATATTTATATCGCTATCGCTAACAACGCTTCTTTTATAGTTATCGTTATCGTTATCGCTACCGTTAACGCTAGGGCAACCGCTATCGATACTCGTATTCGTACTCGCATAGCCGCCCGCATTGTAGTTGTAAGTTGTAACTTGGGCGCATGCGGACTACATGTGATGCCACTGCGTAACGGCCACGTTCGCGTTCTCGTTGAGCCGGGCGATCTCCTCGTGCAGATTGTGCCCCAGCCACTGTAGAAAGATGCGATCGTAGGCGGCCTTGCAGAGCCTCAGCGGATTGCCGCGCCTCAAGCCCTGATCCGTTTCGCCGTACTCATCCAAATACGGCGGCTGCACAAAGCATCCCTTGCCCCGGCCGAGATAGACCACCTGACAGTCCCGGATGCGCAAAAAGATGCCCACCTCGGCGCCGCAATCGTGGGCGTGATGCGTACAAGCGCCCACCTGCATCTTGCCCAGCTCCGGCTGGCAGCAGTACGACTGGCCGCACAAGATGGTGCCGCATATTAAGCACATGGTCGGCGTTTTCATCTCCTCGCGCTCGTTGTTGGGACAGAAGATGTCCGAGACGCTGTTGATGAGATCGCTATAATCCTCGTAGAGCGTCACCAGATGCGGCAACGGTCGCTGGCAGGGCACTATTGCTAGCGACTGCGACGGCGACTGCGTCTTCAGCTGTTTGTTGGTGCAGCGCTCGAGGAGCTCGCGCCTAATGTGCGGATGCGAGGCGAAGCTCTGCATTATGGTGGCATACACCGACTCCATGTCAAAGTAGACGCCCAGCTCGGGGTCCAGGCCCAGGTACTGGCACATCAGGCCAAACAGATCGGGCTGCTCAGTGGGAAAGGTATCGGGGAAGTCGACGTCGGTGATGAAGCGATAAAAGAGACAGGCGCACCGCAGGAACGTGCTCATCTGGCGCGTCACATAGTCGAGCAGCAGGGCCAAATGCTTCACCGTGCATTCCAATAGCGAGCTGCCGCCCTCCTCGGTCATGCCCATTTCCATCTCCTCGTACTCCTCGCTCAGGCGTCCGTCCCGCTCGAACTGGCGGACGCGCGATGCCAGATTGTGCTTGACATAGAATATGGCCAAGTTGTGCTTGATCTTAGACGGCAGCTGCTCCACATACTGCAGCATCGTTGCCAGCTGCTGCTGTTCCTCATCCGCATCCTTGCGACCCGCCAGCTCCTTCTCGTAGTCGAAGCAAATGATCGCCTTGGTCATATTGGCCAGGAAACACGTCTGCAGTATGTAAAAGTCGAACATGCTGCCGCTGGGCAAGATCGCCTTGCGCTCTGTAAATAGAAAGCGGAGTTCCATCTTAGTTAAGCTCTACTGTTTAGTGGTTGCGAGATTGTGTGTGTGTAAAAATGTTCTACATCCGCATTTAAAATCATCAAAAGAAAAAGTTAAATTAACTTGTTGAATTAAAAATGTTATAAAATGTTTTCAATTAAATCAAACTAAAAACTGAGTTTATATTGAAGTGGAAATCAGATTTACGATTACCAGATTGGTTTGAATCGTAAACCGAAAATTTGTTCTTTTTTTTCTACTTTGAATTTACAGCCAAGATTGAATACGATCTTGCTCACAACTTTGAAAAGTAAAAAAATTAAATATTCCATTAAAAAAGGAATTGCATTGATTATTAAATATAAAAAACATAGCAAAAGCAAATAATCGTTTCCGAATTTTTATAAAATACAAATCCTATTTCTTGATCGAATTTACAGATAATTTAAGAGCATCCCTGGTAAAGTTGCCTTATTTATTAATAAGTACTTATTATCTTCTGCTATTTAACGAGCCAAGAAATTTGCATGTTGTCCAAAAATAAATACTTAATCTTTTTTTAAAGTCCGTTTACGGAGAAATTCAAATAAACTAGATCTAGAGCAAGGAGATATGCTAAAAAAAAAGGCGAATAAAGATGTCTTCCTTCTATGCATATCGATGATTCCCCATTTTTTGTAGCAGAACTTACCATCGGCGGCGATCAGGAGATTGGGCACCGTAAAGTTGAGCTGTACGAGCATGCGGAAACAATCCCACTCGAGGACGCTGGCGTCCTTCTGGTTGAATATGGTCTCGTAGAGCTTGGCGCCCTGCTCGCTCTGGCTAACCATCTGCGGCTCACTCAGATTGGACGAGTAGAGGGCGCAGGCGCGCACCAAGTTGCTGACGCAGCTCTGGTGCCGCATGGGCAGCTCGGCCTTGAGGGGCTTCTGTATGGCAAATAGATAGACCTCGAGCGCCTGCAGCGTGTAGCAGCAGGTGTCCCACAGCAGTGGTATGGTGTTCAGAGCGCTGTCGGTCGGAGCTGGCGTGTCCTTCGACTGCTGCCACTGCTGCAGGCTCTGCATGGCGTTCCGCAGCACCATGTGGAAGGAGCCCATCACCTCCGTCCAGTTCAAATCCAGCCGGGGCGTGTCAATAATCTGTGCGCTACGCTCAAATTGGGTCATGTTGCCAATGATGCTGCTCTTGCTGGCCAGCTTCCTGGCGTCGTCACGGCCTCGAGCCAGCGTCAGCTCGCTGGCCATGCGCACCAATTCCACAAAGCTGTCGAGCGGCATATAGTTCTCGGCAGCGGCTGACTGCATTGGGGCCGGCGGCGGCGAGAACTTTGGCAGCGCCTCGCTGACGGGCAGCACCGTGTTGCTCAAGGTGCGGCAGTAGGGGCAATGGAACTCCACGTTCTGCACCTGGGTGAGCGACACCCGATTGCGCTGCGGGCGGCGCAGCTCTTTGGACTCCTCGCTGCTGTAGTACTCCTTCCAGCAGTTGTAGTGCATCACGTGACCGCAGCAGCTCACATGCAGCGCCGATCTCGGCCCCTCGCCGATGGGCGCCGTGTAAATGACGCGCGACGTCTGCACGAACGCCGAGCTGACCAGCGGCGGGCCGCTGCTGCTGATGCTGCAGTCCTCGAAGCAGAGGATGCACTTGAAGCTGCTGTCGCCCGCCTCGTAGTGGCTGCGCCGGGCGCCCAGGCAGGCGACTGTCTTGGCGGGATCCGGCAATAGGGCGGCGGCGCCCTGCTCCTCCAGCGACTCGGGTATGTCCTCCCATTCCATTGCGGCATCCGACGCCTTCGACGTCGTGGCTCCGGAACCCTCGTCGCTGGCATTGGCAAACAGTTCGGCATTCGATTTCATGAACGATTTTTGAGCATTCTGCATCTGGGCCATGATCTTGGCGCGCCGCTCGGCGGCCAGGCGCGAACGTGCCTCCTTCTCGAGCCGTGCCTGCTGCTCGGAGGTGAGCGGCTGATCGTCACCGTGCTGCGACTGCTGCAGGCCGCTGGTCGAAGGAGAACCAGAAGCAGCTGCTGCTGCTGCTGCGGCTGCCGACGAGGAGGAGCTCACGCAGGGCGCCTGCCTGGCCTGCAGCTCCTTGTAGCGCTTGATGGTCCACAGCACAAAATCGCGATGTGCCTCCAGCTAAAAGGTAGAAGGGTGTACAATGATGAATGTGAAACCAACTCCAGTTTGGACAACTTACGCGTGGGCAACGCGCCAACTCCTCCAGTTTCTCCAGCACGCCGTACTTTTGCGAACGCTCGTAGAAGCTGAGGAACGGATAATGCTCGCTGAGCTCCTCCTGTATGGCAAAGCCCAGCAGATGCAGCACCTACAGGAGACAGAATGAATCACGCTTCCCATGCAGCTGTATTGCGCAGCACTCACCTTCTGCAGGTGGCTTTCGGTGAAGGAGCGACTGCGCACGTCCAGCGCACGGTCCATGATCATTGTGGTGATGCTGAGGAACACATTGCACTGCAATATGTTGGCCATGGAACTGCAGAGAAACACAAGATACATGAATTGGATGTAATTCATTGAAATAGTTAATTGTAAAATAAATCAGAATCAGAATTGATTAAATATTGTTAGTATCTTAAGAGAAAAGTGGAGATTCAGTAAATAAATGTGATGTAAAAAAAAAAACAATACTCGTCTACCGGAAAAAAATAACTTTAAAAAAAATACCGAAGGCGGGAGTGGGCGTACCCGCACCCAAGATACTAGCCCTAACTATTTTGTATTCGTACAGCAGTCATTTTTTGCATAGTCCCAACTTTAGTTGACATTATTTATAAGAATATAATAACTGCACCAACATATTTACACTTTTCTGAAAGGTTATTTAATTAACTTTAATTGCATATATAAAAAGTAACAAAAATGAAAAGAAAACATTTTATATATTTAAATTATATGAGACCACTTCTCAGAAGAAGTACAACTCAGGCCAGAGCTATAATCGAAGCACAGCTCGCACAGTTATTTTGCTTTATTATAGCCGGGAAAGCCCTTTTATCGCTAAGGGTGATTTTCGAAATTTGACCTCTATTTGCAAAATAATTACTATTATTGCCATTCTTTTAAAAGTTTTGCACAATACTTTGTACTGTTGATCGAGAAAGTTTAACATCTTTCGATATTTCGCTATCCGACACCGGTATACACGAGTATGTATTCAAAAAATGTAATGTCTCTAGCGTCAATAGCGTCGAAAAAACTGACTTTCATACGGACAAACGGACGGACGTTAACGAGTATACAAATTACATGTCAAATTAAAAGTGGTCTGGACGTACGTGAATGCCGGCGTTAGCTGTGGCAGCATCGGCGGCGGGCAGCAGACGAGCTGTTTTTTGACCTTGCGACGCTCGCGCTGCTGCTCCTCAGCCTTGGACTTGTCCTCCTTGGTGTAGTGGTAGAAGTAAACGTTGAACTCGGTGAACAGATGCTCCTTCAGCTCGTAGACGCCCTTGCTGTCGGAGCCGACGGGCTTCTTAAAGACGGCCACCGTATTGATGACATCCTCGATGATGCTGTCGTTGCTGCCGCCGTTGCCATCGGGCAAGGCGCGCGACAGCTCCGAGTGGGAGTAGGATTTGGTGCAGAGCAGCTGTATGATCTCTTTGCGCAGGCGATCCTCCTCACTGACCAGCGAAACGCCCGGCATCCAGCGCTCGCCAATGATGACAATCAACAGCTCGAGGAACTCGTCGGTCATCGACAGCTGACGCATAAACTCATCGTCCACCGGCGACTGAGCCAGGCCGGACTCGTAGTTGGGCTGCGCCCAGGCAATCATGTTGAACTTGTTCAGCATGTGGATGAGAAACTCGTTGCTCTCCATTAGCGAGGCGCCGATCTGCAGGCAAACAATGTCCCTGTCCAGCATCTCGACGCGGCAGCGCACATTCCTGTAGAAGTAGAGCTGATGGAGCAGCGAGTAGCCGTTGCGTCGCCACATGCCGGCGGCGACCTGGGCAATCATCGCCTGTGTGCAGAGCACCGGCTCGATAATCTCGCGCGGCGTCAGCTTGATGTTCAGCGCCTCCGTCTCGGCGAGCAGGATGTCGTAGGTCATATCGTGCGCGCCCAGATGCAGATAGATGCCGGCATAGAAGCGCGACAGCGGCAAATGGATCGAGACCGGTCGCGAGGATACGTCATAGATCAGGCAATTGGCCACGTGGCCGGCAACCGTCTTTGGCTCGACCTTCTCGCTGCCCACAATGAAGCTGTTGTTCACCAGCGCACGCACCGTCATCTTGTAGAGCTTGCGCAGCAGCTTCAAATCGCTGGCCGCCCACTCGATCACCTGCGATATGGTCGAGGCCAGTTTGATGTGCAAGTTGAAGGCGCACTCCCACTCCGGCTCGTAGTCCATATGCTGGCCCATCTGGCGTGTTATCGACTCCATGCCCTGCATCACGTTCAGTACGCGCATCAGAGCCTTGCAGCCTGCAAAAAATCAGAGATCCGAGTTTATTATGCGAAGATATTGACGGGTTTTATAATAGGTAATAACGAGTATATTACTCGCTGGTTATTAAGTTGGCAAACATTCTCGCCAGTTTATTATTCGTTACATTCAAAATAAAAACTCGTTCAAGTATTTAAGAACCAACTTAATATTTTTCGGTTAAACAAAAAATAATATACTATCGTCACTTTTATTAAGTCCTTGCTCAAATATAAATAGCGAGTAAATACTCGTCAGTTGGAAAATAGATCGACTAACATAAATATTTCGAATATTTAAATATTTCAAATATTTAAAACAAAACAATTCGTTTAAAATAATAAAAAAAAATTTGACTTTTTAAGTAGTTATTTCATAATTGTGTTAAAAGAGAATTAGGTGTATTTGTGATGCCTAAAAACCCGTTGAATACTAGCAGTATACTTTCAAATAATTAAGTCGTTTTTGGCAAATTGACAATATTAATGCCTAGCGGGCATTTATCTTAACAAGTGAGGGTTTGTCTAAGTTTTTAACGAGTTAATATGCTTCAACTTAGTAAATAATTTAAATTTTTTATACGATACGCGTAAAGTAACGAGTAAAAAATACTCGACGTAAATTCAATTAGAACATGATTGTGTAAAATGAATTGTAAAAGTTAAATGAATTGTCATTCAAACAGAGACAATGATGTATTCAAGCTCACTAACTAGAGCGAGAGAGATATAGAGAGTGTGTGTGTGAAAGAGAGAGAAAGGTAAGCAAAATGATGACTTACCCTCGAGAAAACCGCTGCGCAGCTCATTGCTGAGCACCTCGGGCTTGAGGCTGAGCAGATAGCGCAAATCGTAGAGTATGTAATTGGCCCGCTTGAAGAACGCCATGCTGGCAATATTCTTGCTAAAGTGGAGCGTACGATTGTGTATGAACTTCTCGATGGCGACGTGATAGAACGTGTGCAGCAGCTTGTCGAAGATGCCCTCCTGGGCAATAAGATGGTGTGCAATGCTCGGCACGGTGAACAGCTGCACGCTGAGCGATACAATCGAGAAGGAGTGATCGTGATCATCGCTGATAAAGTCCTCGACAATGGTCGCATAGCGGCGCGAGAACTCCTGCGCCAACACCATCTTGTTCTCGTACTCCATGAGCATGCCGGAGATGAGCAGACGATGCCAGCAGGTGCGAGCCGTCTTCCACAGCTTCACATCGTACTCGAGTATGTGGCGAATGCAGTAGGAGGCACTCTTCCGCTGCACCAGCGTGGCGAACAGCTTGCGGAACAGATAGTGGCGCACAAGGAACTCCTGGAACCAGCTGAGCAGCTGCAGGGCAAACTGCTGGCACGCCACCGAATTGATATTCAGCACCGAGGTGCGCAACGATTGGCTGTGACGGGAATTGGTCAGCAGGCCGCTGGGCGGTATATTTTGGGTCTCGATGGCCTTCTTGAGATCGTTGCACTCCTTGAACGTGTCGCACTTGACGACGGCGCGACCCTCGCGATCGATCGCCGCCACAATCTCCATGGCATCCTTATGCCGGCACTTGGCGATCTTTGTTAGCGTATTTATGACCTGATCGAACGTGTGCGACTCATCGTTGTACAGCACCGTGCAAAAATTGGCGCCATCCAGTTCGCCATCGAGACACTCCAGGCTGGCGTTCGGCTCAATCTCCAAATAGTTGACACAGAATGCCAAAATGGCGCTGAAGCAAATTTCGGCACGTTCCAGCACGGCATTGGTTATGATTTTGCTATCCAGCGGATTCTGACGGTTCGCCTATAGACAATTGTGGAAGTGTGGTTATAGATAAGTGTGGAACTGGATCGCAATCACTCACCAGATGCAGTTCACAGTACTGATCACGCTTCCAGGCCTCGTCGTCGCCGCAATCGCAACAGCCGCCGCCGCCGGAACTGGACATTTTATACTTGTGGAAGCGATGCGCCGAACGCTTGAAGCAGTTGACGCACAGCACACAGGTCGGATCGACGCCGCATTCGCGGCAGCTGTAGGTGGGCTCGCCGTTCTTGAACACCTTGCCGCACACGGTGGCCGTGTTGCCCTCCAGACGGAGTTTCTCGAGTGCCGTTACCGGATTGTCGCCCAGCATAAACTCGACGAGCAAATCGATAATCTCCTCCTTGGCCAGCGACTCCTTGAACATGCATTTCACTGTAAATAATAACAATAATAATTGATCAACAGCCACAATAATAAAATGGACAATATTATAAGAAGCGACTATAACTACAGCGATCTTGGCTTAACTTGCAAGACGTTATTGGCAATTGGCAATTGGCTTTTGGCTTTTGGCTTTTGGCAAACTGATGCACTGGACACAGTTTTAGTGGAGCCGTCAACTTACAGGACCCGCAAGTAACGGCGTGCTTTGACTCCTGCAAGCGCTTGATCTCTTGCAGCAGCTTGGTAGTCTTCGCGCTCAATTGAACCTGCTCCTCGAGGGGCATATAATCAGAGTATATGGAGCTATCATCGTCCGACTCATACACAGTTTCATCTGCTCAGACCGCAAAGAGTTGAGTTCATGGGTTTTGGGAAAGGATATTATGCTGGTTGGTTAATTCAACGATTCAGTATCTGACAAGGGGTTTGTTGGTGTTGTTGTGGGGCCTGGGTGCAGGGTCTGGGCGTTTTGTCTGGGCGATTTTCCTACATGTTCGTCCGCGTTTTATGTCTTATGTCAGTTTTCATATTCATTTTCTTTTTATTTTTTTTTTAATGGGATTTATTAAGTCCAAAGTACAAATACTCACAAGTTGGTGCACTTGAATCTGTGAAAAAAAAGAGAAAAGAACGAAAACAAAACAAATTATAAAAAAAATAATGCAAAAGCACAACAACTAAATACAAATAATGCAAACTAAGAAATTAGAATGAAAAAAATGTATAATTCAAACTAAAAATGAATCGAGTAAAAACGGAATCTGCCTTGAATCTAGAAATTTACTGCATCATCTTGTGGAAATCATTATATTTAAAAAATAGTATAAGCAATCCATAATATAGAATAGAACACTATAAATATATTCATATGTATGAGTCATGAAGTCGTTCTTCTTTTTTCCTCTTTTGTTTTCCCTTTAACAATATGTGGAAAAAAAACAACAGTTTAATGGAGCTTAGGAACCAAAGCAGGTTTCAGAGCTCGCATGTAACGCGCTCTCTGCCAAATGTTGTATCCCACTTTACAGGCCTTTGGCTATTGTTTGTTAAAAAACAAAGATAGAAATAAATTGAATATCATAAATGTTCATAAAGCGACTAAAAGTAAATGAAATTCATCTGACTTTTGCAATTTGTTTGAGTTTACAGCCAAACTGATTACATGTAAAAAAAATTTTGCGAAGCTGAATAATTTATTGGGAATAATTAAACAAAAGAACACACATCATAATAAGCAGCGGCGCGGTGGCGTATGAGTAATTTGGACATGTTTTTTTTTAGCACGCCCGATTTAAATGAGGAATCGCCACAGAATTAACTTTGGAGTGCATAAAAGGTTTGCTTTTTCAAAAATAAAACCGGTTAGTCAGTGTGGCCAGCGCAATAAACAAAAAGTTGACATTTGTGCAAAAGTCAAACAAAGACAATGCAAATCAAAAGCCAAATAAAAATTATGATGATGATGCTCGCAGAGAGCTGAGGAGCTGCGAGAGGGAGAAAGGGCGAAAGGGAAATACAGAGAGAGAGAGAGAGAGAGAGAGAGAGAGAGAGAGAGAGAGCTAGATAATGTACATAATGCAAGTAAGTTGCTGCTGAATTGCCATGAATCCGCAGACGCAACCGCAGCAGAGTAATCCAAGACTCTGGCCCAAAGACGTATTAGAGATTATATTATTGACATCATTAACAAAACTGTTATGAGAGAAACAAAAATTAACGAACAACAACAAATTGAACAACAAAAAACCTTCAGCAAACGAGTTTCGAGGTAATCAAAAATGAAATCGAATCGAATCGAATCGAAAGCGTATACTTTAAGATTGAATACAAATACAGTTCAAGGTCGTCACATCGAGAAAACCCAGCCAAAAATGGTCTAAAGAGTGCACAATAGAGATGAGTTGAGAAAATGTGTAAAAAGAGAGCACACAAAAGTCTGATTGGGAATGAGCGAGGAGGGGGGCTTTTAGAGCTTTCTTCTATGGCGCGATAAGAGCTACACAGCCAGCATGGGGGCAGCAATGGGGAGGGAGTGGACGAGGCGGGGGGTAGTCAGAGTGGTTCGCCTACAATCGCATCTGACGTCGCCAGAGGCTATCAGCAGATGTGTTCTTACCTACAAAGTCTGCACTCGACATATACCGACTATAG
The DNA here is from genome assembly GCA_035041545.1 of Drosophila colorata. Classification (NCBI taxonomy): domain Eukaryota; kingdom Metazoa; phylum Arthropoda; class Insecta; order Diptera; family Drosophilidae; genus Drosophila; species Drosophila colorata. Next base: position 12,489,503 of record JAWNLD010000490.1, on the reverse strand, counting down.
TCAGAGTACGTGTATACATATATAGACTAGTCGCACATATGTGCATATGCACATTATTTATACATACATATATAAACATATATGTATACATATAAATGCATATGCGACACATGTATCTGATATAGTATTAACCAAGCTGCTGAAACGCAACAGACTGGAACAAGGGAACGTCTGGAACACTCTTTGTTCCGTCGTTCCGTCCGATTGCGAAGGCTGCAATGCTAGTGCCCGGCTATAAGACTGATCAGTCCACGGGCAAACGAGGGCGCATTTCTACTATATGCACTTACAGCAATGGTCAAAATAGGTGTGGCAATGTGTCTTGTATTCAATTGGGCCAATTAATTATTATTTCGTCATGTGTTTCATATTTGTTTCTGATTTACCAAAAAGATATTTATTTTTAATATTATTATAATTGTCATTATTATTTTTATTATTATTATTATTAATATTATTATTATCATTATCATTATTAATAACATTATTATTTTATTATTACAGTTTGGTATTTAGTTGCTCTTCCTTCCTCCCAAAATATGTTTATGTTTAGTATATGTATTGAGATTAATGGTGCTGATTTGTTCGAAAATCGAACTATAAAAAGAATACTATTATTTAATTTCATATGTTTATCTTATCTGGCTTATACGTGCGCACTGGACAAACTATTTTTAAATATTGTATGCTAGACGAGAGATATATTTAAAGCACTTTTACTTGTTGTTGCCACATAAAAGTATTTAAGTACATTATTATCAGTTAGAGGTGTAAGTACTTTTTTTTTATATATATATAAATTCAAGTGTGAGTATATAGCCGCCAGTGATTCAAATAATTATATTCCATTTCATCTTTTAAAAGTGATTCACATTATTTGGTCCCCACTGTACAACACAAACACATAAATAATCAAAAGGTGGCATCTTCCATTTTTTAATTTTCGGTTTTTTTTTTTTTTTTTTTGTTAATTGCAATTCTTGACAACCGCAACAAGAAGAAAATGTTGGCAATTATTAAGGTGCCCCCAAAAAAGAAAGAAAGAAAGATGTGCTGGAACAGCGACCTTATATACCAGACTGCTTAATTTATATGGACACGATCACCTAAATGTGTCAGACGGACAAAGAAACTTCCGATATCCGTGTGGAACTGGCCACATCATCTCGCATCGAAAATCGCCAATGACGATGACTAAGAAGATAATGCTAATAAAAATGATGATAGGCGCTAGTTAAAATATCGAGTTAAGCTCCAGCATGAATTAGTTCGTTCGAATACTCGAGAGAGTTGAGCGAGGTGGAGTAGATTAATTAGCCAAGAAAAAGTAAAAGTTCGCAAGTTAACATTGATCAACTGACAGATACCCTGTGGATATTTAAGCTAAAAGTTTTGGTCTGTGCAATGTGTGCATCAAAATATGTTTTCCACAGGCTCGAGCAACCTGATTTAGTGTATATAAAACGATCTTGATTACATCAAAAATGCGAAATAAAGAAATTATGTTTTTTTGTTTATATGTAGTTATTATTTTCCTTTCTTTATTAAATTTTTCTTTGTGTCGTATTCAGTAAAGATTTGACAAAAACTCTTTTATAAATTACAGACCAGTTGCTAAACTAAAAGAAAACTAAAGTCAAAGTAAATGCAAATACTTTCTTTTTTTCATTTTTAAATGTAACAAGTAGGAATGAACATTGCAATGGACTGGAACTGACAGCACAATACTCTGTTTACAGTTGAATAACAGGGCTAAAATCAGGTCAACTTTAAAGACTTAGAAAATAAACAAATTTGAGATTTACGTAGGCAGTTGTTGGCTCGATCTTTTGAGAAGTTCGTCAGTAGTTTGTCCATACGTCATAATAACAATTTCTTAACAATTTCTAATGCGAATTTACAAAAGCAAATATATATTAGAGAAAAGAAACCGGCTCATAAGGACAAAAAAAAACACATATACTCTTTTTCACTTTGTGTGCAGGGTATCAAAACAAAAAAAATAAATAAATAAATTAAACAAAAAACAGACCGAATACACAGCACATTTGTACGTATGGAAACTTCTAACGGAATGCGGCGCGAAACAAGTTTGTTATTGTTGCTAGGCTAGGTAGTTGGTTGTTGTAATAGTTGTTGTTGGCGTTGCAGTCGCTGCATAGAAGGTGAAACGGGTACACTAGACAACTCAAATCGTGCAATCAACTCGTCTAATGAAAGGAAAAACGACTGCGCGAAAATTTGCGGAAATCCAATAGACAATGACAGCATAGTAGAAAATGAAAAATAATAATAACAAAATGAAAAAATAAAACCAGCATTGAAACGTGCATTGATCAATGACAACATGAACTAACAACAAATTCAAGAGCATGGCTCGAAGTCAAATATAAAGATATCTAATGAAATAAATATATTCATATACATATCTATATTTATGTGCATACATATATACATATATATATATATATATAAGCCACATATCTGGGTTACACGGCAAAGAGTGCGACTCACCTGTTTCCATTTCACCTTGAAAGTCAACATACTTGGGCGAGTTCTTTTTGAAGTGCTCCATGATATCGTAGCGTGTCAGTGTGCCCGCCTGGAGCTTGAGGCGCCATTCCTTCAACGGCGAGCTGCCGTCGTGTTCGGGCGGTGGCGCAACAACGACATCCTCCATATCGTAAGGATCCATGTTAGTTGTTGTTGCTTTGCCCCGATTGTTTTTGTTTTTGTTACTTTTATCTCCACGCTCGCGCTCGCTCTCTCTGTCTCTTCCTTCCTTCCTTCAAGTCAAACACGAGCAGATGTACGTTTTTTTTTATCTTTGCTCGCACTCGCACTCACACTCTTGCTCCTCTCAAAATGTTCACGCTCTCCGCACTGGTTTTATTTCTTTGTAAGTGTGTGTGTGTGTGTGTGTGTGTGTGTTTGTGTGGGTGGGTGGCTGGCCTGTCCTTGGTGCGTTGTGGCCGTTATTTGTTATTGTTGTTATTGTTATAGTTGCTGCTGTTGTTGTTGCTAAGATTTTTGTTGTTTCTTGTTTCCTGCCTTCGTTGTTTTTGTTGTTGCTGCTGCTTGCATTCGGTTTGTCTTCAATTAAGCTACTAAACGAAAATAATGAACGCAATTTAATTGTTGTTGCTTTACTTGAATTGTTATCGTTTGATTTCTGTACATATCCAAATAACGAGTGCGCGCACCGATTTATTACCATATATATATTTATATATATATATATATATATGTATATATATATGTATATATATATGTATATATATATATATATATATGTATTATACATACAACTGATTTGAGATGAGCCTAAGTATGTATTTGTTGTCAATGTAAGGCAATAACTATATTTTTTGTTTGCTTTCATGCGCTTTTACTCAATATAATATTGCCCCTTTGACAATTTCTGCAAATGCTCCCAATGCTTTTTCTTACAGTTACATCGGCAAATGCTTATAGGAAAATGATGTTTGCAACTGTTGCTTGGCCATTTTGGCAACCCTTTTTGTTGTTGTTCGCTGCTGCTGCTGTCAGTGGCTCGTTCGGGCAGCAAAACAAAAACAATACGCACGACGCACTGCGCGATGACAGCAGAGTGACAAAACGTGTGCGCGAGAGCGAGAGCGCGCATGACAACAGCAGCAGCCCACAAAACGGCATTCAGATTTTCGATGAACAGAACAGACACAAAAAAGAAAACGCAAAAACAAAAAATGCAAACATTCAGCTTGAAACGCAATACATGTGCACGTAGATTTATATCTAAATACATAGATGTAAATGAATTTACATAAACATATATGTAAATACATAGATTATGTATGTATGTACTTGGCAGACAACAACAACTGCTGCCAGCCAGATTCTGCAAGCTCAAACACATACACACACATTCGCATTCACTTGGCTGCAGTAACACACACACATATATAGATATATACATATACATATTTTGTATGCAAGCATTTACAGCTCTGTATATGCATAATTATTATTATGAGCTAAACATTGTTTTGTTGCGTTGCGTTCCGTTTCGTTTCTCGTACACTTTTCTTTCTCTTCTTTTGCGAATACATATATTTGTATATATATATACGTGTGTATATTTTTAACAAATGCTTTTTTCTGCACTTCCTACGCGAAATAGAGAATCGGCAATACTGGACGACCGCGGCAGGCAGCTGATGAATTATACAAGCAAGAGAGAATTAAAAAACACTCAGCTGCACGCTCACATACACACGCAGACGCATACACTCGCTATCGCACTCGACTCGACTCATGCACATACATACACTATTTCTATATATGCACATATTATGTGTACATATAGTCTTCTCCTTTTGATTTTATTTAATTATTTTCTCTTTTTTGGATAGCAGGCAGGAACGCTGTCCAACTGGCTGCTGCAATTTCGTAACAAGCAATGCACGTTTCAGCTTAGCTTTGCTTCGCTTTTCCGCTTTCAATTATTCGCGTTAGCTTTTGCTCGCGTACTACGCACTACGATTACGCGACACATTTGGTATTTGTTGACAATTTATATATCGATAGTATCGATAGTTACTCTTCTTCATACAAAAGCAACGATTCAAATAACTTCATATTAGCTACTATTTTCATTATATATACTTTTTGCTTATTATGCTGATACTGACTTTGCTAAAAACCATATGTACAGCTGCTGTTTATTAATTATCGATTCGAAAAGTGTGGCCAGCTGCATTTAAATATACCAAAACAGATGTTTTCAATTGCAAATACTTTCGAGTATTTTTTGACAGATGTAAATCAATTACTTTGAAAGCCCGCTGGAATTTGAAATTTGGAAATTCACGTTCATCGCGATTAAAAAAAATATATTTCACAACTTAAATATACATACTCTGGAATGTTTTGGAATGTACTTGGAAACCAACCATAAATCGATTGCAAACTGAACCGCTAACATTTTGAAGGCAACTTTTTATTTAAATTAAACATACTTATGCTTTAACATATATGCGATATACTTGTGTGTATTCTTGTGTATGTGTATTTGGTAAGGTACACGTTGTCACTTGGGGCGTGGCCTCAACAGAGGCTAAATGCCCCGGCGCACCGGCTTGGGCGCGAAGAGGACCTTGGCGGGCTTGCACAGTTCCAGCTCGCTGCCGGGTCGCACGGCCAGGCAGAGCTGGATCTCGACGAGGGAGGCCTCCGTCCAGACGCTGTGCGAGAGAAGGATCGTTGTACGGAGGCGGACGTTCGTCTCGTGCTCGCCCTGCTCCGTCATGATGGGCTTGAAGTCGGTCATCTTGGGCACCACAGTGTGCATGTGCTGGTCCGGGTACTTGATCTTGATGCGCATGTCCGCCTTCTGCGACTCAAGCAGATTGTCGATCTCGGCCACGAACGGCACGGCGGCGATCAGGCCGGCGGTCACCTTGATCACATTGTCCTGCGACTGCACCGGACACGGCTCCAATATGTTGGCCATGCAGCGTCGGATTTTCTCGTTGGCCGGCGGCAGCGCCAGCGGCGGCGCATGCTGCACCAGCGGCAGAATCTCGCGGAATACGCGTCCCGGCTTCGGATCTGTGATCGCGTCCAGCTTGGACAGCAGCGAGCGCGTAAAGCTGTCCGGCTCGGCGTGTCCCGGCTGCGTCGGCGTCTTCAGCTTCAGCTTGGACTCCTCCTCCTTCACGTCCGGCTGCTCCCCGAAGCCGCTGCAGCTGCTGCGACTGCGCATGAAGGCGCTAATATCGCCGGCGGTCTGCAGCAGCATCTGGCAGGGACCCAGCGCACTCTGCGACCTGTCGCGCACCACCAACACCAGGTGCAGGGCGCTGGCGCGCAGCCGCAGCTGCTTCACCTGCAGAATGTCGCCGTAGTTGAGTCCGGAGAACGTGTGCTGCAGCTTGAGGCAGTTGCGTATCAGCTCCGTCAGCGACTCCTTCAGCGGCACCCGACTGCGCTGCGTGCTGGCGCACCTCTGCATCTGCTCGATTTGTATCTGGGCCGAGAGGAACGTCTCCAGGAAGTTCGACGGGCCGTACATGTCCGCGTCGATGGCGCCCAAGCGCTGCAAGCAACAAAGAATTGCGAATTGAGAATTTGGGAAAAGAGATGGAACTGCTTGGAAGATTAAACAAACTACCCGGACTTCTATTAACCGGGAACTTCGCTTACAAAATTGTTTATTTTTTTACGTCAATCAACCGTGATTTCTCTCTTTTATTGATTTTACTTGATTTATTTATTAATAGTTAAATTCAAAGTATCTTAAGCGAACTTTGTAAATAAATGTATTTCATTGAATAATGCAAAAAATATAAAAATATCTATATGCATATGTTTATAGGTGCAGATATGTGATATATAACTCAATGCCTAGCCCAAGATTCGATTCCGTTTCTGTTTTGTTCAGTTCAGAACTGCAGCAAATTCTATTGAAATTCTGATTTAGAGCGAGAGGCGTCGATTGCCACACAGATCATCGCTCTCGCTCTAATTCGATGTAGCCGAGCTGATCGAATTCGTTAAGAGAGCCTCGAGCTATTTCACAATGAGTTCGTCATAGGCAATGATTCCTATACTTGTTCACGAAGTGCAATGTCTGCCCGGAGACTTGAAACTTGGAATATACGTATACTCGTATATACCCATCTCAGATAAAGTGTAAAGATTTTTGGACTACGCCCATTGGGGTGTGGCAAATCGATCTAATCTGTATATCTCCCTCAGTTTTAAAGCTAGGTACGTCAAATTTTTGAGAAAATATTACTGAAGACCTCCTTTAAAACTAGCATGAACATTTTTTGGATACGCCAACTGGGGGCGTGGTAAATCGATAAAAATCGATATACTATCTTGTTGCGGGTAAAGCGAAAATCCGTATCTCCCAAAATAACAATGATTGTTTTTGGCTAACTGGAGCTCACCTGGAGATTCGATTGGGCCGTCTTGAGCAGCTCGACGCGCTCGTCGGTCATCGTGAATATCTCGCCGATGTGATTGAGGATCATTTGTAGATACTCTGCGGAGCTGCCGGCGGCCTGGAGCGCGTCCTCGATGCGCTTCGTTGTGGAGGCCGAGGAGGCGCCCTCGATGGGCAGCTGCGGCACCAGCTTGGGCATGGAGTCGCGCAGGTAGGCATAGTGGCGATGCGTGGCCGTGGGCAGCAGGCTGATGATGGGCACCAGGTGCTCGGCGGCGTTGAAGACCAGGATGAGGACGCACAGGTAGGCGGGATCCTCGACATCGCGCTCGGGCGTCTCGAAGAACGGATGCACGTAGAGCAGGTGGCCGGCGACGGCCATTACCAGGTGCGGATGCTTCTGGCCAATCTTGCGCATGCAGGCGTACGTCGAGTGGCGATCCTGCGGATACTTGGCCAGCACATCGAGCAGCTTCTGGACGACCATCAGCAGGCAGGTCTGCGTGGAGACGCGACAGGCGCCGAGCATCAGGTGGAGGCCCTCGCGCACATCCACCGAGTAGTCCTCGAGGGAGCCGAGCATGATCTCCAGCTGATCTTCGCGCAGCACGATGTGCCGGGCAATCGCCGTCAAACTGTAGATGGCCTTCAGGCGCACATCCTCGATCTCGTCGTTGAACATGTCCACGAGAAAGTCCAGACTGGTCACCGCGAATTCCGGCCGCGACATGGCCAGTTTGCACATGGAGCCGACCGCAGCGGTACGCACCTCCAGGAACTCATCCTCCAGGCCATGCACTAGCGCACCACAGGCACCGCTGGCAATCAGCGAGATGGTGCGCGCGTCCAGGTGCTCCTGGGGCGCATCGTCCGCCCAGCGCTTGCCCGACGACCACTCGCCGCTGGTGACCAGATGGGCGCCGCGCTCGTGGGCGTTGCGCTTGCGACGCAGATTGCTCATCAGCTTCTTGTCCAGCGTCTGGTGCAGGAACTCGCTGCTCACGTGCGTCATGCTGCCGAGCAGATCGGCGGCCAGGACGCGTATCTGCAGCGACAGATCGCAGAGCGCCTCGCACACCTTGCTGAACGCCGCATCGATCATGCGGATGTCCTCCTGGTTGCGCTCCACATTGATGATATAGTCCGGATGCCGGTTGCCCAGCATGTGGACCAGGCGCAGCGCCTCCTTGCGCACACACTCGTAGTCATCCTTCATGGCCTCGACGGCACGCTTGTACAGCACCGGCGGCAGGTGGGCGCCCCGCTCGCCCAGCGTCAGGAGCGCGTGAAGCGCCTGGGCGCGCACGCCCGACTCCTGCGAGTCAATGTAGAAGGCCAGCTTCCAGACGTACTGGCGCTCGCTCTCGTGGCAGGTGGCGAAGCGGCCGATCACCAGCATCGCGTTCTTCTGCGTGTGCGTGGAGCCGCTGCGCAGCAGCTCCTTGGCCAGGTGCGCCACCTGTGTGTTGTACGCCAGCGGCACCATCTGGCGGCGCTGCTGGCCGATGCGGAACAGGCACATCATGCCCTGGGCGAGCACCTTCTGGGAGGCCTCCTTGCGCAGCAGGTAGATGAAGTAGTCGATGATCAGCATGAGGCCCTCCTCCGTGCCGCACTCGCAGCCCAGGCCGGACATCAGCTCCAGCAGCTTCACGCGCACCGAGGTGTCGCTGTCGCGCTCCTGCAGCTGGTACAGCTGCAAGATCTTGGCGGCGGCCTCCTTCAGCTCTGCTATCTGCACATTCTCGTACGCGATCTCGTCCGTGATCTTCACGAGCACCTCGAGCAGCTCCCGTGTCTGGCCTGCGCTGCCCGCGACGCTGCCCGCAGCCGGAACTGTGCCCACGCCGGGCACAATAATGCCGATGCCGCTGTTGCTGCTGCTGCCATTGCTGCAAGGTATATACGGATCGAGCAGGCCCAGCACTTGTAGTTTCCGCTCGGCTTTTGCTTTCGCTTTGCTCGCCGGCGCCGCCGTTGCCTGAAGGCGGAGCTTCTTCAGCGGCGGCACGCCAACTATCGTCTCGATGAACGATTGGGGTTTGTTAATGGCCAGCGCCATTGTTGTCGTCTGTGCTCCTAGAAACCTTTGATTGTAGTTGCCTTTTACGCTCTTGCCCCAGCTAAAATATGTAATTCAACAGATTTACGTGAGATTAGGTATGGTAAAAGTATCGATACACCGCACAATTCCGATAACTTTGCACGTTGCATCGATGTTCGGTCTTCAATATTGCGATGTTTGTCAGAAACTGGTGGGCAATTGTTCAGTTAGTAGTAGATAAAGAGATCTATGCTAACTCTATGTAGTTTTGCGCAAGAAATCAATTGTATTGCCTAAAAAAATTTAATAATCCATAAATACAAATTGTGAAAATGTCAAAAGCGTAAATTCTTGGAGATGTCAAATAATTTTTGACTATCGGTAACACTTTGAGATGAACAGATGATAGTTTACTATCGATGGTATTTTAAAATGAATATCGTATTTAATTTAGCTCGAAAGCTATATATAATTTGAATCTAAGTTTGATTTAAGAATTTGCGACTAGGTGCAAGAAAGCAAACTGTTAACTTTAAAAAAAATTACATGTCTGCATATGCATTAAAAATACAAAATACAAAAAAAATTTAAATATTTGGAGCGTGAATCCGTTATGTTAGCTCATTTTTGCGCCAACGTTGCTCTTTTCTGCACTTACGTTGCGCTTCTTTGTGCTCACGTTACTGTCGTTCAAAATTGATTTTCTTTGCTGAAAAAAATTAATAGAGAAATGAATTGGCATAATTTGTTGCTTTTTGCTCATACAATTTTCATTAGTTTATTTGCATTTCTTTATAGTTACACATCGTACACTTTTTTTTTTGGTTTTCATGTTTTTGTCTTATGCGCAAACATCGAAAAATCTTTCTCTTTTCATCGATTTCGTTTGATCAATTTCAAGTTTTCGCTGCAAATGTTGTACAAGTATATATATGTATATGATATATATATATATATATATATAGTATATATATACATATATATATACATATATATATATATATATATATATATGAATTTGTTACTTAAGTTTATATTGATTCGCTAAAAACTCAGTTTTAAAAAGTATTCTTGGTATGTTTTGCATATTTTATTTGTTTTTTTTTTCATTGTTTAGGCCATTTGGTTAGTTAATGTTTTAATTATTATATATATTATTTGGTTGTTTTTTTCGTTTCTTGGAGTTGGATATTGGGCATACATTTTTTTGCATAAGTAAGTACTTGTATTGATAATTACAAATTGTAAAACATTTTTCAATATGTAGTGGAAAAGATATACAAACGCATCAATTGTCGGGCCATGTCAATATGCATGCATGCATAGAATCGATAGATAGTACTTGTATTATGCTTATATTTTCTGGTTTTTCTGTTTAGGAATCACAGTATTGTGCAAATAAATTGTTCGATCTGCTTTAAAATACCTTTACTTCCTTGCAACATTGCAATACAATTTTTAATTATTTTTATATTTAACCATTTTGTTAGCAAGCATATGTAAATTGAACCCGACAGGCAGTGCAGTTTTTTTATTTTTAAGTTTTTGCTTTTTGTTCTCTCCAAAAACATATATATTTCTTGTGGTGAAGCAAAAGTTTGTTTGCAATTGAAAAACATTTCGGAAAGAGCAAAATTCTAGAATCGGTTATACCGATAGCTGCGCTATATATTCTTGTGTCCTTCATTTCAAAAAATGAGGGAGAATTTCTATGTTATGCACTTTATAAATTTTTAAACTTTTTTTTTTGTTAATTCTGTTTTCGATTTTAATATTGACTATTTTTGTTTTAGAAATCACAATATATATGCAAAATCGTATACACCTCCGAATATATATATGTATATATAAATATATATAGATATATATTTGATGCATGTATGTTTGTATATATGTAAGTATATATATATCGCTTTCTCATGAACTTTAGATCGTTGTCCGCTATACATGTAAATATATATTAATATATATGTATGTATATAGATATATGTATTCGTGTATATATGCTTTATATGTGGCATGTTATGTAAGTATTATGCAGTTTTTTGTTCTTTTTTTTTATGTGCCAACCTTATCTTTCATTTCTTATAACGTTTTTTTATCATGTATTTTTGTTCATCTTTTTTGTATATTTTTCACATTGCCAGCTTGCATGCTCTTTCCTTTTTTCTTTCTCTCTCTCTCTCTCTCTCTCTCTCTGTTTCAAATGGGTTTTCTCAAAAACTCGATCCTTGATCCTCTTCATCCTCCTCATTTCAATCGTTGGGATATGCGTGGTGTTGCAGGTGTTATGAATTGAATTTTGTGGGTTTCGTTATGGATATTTTTGGTCTGTTGTTAATTTTCGGGTTGGATATTCAGGCTGATCGCATTATTCATAACACACATTATGGTTAAATAGCTAATTGAAAGAACAACAGAATGCTGTGCAGTGCCTAATACAAAATGAGTTTAATTTTTTTTTCATTTTTTGTTTTTTGTTTTCTCGTTTTTAATAATCTAATGCAAAAATTTGACTAAGCAACCCTGTATGTTTATAAAGAAATAATCCGAAGCTTTTAGCCACATAATATACATATACGTTACCATATACATTCATAGCAAATTAAGCATTTATCATTTTTTTTTGGTTTTTTTTAAAGGGGTAACTATCTCTAAGTCTATAAAGAACTATGTATTTATGTATATAGAACAAGTTCAGTAAGCAGAGCAACTTAATTGATTAGGGACTCTATAGTTGTTATAGCTTCTATGTTGTATGTATATAATGCACATTTTAATTTGTACACTTAAAAAATATACATGGCGTTCAATATACGCATTATATTATATGTGTATTATATTATGTTATTATATATTAAATATATATATATTTTTATTTGTTTGTTACAAGTGCCAAGCGACTGTTCAAAAAGTCGTTCAAAAAATGTTTTCGAAATTGTTTTTTATATTTGGTTTTTATTTATTGAAATAAGTACATATATATAATCGCATTGTTTATTCTAATTCATAAACGAAAATTATAAAATGTTAACTATTGCTCAAGTTGACAGATCGAGAATATATATATTCACCGCAACTTACGCACGATAAATTTATAAACGCCTTTAAATTGTTTCGCATAGTAGAGGAATATTAAACAAAGTACAGATCCTGTTTCTATAGAGGAAGCTGTAAAAACTGTATCAATGGCAGTATGTTTCGGCGCTTCAATTGTGTATATTTATGTTGTAGTTGTATTTGTATTTGTATTTGAATTAACTAATTGCTTTACTTAAATAATTATAATTAGTGGACAAATTAATGATGTTTGCGAAATCATTGTAGGGTATCTAGTTAGTTATACATAGGTTCATGAACTAAGTTATCTGTGGAGTTCAAATATTATTACACAATTTAATTATGCTATGGACGTTTTACAAAATGAATTAACTTAGGTATATAATAATAATTAGTACATACAGACATACACACAAAAGCATCATATCAATTCTTGTTTTTATTAATATTTTTTTTTGTCGTACATAGTTGGTATTTATTGTAAATTTTTAATTTTGGCTGTTTTGTTTTTTGCACAAAGTTGCCTAAAAGTTTTGGTTTTTTCGACTTTTGGCGCTGTTCAATAGAATATTTGATTTGTACAGGCGCATTTTATCAAGAGATTACAGTGGTGCCTCCTCAAAATGAAGAAAGTATTCAATTCTTTACTATTTGCTTTTGCTGGCTCTCTCCTCCCCTTTTCAAATATGAACACATATCAATGTTGTAAACGTACAAAAAATTGCATAAATAGTTTGATTGCTTAGCCAAGACGTTAGTGTACATACATATACAGATGCATATACATTGCACTCAATCACTGGGCCTGGCCACACAGTGCGAAATTTACATTCAGTTTTTTGCTCATTTATCATTTAAATGCAGCAAGCAAAAGGAAGTTCTGTAGGTTTACCACTCTTTTGAGACTTATATAATAATTCCAGCAGTTAAGAGTTAATCAATAGATTTAATTTTATGAACCACTTGTTTATATAATATAATATATTCAGAACCAGATCGCAATTATATATTTGTATATCTATATTTATTTTGTAACTGTTAAAGAGAAATTTGAAAATTTCTATGGGTCAAGTTGGGTGTTTTTATTACAATATCTATTCAGTATATTCTTAAAATCAAGATAGCAGCTAAGATATCAATTACATATTCATAAATATTTGTATTAATTATACAGTACGTTTCAGATTAGTTAGCCTTATGTTGTTATATAAAAAATCGTTATCTTATTTAAATTTTGAATTGTGCATACCATTAAATTCCGAAAACATGTTGCAAAATTATGTTATTTCTATCCGAAAAATCAACTATTTTCAAAGTTCAATTTCATTTGATTTATTATTAGTAGAATTTAAATTTGTTGTACATATTTAGAAGCGAGTTATATTACCCAAATATAAGATATATAATTGCGATTGGTCTTCTAATTTATTTAAAGTTAAAGGCTGTTTGTAGAGTCCACGTTTTCAGTTCTGTTTTCATTAGAATGTCTTCGTCTTGCTTAATCCAAAAGATTCATGATTTAAGATTTCATTACTGTTAAATGCAACTTTAGCACTGTGTATCTATACAAGTGGCGAGTGCTGTATGTATGTTGATGTATGTTTATGTACGATTTCTGTTTGACGCGCTCATATAGCAAAAATTTGCACTACTCAAAATTCATAAGATATTTTAGTTTTGAAGCTGAATTGAAGACATCTGGCCATATAAGTTGAAGCACTTGAGATATTCAACAGTTAAGCATACGACTACGAGCACATAATATTATTACACTTAGTTTTTCCAATGTGCAGAAACAACTAAAATATTTAAAAAAAAAAAAAAAATGTATTTTTAAAGAAAACACGCACATACAAATAGGCATAAATTTTATCTTGCGACGATTTCATTTTAATATAGTTCTTTTTTTATATTAATTTAAATTGTTTCGCTTTGCTTATAACAAACATAAAATGAACGCGTTTTAAAGAAGAATTCTAATCAATGCTGCTGGAATCATGATTTTTAACTGCTGAATGCAGTGATCACTGATTACTGATTACAAATTGCAATACCCGAAATTGCTATGATGCGCTGATAAAAATGCTCAAGCCACAATATTTAGAATTCTCCGTTAAACGCGCCCAATTTCGCAGAATATTTTGTTTTCATTACATCGAAAAAGGCTGCAGTTATTTTCTTAAATTTCTTTTACGGTACCGCTTGCTAAAGATCTATTTTACATACATTTAGGCAAAAAAAAAAAAACGTTAAATGAAATGCTTTGAATTCATGCGAGATTCTATGCATTTTTACCTGCTTCTTTTCTTCTTCTTCTTTTAATATAAATTTCGTTAATTCCCTTTGTTTTTATTTTAGCAGACACTTAAAGCAGTTGAATGTTTTGTTCGTTTACACAAGCACACCCAGTCACACACACACACGCACACATACACACAAAATTAGTTAATAAACTTGGGCGTTGTTTTTTGAATGCACAAATCGAAAGTTATAATTGGGCCGCTGCTGCCACGCCTCTTAGACGTAGGTGGCGACGGCAGCTGTGTTCGCCGTGCCAGCGCTGCCAGCGCCGCCGCCGCCGCTGCTGTTGCTGCTACTGCTGCCAGCGCCGGCCGCATTAGCACCTCCCCCAGCGTTGGCGCCTCCAACGGGCTGCGGCTGCTGCTGATGCGCCGCGGCGGAGTTGTTCAGCGGCTGTGGACTAACCGGCGGCTGCAGCTTGCCAGGCACGTACTGTCCAATAAAGGAGCCGTCCTCGGTGAACTGACCTGTGATTGCAATGAAAAAATCGAAAACAATTGAAGCTTTAGTAGAGGCTTTTTTAGGTTTATGGTATATATAAATGAATGTGTGTGTGTGTGTTAGCCACAACCAACACCAGTATGTATGTGTGTGAGTTTTAGTTTAGTTAGTTCCGTTCCGGTTTTGATATTATATATGTATAAAGGTATAATTGTTATCTTTTAGTTTTTGTTTTATGTACTTGAGTTAACAGCAGGATTCGTGATTCAGTTTTAAATTTTTTTTTGTATTTGGGTTAGTTGTGTTTTGTCGTTTGATATTTGGGGGACTTTTTGTTATATGTATAGCAACAACTAAGCTACTTCTACAGGGTATCTAAACTACAATATACAAGCTGCATGCATCATAAACATTACCTTGAGTTAAACACGTACAAACTTAAGTAGAGTATCGGGGTTTCACAGCTAAAAACAAGGCTCTTAATGCAAAATAATCGATACAAATTAAAACTCAGTAAACAAAAATAATTGGAAAAAATTGTGAAAATAATCGGAAATGCACTTACAAAAATGTTGCAACATATTTTGAGTATTTCAAGGTATTTTCCTCCAATACATTTACAAAACTATGTTGCTTTAGTTTTACATTCGCAAAAGAAAAGAATTTAAAAAGTTTGCGTTATAGTCTAAAAAGTTGAAAAATAATCGCAAATCGTCAAATAAAACATACTTATTCTATTCTATTTATTTTTTAATATTTTTAAATTGTAATCCTTTGTAATACACATGCGTGTTTATATTGAAAACTACTTACGAAACTAAAAAACAACTAATAAACCTGAACTAGTTCTTTCATTAATTAAAAAAAACTGTCTTTGAAAAATGTACTAATTTTTTGAATAAGATTTGCAATCGTGTCTGAATGATTGTCCGATTATTGAAATATATGGCATATATGTATGACATATACAAATTTAAAACTCATATAAAATATTTATACACAAAATAAGTAAAATAAAATGACTTTACTAAAATGTATTTTTTTTGTTCACTTTTTCTTTATTTCGTTTGTTGGTTTTTCTTTCTAATATAGTTATATAAAAATTCAATATTTTTATATAGTTTGTTTTTTAATATTAAATAGCTCTACTACACACAAAAAAAATAACCATAATATGTAATTTTCTCATATTGTTTTTAGTTTTTTTTTATGCAGAAAACAAACCGTTTACAAAGTACAGTTTAAAATATTTCTTTACATGTAACTGTCCAAGCGAATTGATAAAAAAAATATATATATTTATAAAAGAAATAATAAGATAAAACATATTTCATTAAAATACATAGTACACAAAATTAAAATTATGAAACAAAACTAAATAGCGTTGAACAAAAAAAAAATAAAATTAAATACACAGGTAGGCAATTTTTTTTCAAGGAGGGAGCTAAAAACGGAAAATTTACATTACGTTTTTTAAACAAAATTTTTTTTTAAATTAAGACTTATGTATATATATATATTTATTTATATATGCATTACATATTAAACAGAGTGGGGACAGACTGTAAGTGACGGAGAGAGCGAGTCCGATAGATAGCAAGCGTGTGTGTGTGTAAGAGAGATAGAAAGAGCGAGCAAACAAAACACGCAGCTGTTTGATTGAGGGGCGTGGGTTGAATAGGGGGGCGGGATTGTTTTCATTTATGTTTCGAATTTGTCTGCTTTCTCAGCTGCCGCTCTTGGTGATCCTTGTTGAAGCCAAGGCGCCAGCTTGTTTTGTTTTGTTTTTTTTTTTATTTTAAATTATTTTTTTCTTTTTGTTTAAATAGCCTTTTTGCTGCATCGTTGTTGTTTGTTCTGTTTCTTGTTTTTTTGCTTGGCAGTATTTTTTTTTGTTTTGTTTTGTTTTGTTTTTGTTTAGTTCTAATTTTAGTTATTTTATAAAAAAATATTCGCATTCATATAGAAAATTAACTCGTCGCACTAAAAATTAACTTAAAAAAAACTTTGATTTTCATTTAGAATTTTGGGCGCTGTTGTTGTTCTTGTTGTGGATGTTGTTTGTAGTAGTTGTTGTTGTAGTGGAGGGGCTCGGTTCGAATAGGTTCGGTTTATTTGTTGCTGCTGTCGAAAGCGGCGCTGCTTACAAATTAAATCAAAGTCCTTTGCGTCCATATTGGCCAATAAAGGAACCATCTTCGTTCATGCCTGAATTTCGTTATATTTATGTAATTTTTTTTTGTTTTGTTTTTTTTTTTATTGAGTTGTTTTTATTTTATTTATTTTGTTTTAATTGTCATGTGTTGTTTTTTTGTTGGGTAAAAAAATCGTTTTAAAGAAAAGAAAAAAAAATGGTACAAATAAGTAAATTAAATGTTGTGCAAAACGAATAAAACATAAAGAAAAGGAACGAAACACAAATGTAAATAACAAAACGCAAAACAACAAGCAATTAACGTTGAACTGGGCCCACTAGATAAATACATATACAAAAGTTAAGCAAATACATATGCATAAACAAAGGATCATCCAATTTGCTCCGCACAGTGTCACAAGCGCAAATTCAAAAAGGTCATTAGGTACATGTCCGTGAACTAGCTCGCTCTTATGAACAAAAATATAAATAAAAAATGCAAGGAGGTGCCACAGCTTTGAGAGTGCAAAAAGCAAGATGAGCTGCGCATTTTTGTAGGTAAAAGTGTTAAAGATTTTATTCGTCAGATCGATACTGTATAAATTATAAATATCATGGGTGGGTTTTAGCTGAGTTAATTTTTAAATATATATTCAGTCTTGCATACAATTCACTATTTGACTGATTTATAGGATAGAATTTCCATATCATAATGAACTTTTATAATATAAATATTTGATCAATAATCAAAATCATTTCATGAATACGACTCCAAATAGCTATTCATGAGTTCGAATATTGCCAACAAATTGAGCATAAATTCAGGTATAAGTAGAGCACACCCTAGATTATATTTTAAGGATAAATATAGTGCCAGTTTGTAAATGAACTTTGTGAATTTAAAAATGCTGCATAAACTGCGACAGTTTGGAATCTGAAATATATAATAATAATAATGGTAACTTTTACTTAAACTTTGTTCCCTTTTTTTTTGAGTCTATTTGGGTTTTTCAATAAATTTAAATTGAAATATTCCTTGATTTGATATGCATTAAGTTGGTTATTCAATTTGTAATACTAAATAAATATTTAAATTGTTGACTAAAGAAATTCCCTGAAAACTCCTGTCACATGCTGATCCTCAAAAGCCCATTACCTATTTATAGGGGTCCCTAAAATTTTTCGCTTGGATTTTCGGATGGATGATCCTAGCCCACATGCTGGTTATGCAGATGCATATGTTATATAAACAGGTGTATATAATCACTGAGTGCTTGGGACGCGTCTGCAGCAGCTCCGATGCCAGTTAGTCGTAACAACTTAGAGAGAGAGAGAGAGAGAGGGAGAGCATAGAGAGAAGGGGAAACGCGTGCAAAAAAGGATAACAAAGCGAAGCGCGACGTAAGAAGCCAACCAAAAAATAAATGTGTATATATATGTACTAAATATATATATATATGTGTTTTTGGTTGAATAACAGCCGCATAAAAAATGCAGAAATGCCAAAAGAAAATGCCGGGCAAATTGGCTACCTGGGCGAATTTATTGAATAAAGATGAGGGGCCAATGCCGCCACCGTCGCCGCCCACAATAACAGTTAAATGTGTGTGCCTGTGTGTGTGTGTGTGTGTATGAGTGTGCAATAACAAAAACTATTAAAAGATGATTGTGAGACTAGGCTGCGTGAAACTGCGGGCGCATAGAGTTGTCGTAGGACGGCGGCGGCGACGACGACGACGGCTGCAACGACGGCGGCTGTGGCAAGGTCGATGGCTGCTTGATGCCCACCTTGCGCGCAGCGGTGGCGGCATGGCCGGCGGCTGTGGTCACAGCTGCGACAGCATCGGCATCAGTACCAACATCATCATCATCATCATAATCATCATCATCATCATCACACATCACCATCATCATACATCACCATCATTAAAAACAAAAAGTTGACAAAAACAAATAAAGAGAATCTCGTTTAAATACAAAAACAAAGAATGGAAAAAAAAAAGACCAAAAGACATGGACATGGGACACTTGGGAACACTTGGCATGAACGTGAATCAACTGTTGCCCTTACCTGTATCGCCATCGCCGTATTCGGCCATCGAATCGGTGTCGCTCTCAACGCCGGGCTTATTCGCTGAACTAACGGATTGGCGACCAGCGCTCTTGTTGTCCAAACTGTAAGATGTGATTAGAGATGTGTGTTAGTTAATTGCAGCAAATTATCGATGGGATTTGCTTACGGTTGCGAGTACTCATGGAAACCGCCCTCATCCGGATAATCGCGCCTGCCGTTGGCCAGCTCACGATCGTGGACATCGTATTTGCCGCCGCGATTGCGTCGAATAATGCAAATGATGATGAACAGTATAATGATAAAGGCCAGGGCCAACATCATGCCAATAAACCAGCCGGCGTTCGCGAGACTCTCGTTGCGCACCATTATCGGTCCCTCGATGCTGTTCGTGTCGATCTCCCTGATGGGGCTCTCCGTGTGGTAATGCCCATCGACGGACACGACACGGAACTCGTAAACGGTATCCGGATCCAGGCTGCCCACCTCCTGATAGTCAACGGTTTTCTCCGGTTTCATGCTGGTCCATTCCGTCTCACCCTTGATTCTGTAAATGTTGCCAATTTATTGTTTAATCATGGTTAATATCTATATTTTATTTAATGTTTATATCTCCCTCAGTTTCAAAGCTAGATAAATCTGAGTTTTTCAGACAAATTACTGATGAGCTTCTCTAAAGGTCGCAGAAAATTTTGTTGGCTACGTCCACTGGGGGCGTGGCAAATTGATTGAATCTCAGTTTTAACGCTAGACACTTTGCACGAGTATTGCGCTGTCGATTACACCCGACTGCAACGTTCTTAATTGTTTCTTTATGGTTTTTCTACGAAATGTATTCATTTTCGGAACTTTGTAAAATCAGCTTAATGATTTTTGGAACTAGTTCCGCATTGATGCAACTCAAGGTAATTTTTTCCGGAATAGTTGTTTGTAAAATCTATCTCATAGATGAATAAATTCCAATTTAAGCTATTTTTTTATCTACTTTGTAAAACAAACTCTTGAAATTGTTTTTGGAAACTTGAACAATTGTTGAATAAGAACTAGTTCTGAATATATATTTTAATATGTACAAGTGCTGTTAGCTTTGTTTCGGTAAATAAACTAGTTCTATGCAGTGCAAAATTGCTTTGCTAAAGCTAGTTCATCTGCTTATGACGCACCTGTACTTGGTGAAGAAGTGCGAGCCCGAACGGCCATCAGTGCTGGGCACCCAATTGATCCGATAACTGGGCATTCCATTTGCCGACGGCAGCTGCTCCCATGTCAGCGAGGGCGTCGACGGCGGCTCCACATCCTCGCCCAGCGTAGTCTTCTCAATGTAATGCCTGCGATAGAATAAAGGGGAATTTCGATAGAGTTTCAAAGAGAGAGAGAGAGAGAGACTTGGCGCATTTATCTTACTCGGTGCCTTCGCCCATTTTGGTCGTGGCCGTGATTGAGATGCGATATTTGGTCTTCGGCTTCAGTCCGGCCATTTTCATGCGGGTAATGCGCGGATCGGTGATGTGGGGATCGTATTCGCGTCGCTCGCCCACATAGCTGCCCTTGACGATCTCATAGTAGATTTTGTAGCCGGTTAGTTTGCCATTGGGATTGAGCGGCTTCTTCCAGGTCAGCCAGAAGGCGGATGAGCCGAGCGGATATGCCTCGAACGATTGCACCGACGACGGCACACCCTCGGGCGTATCGAAGTCAATTACGGCGCTGGGCGGGCCATTGAAGCGTCCGTTGTAGGCCAGGACGCGGGCATAGTTCTTCGAATCGGGCTTGAATTGTGTGACGAGCGCTCCATTTTGGATCGTATGTATTTCGCGCAGTCCCTCCTCGCCCTCGAGATCCGTCCACGTTTGGATCTTGTAGCCCTTAAAGTGGCCGCGCACCGACTGCTCGCTAACGGGATTCCAGCCGACATAGGCATTGGTCGCGCTGGTCACCTGCTGCATGCTGAAATTGGTGGGCGCCTCGAGCGGACGATCTTCGCCGGAATAGCCGATCACCTCCTCGGCGGCCGTGTTCGATTCGCCGGCTTTATTGATGGCCACCACCTTGATGTGATATTTGACAAAGGTCGGCTGATCGCCAATCTGGAGCGTGTTCTTGCGCCAGTCGAAAATATTCTGGCTCTCCCAGGCGGCGGCGGGTATGTCACGTTTCCAGCTGACGCGATATTGGAAATTGGGCGCATTGTGTTCGATCTCCGGCATGGGGGTCCATGTGATGACCAAATTGTTTGGCTCGGTGCCCTGGCCGACAACGTTATCCGGATTCTTGAACGGCACATTCGGCTGTGTGGTGCACGCATCGCTGTGGCCCGACGGCGGCGACGGTCCGATCTTGTTGAACGCAATTACACGGAACGTGTAGTTGGCCCACGGCGACATTTGGACAACGAACGAGAAATCGGTGCTGGGCACCTTCTCGTACGCCGTATCCCAGGAGGCGGGCGTAAACGAGGTATTAAACTGGATCGTATAATGTAGAATGGGCGAACGATTATCGCCCTGCGGCTGCCACGAGATCTCCGCCTTATCCGCCTGGCACGTGATGCCCATCAAACGTGGCGCATTCGGCACATCCTGTACGATCAGATTCGCCTTGGCTGTGGCCTCGTCCAGTTGGGTGCGCGCCACGCACGTATATTCGCCCGAATCCAGCTCCATCGTTTTGGCAATCGTTAGGGAATTGTCGTTGGTCTTCACGAATCGCGCCTCGGCATCAAAGTCGATCGGCTGGCCATCCTTGTGCCACTCGATCACCAGGTCCAGGGTGTCGTCGTGCGCCTCGTTGCAGCGAAACGTGGCCGATTGTCCGGCGGCGACCTCATAGTTCTGTGGCTCCTGTGTGATCCGTGTACGCTCCTTGACCACCAGCGAACCCTGCGCGGTCTCGTTGCCAAACTTATTTACCGCCAAGCACGTATAGTTGCCGTTGTCGGCGAAGGTCACCTCCTGGATTTCCAGATCGCCCGACGCCAGCACATTGTAACGTCCGCCCGTTAGCCAATTGTTGTTGTGGCGCCATTTGACCTGCGGCTTCGGTGCGCCAAAGACGCGACAACGCATCGTAATGTTCCGGCCATTGACGGTGGCCTCGGCGCGCGGCGGCTCCTGGATCTCTGGCGGCAGGGCGAGCACATTCAGATAGACATCCTTGTAGACATAGCCCAGCGAATTGGTGGCATTGCAGCCATAGTTGCCCGTATCCTTCTTTACCAGATTAACGATCTTGATGTAGTTGTTGGTGACGGTGCGTCTCGAGTTTGGTTCACTCTGTGCGATCGGTTTGCCATTGTGTATCCATTGGATGGTCGGCTCCGGATGTCCGGCGGCCTTGCAATTGAACACCACCTCCTCATCTTCGGCGGCGTTCTGTATTTCCGGCTCCTCGGTGAAATAGGGTATCGCATGGATTTTCAAATTGATCGAATAGGACTGCGCCTGGCCAACGCCATTGGAGACGTCACAATTGTAGGTGCCCTCATCGTCGAAGTTCGCCTGCCTGATCACCAGCGATTTACCATAGTTGCCCTGCGTTATTCGATCGTTCCACTCGACGCGTTTGCCGTCCTTGAACCACAGTGTCTGCGGCAGGGGCGTGCCGCCATAGATGCAATAGAGTTCGACGCGCTTGCCGCGCAGCGCCACCTCGTTTTTGCGGGTCACGTACTGGCGCTTCGGCTGATAACGGTTCTGGGAGGCGCTAGCGCTCGTCTGCTTGACATCCAACAGTATCTTGTTGCCGATCTTGTACTCGTTGCGGAACACCGATGTCGCCGAGCAGGCGTACCAGAAATCGCCGCTGGCATCGTCGCGCGTCACATTGGAGAACCAGAGCGTGCCCTCGGGATCGAGGGTCATGCGCGAGTTGTTGATCGATTTGATGCCCGCATCGATTGTCTGCTGGATTAGCCAATTGACCGTCGGCTTGGGCCAACCGTCGGGCGCCTCGCACTGCAGCGAGAAGGGCTCACCCTCGACGGCCTCGACGCTGCGCGCCGCCTCGTCCTTGAACGCGTTCAGCTCCGCTTTGCGCACGAACACCGAATTTGATGTGGCAATGCCAAACTCGTTGGAGGCAAAGCACTGATACTGTCCCAGATCCTCGTCCTTCGGCGATGTGATCACCAGTGTGCCGCGTCCAGGCTGGCGCAGCATACGATTATCGTACGCCTGCCAGTCGAACTTCTTGCCGTTCTTAATCCAGTTGTAGCTGCAAGCAGATCAAGCAAAATACCAATTGGCATCAGTAACCAGTGAGAACGTTGCAGTCGGCCGTAACCGACTGCGCAATACTCGTTCACAGTTTAACAACAGCTTGAAATAGTCGAAAACGACCCTTTTTATGATTGGTATTTTGCAAAAATATCGATTTTTGTAATTTGTGAGGGCGGGAGTGGGCGTGACCGAAAGTTCGTTCTTTAAAGGTCTGCTAAATTTGTTGATTTTAGCTCTAAAATTGTGCGAAAAATCCATATTTTTGCGGTTTACCCGCCCCAAGTGGGCGTGCTTAATAATTTTCTCTTGATCTTTAGAGGAGGTCATCAGTAATTTTTCTGCAAATTGTGGTACATCTAGCTTTAAAACTGAGGGAGTTATACCGATTTAATCGATTTGCCACGCCGCCAGTGCCTTTGGGATCAAAATTGGGCTTGAATTGATTTTTTGGGGCATTTTTTTGGTTCATAATTAACAAGAGTTTTAATTTATATTTTAACTTTTCATCGCTTTGCGTAAGAACAAGGCTAAATACAAACTCTATATGATAAGATCGAATTAGCCAACTCCAACTCCAACCTTTTTTAAGTTCTAAGAATTTCTAATAATTGTCATACGCCTTACGTAAGCTTTCCTCAACGTAAGCCTAGATTTGAATAGATTATTATAACTGCTCGGCGACTTAAGAGACAACTAATTAGCTAAAAACAGCAAAACAAAAGTGAGTAAGAGTTTTCATTTATGTTTCCTGGTTGGGGAATTGCGACTCATTAAGCGTCGGCGCCTCTCACAAGTTGATTTCCACATTTAATTTGACTTAATCAAGAAAATGTTTTTTTTCTTCACTTTTTTTGCTTGTGTTTGCTTTTGCTTTTTTGTCTTTACGTGATGAGGCATTTAATAAATGTATCTACATATTATAATTATGACAACTTGTTTAATTTTCAATTGCGAAAATGGTTCATTCGAGTGTGTGGCAAAGTCTAGGCACAGCAGGGGGGGCCGGGGGGAACTGCATCTTGTACGCCTCTCAGCTTGACGTAATTGCAATTAAGCGCAGAGGAAGTAAACGAGAGCAACAACTCATCCTATATCCAATTTTTTTAAAAATATTTTTTCTTTTTCTTTTATCGGATATATTTTTTCTTTCTTTCTAGTCGTGTCGATGTATATACATATATGTATGTATGTATATATGTCACTCCAAAGCTTAAGTCAATTATGTGAACTGCTCGCTGTTTGAGCTTGTTAAGCGCTGAATTTTTTATTTTTTTTTTTTTAGTTTTTTTATTTGACTTAAGCAGCTCCCGAGACATCGAACCGCTGTTCCCCGCCCGCTCCCGCTGCTGCCAGCAACTGCAGGTCATGGAATAGGTCAATCATTTGAATTGTTTTTAAGTGTTGTAAGTTGCAGCCCATCGAGTAAGAAGTGGGGAATTGGGGGCGTGTGCAGCGCTAACGGCAGTTGAAAACTATGGCTGTGAGTTTTTTGAACTTGTAAATGTGTTCGAGGCTTGTAACTGATTGAAAATTCGCCCACAAGCCCTTTGTTAATGGCATAGTTTCAAGTACTAAAGTTTGCTTTTTGCTTACTTAAACAAATCTCAATTTTTTTATTTTGTTCGTTACTCTGTGTTCAGAAAATGCATAAAATAAGTAATAAATTATTTAGTTCAGTTTTAGTACAGCACATTTTTTAAAATGTACGTTATGAAAACTTTTTGATTTCGATTTTAATCACTTTCTTAATATTTGCACCTGAGATAATTAAAAATTTAAATATGACTTCGTTGTCATTTTTTTAATAAAATATAAGAATTTTACCTATACAATATTCTTACTGAGCTAAACTCCAAAAATATTAAAAAAGTGATCAGTTGTCGACTATCAAAATTATCGAGTAAAGCTTCTATATTTAATTGTAATATATAAAAAAAATCTATGAATATATATGTGTGTTCGGATACTTCAGAGTCATATAATCTTTTCATTAATTAAACAAGCTTGACTGATTCCGATTAAATAAATATTTTGTTATGGAAATTATAGAGAGTGAATAAATCAGCATTTTAGCCTTTTGTACAAATGCAGCAAGAGGAAAAATAAATAAAGAAAAACCTGTTCAGTCGCACTTGGGGGCGCTTATTTTAATACGTAGGCATGTATACTCGGGGGCATAAGCTTTCCCAAAATCTGGCCATGGTAAAAACTTGTTACCTTGAAACCAAAAGAATTAATTAAATTTTTTTTTATATAATTTTTATATTCCCAAAACTCGTAAGCATAAGACTCAAATACAGTACCCAAACTAGGTAACGTTGTATTTCTATTATGAAGTTTTCATAGTTATTTCAAATGTTAAAAAATGCTTGTAATATCGAATCAAGAATGATTCATATTTAATTAAAAAATATACATGAATACAATTAGTACAATTTTCTAAACAATTGTTTTCCACTTGTGCTTAAAGATGTAAAGAGAGATATTTTTTTGCTGAGTGTACAAATTGTATATATTTTAATTGTGTCTATGGGGGATGATGTCTGCTAGTTCCCACATAAATCCATAGCTAATGCTAATGCCATGTCAAGATAGGACTTGCCACATAATCGAGTGTTGCCGTGTTGCACTTGCGTACTGTAAATACGGCTCTTGTCTCAATTGCCGCTGCCGCTGCTGCTGCTGTTGATGTTGATGTTGCTGTTGCCAGGGCAATGGCGATGACGTTGTGCCAATGACACATTAAGTTGGCGGACAAGCCCATGGGTTAAACTTAGGCTAACCCTCAGTTAACCCCGTGCCATGAGCCAGTCAATAAATACAACTGGCCGACGCGCTGACTCAACCACGCCCTACCCAGTCCCGTAACCGTATCCACATATCCCAAACCCAAACCCCTGAGCACGGCTACAGTTCCGTTCAGTTCGGTTCACTCAACCAAGTCGGCGTCGCCATCAGGCAACACCATCAGCATGGAGGCAGTCAAGCGGGCAGGTGCCGCCGCCGCTGCTGACCGAAAAAAAAAAAAAAAACAACAACGAACGAACGAACGTTGAGCAGCCCAACTAAACCGGCTAAATGTGCAACGGGCCCAGACACGGAGCAGCTGCTGGCGTCTAGAATCCCTTGCGTAATGCATGCAACTTCCTTGAGCCGATTGTCAGTGTGTATGGTGTGTGTGTGTGTGTGAGTGTGTGCTTTTTGTTGTGTTGCCTGCTTGACTGCCACTTAACCCCAGCGACTTTGCGATAGTTTTTCCTGCCAGCTATCTAACCAGGCTGCTTCTGCTAAGTAAATGCGATTAAAATCTCTATAGAAATTGCGATGAGGCGACAGCAGACGTAGGCTGGTGGCGAGGGCGCAACTGTATGAGTCATCACGTGTGTGCGCACACACACACACACACACACACGCACTCACAGTGATGGGTTGTTGTATTTTGCATAGGGGGTTGCAAAGACCAACGGCAAAAAAATACAAAAAAAAAAAAAAATTGTAAAGAAAGGGGAACGAATTTTAACAAAATGCCGTAGCATACTTTTTTGCGCATTACGGTTCGGCTGTGTGCGGGCCTCGGAGTGGCACGCCCCTTGCGGCGGCTTTCATCTGCATGTGGCATGCGGTATGCGGCATGTGGCATGCAAATATAGCGCCCTAACCCAGTTATATGGACGTACAAAATGCCAGTTGACTGACTGCCGCTTTAAAATAAAACAACAACAAAAAAAGAGAAAAGAGAAAAGAAAAACCACAAAAAAAAAACACAGAAAAGGAAATCAAGAAAATATATAAAAACTTGTGTATGTACTATACAAGTTGGCGAAGAAAAACAAAGAAAAGAAAAGCATCTACAGCGCTATGCGCTACCGCAAAGAACCTATAAAAGAAAAGAAAACTGTAGCTACATTTATTTCATAAATATGTTCATCATATTTAGCATGAGTGCATTTTTCCCATCTAAAATATTTGATTTACATATTTTTCATGGTAATTATTTTAGTTATTGCAATACAAAAAAATATTTTGTTTTCTTTTGAATCTTTTGATCTTTTGTTGGGTATAGTTAATCTCAATTATTTTGCTTATTGACATTTGATTCTATATGTTTTTAATACATTTTTAAGATATGTTCAATTTACGCCATATATCCAGAATTTATCGTTAACTTTAAATGGATAAAAAAAAAAAAATGTTAAATGTTAAAAATTTATTTTAACTTTTTCCAGCAAAGATTTTAGCTAAAGTTGCCCAAACAAAATTACAAAAAAAAATGTGGAGTTAAGTTTCTTAGAATTTGTAACAAATCTAACTACAAAGTCAATCGTGGCTGGTTTCGGGTAAAGTATTTTCATAAAAGGCCCAGTAGCTATTCAGTTTGTCAGGGAGCACACGGAGAAATTGTTACTAATTTCTGATGTTGTCGTCAGGAAACGCCAAACTTTAAATGGTCCACCCGCTCCAGTCGGCGAACTGGATCCGGGCAACTTGAGCTGACGGGGGTCAGGATCGGGCAGGCATATGGCATATGGAAGGCGCCGCGAAGCAAACAATCGTCAGACGGTTAAAACACAGAGAGTAAGCAAGAGAGAGAGAGAGAGAGAGAGCGAGAGGGAAAAGCAAAGGGAGTGGATTTGTGGCTCAAGGGTTGGCATTGCGCATTGTACAGCAAAAAGCTTTTATGCCGTAGTTGTGCAGTGTAAAGTGTGTGTGTGTGTGTGTGAATGTGTGTATATCCTTCAAAGTGGAGCACAATAGAATTGTCAAAAAAATACAATATATATGTAAAACAAAAGAAAAGAAGAAAAAAAAAAAAAAAATTGTTGGGAAGGTGCGGCGTTTATAAGGGAGTTGTGACTGCCACGAGGAACTGGGCGTGTCCGGGGTCGCACGTTGACACTTTGTGCATGTCAAACGTGCAATGACACCGAAAACAGCAACAAGGACCCCAACGTGAAACCGTCTCCAAGGTATCAACAACGGCAACAACAACTACAGAGCGTTGGTCATAAAAATGGGCCAAAAGTTTTAGTTGACATTCTTGTTGGCCATATTAATGGGTCGTTGGCATGCAAACAGGTTTTATACTTCCGAGAAGTCCAATATACTCATCGCCAAAGATAGGAAGAGGGCGAAAGAGAAAGAGAGTGTAAATAGTGGCTACAATTAGCCCCAGGGCTTAGCAACAACAAAAGTAATTGCTGCACAGATATAAATAATATAGAAATTATCGATTTTTGTTGCTTGTTACAATAAAAGTAAAATATCGAATTATGAAATATAAATTTACAAATTGTGCAGAGTAACAAGATGGTGGACAAAATGTGGATATTATCTTTAAATATAAATATAATAAATATAATATATACAGAGATATATATCAATAACAAGAAGATTGTACAGTATTCCAGTTAAGGCATTTATTTTAATCTTTTTATTAAATTTATTTGCAGTGACAGAGAGTAAAGAACAATTTGTATACTCCCATAAAACAATTCTACTTTTATTAAATTCAAACATTAAAAATTTGAGTCGACTCAGACACAGATATTGCAATTAATTAAATTTATTTACACAAAAGTCAAGCTTCCTTTTATGCAAAATTCCAGCATGTTTAAATAACATGGCTAATCACTGATTTTCATTGTGAATTCCTCGAATTGCTCAAATTGGTAAAGAAATACCTGCTAATTTATTTGCTAAGTAGTTGAGGCAATAATTCAACATTTTTTTGGTATTCAATTGATGTATTCTCAATTTGAGCAATCAATTTGAGGGCGGCCGATAAACGAAATGTGCAAACACTTGACTCTCGACACCTTAACAACCCCAGGTTATGTCAACAACCCGCCTTTCCCCGTACAACCTCCAACCTCCAACCGCCCACTGATAAAACATTTCGAGTAAGGCGAACTTTTTGAAATAGAACAGACTAGGAGAAGAGACGCTGCAAGAGCAGGGCTTGGAGTGTGCCTCAATTATTATTTCACTCACACATTGTCAACGGTGTCAAATGTCAGAGACAGTTGTAAATATGATTTCAATTGCAATTATCATTACAACATTTACAGCTTTGCTTCAATCAGTTGAGATGATGAACGACGAACGCCCGCACATGTGTGTCTGTATGTGTGTTTATATATATATATATATATGTGTGTGTGTGTGTGTGTGTGTGTGTGAGTCAATTAAGCGAGACTCATTAAACAACAGCGGAAACGAGCGCGGAGCAAATGCGTGAGTTCTCTAAGGCAAAGACTGCAGACAGAAAGTGTTTCCCAACATATTTAGTTATATACATAAATAAATATAAATATATATTGGATACATATATTTTTGGAATATATGCATGCACACCAAACGGGCGACTAAACATTCTATTGCAATGTTTCAGACGTGTTTCAGAAAAAAAAAAAAAACGCGTTTAAATAAAAACAAACAAAACAGAAATAAAATCTGGGATGATGACTCATCGAGATGCGCATAGCTTCACTGACTGACTGAGGCCGAAGTGAATGAATGCCAGACGGCATGATGATGTACAAACATACATACTTAACATCTGACATAAAAGCCATAGGCTCGAGATGCAGGAGCAGGAGCAGGAGCCGGAATCGGAGCAGGACCGGGCATAGGTACGGGCAAAGCAGCAGCGGGCGGATTGGATTTTCCCCGACCGAAATACTCTCGGGGGTTGTTTATGCTCAGGCATTCCTCTAGACACACACACACACACACATAGAGCGAGCACTTGACGCTGTGCGCCATGAATGAATCAAATGAATGAAAGGCTGACGAGTGAGTGTTCTTGTTGCAAGAGCCCAGACGCTTGGCCAGGTGGATAGGCAGCCAGCCAAGGACTGCGCAGTGGCAGGAACTGCAGCCAGCCACGTAACGACTTGCAAATATTGTCTGCACGTTGTGTAAACATTTTCAAAAAAAAAAATAAATAAAAAATAAAAATAAAAAAATACTTCTGGTTACACAAATCACTTTGGATATTCCAGAGCGGAGTTCTAGGCAAATGTTGCTCATGTAAGCTTTGATTAAAGTCAAGTTAAGAGTCGCAAAAGTTCAAATAAATGACGGTTAGTGATGTCGAATAAATGCCAACCAAATTATAGTTGGGTAAAATATTGTACAAATGAATTAAAAATAAAAATAAATGTTCTTTAAAAAAAACAAAATATAATAATCGATTAAATTGCTTTAGTATTTGAAAAAAATAAAAATCGATATAGTTGATATTCTATTCTATTCTTTGCATAACTCCCTATGCACATAGTTATCAAGATTACCTAAACATTTTTTTTTTTCATTTCAAATATATTGATACACGATATTTATCGATTTCTGGTTTAGCCTACATACCACCCAATGGGACAGCATGTATATTGTTTAGGCAGAGTTACGTCAATCCATAAATTATGTTAACAATCCTAATAGATTTCTTGTTTAACCTACATATCGCCAAATAGGCTGAAATGTATATTGTTTTTAACAATTTTTTATGATCTATAAATGATGTTAACGATATTTATCGATTTCTTGCTTAGCCGCCAAAGAACATATAATAATACGACACACGTATCGATAGCTGTTATCGTTCACAAAATATTCCCACAAGAAAACTAATGTAATCGTTAATCAAATTTTTCATTCAAATGCATTTCCTCCTCGCACATAAATTAAAAAGCATTTCAATATTTGCTAATGTTACATAGATCAATGGTCGGCCAAAGCGACCGTCATCGATAAAAGCACCTGCACCGGAAACCAGCTAACACAATTTTGGTTATGAGCCCGGCGATTGTTTTTATTGCTCGCTCCTCGATGGGTTCAGGGAAGCAACATTGGACATTAGAATGCCCGCAATGCTCAGCGGTCATTAAAAAGCCGAAAAAGATGCAATGGGCATACACGATGGAGTTGGCCCATAACTTTCTAGGCAACATTGTAAGCCGGCAGAACATGCACATAATTATAATGAGTTGAGAAACAAGTAGAAGAAAGCAGCAAAGGCGGCAAAGTACACACGACAAGTAACCAGAGAGACAGAGAGAGAGAGAGAGAGAGAGAGAGCGAAAGAGAGTAGGGAAGAGGCAGAGATAGAGCTGGAGGGTAAGGCTAAAGTGCTGCCTTGCACAACGTGAGAACTGTTACACAAAACGCAAGTAATTAAACCAGCTGGAAAAACTGACTACTGCGATCAACAAAGTTAAGTTATCACGATGTGCAATCGGAATAAGATCTTCACTGTGCACGATTTTTGACTTGTAAGTGACTGAACAACTGTTTATCTCTGCGACATATGTGAGTGATTTTATGTAAAAGCGTTTTTTAATCGTAAGCCAGCTATGGAGCCAAGACTTCGCCATGAAATCAATATTTATCTTTAGGCCGAGAAACGTGCGCTTGTCGGATAAATAGTATGCCTATATAAAATATATACGTATATATATTTAGTTGAAAGAAAATACACAACAACAAAAACCGAATAGTTTCAGCAACGATTTGCATTATGGCATTATGCATTATTATTGGGAACAAACAATTTGCAATTATCGTGAATGGATTCTTTGTGCAAAATGCTTTGCTATTCCCAAGACGTTTATTTATCGCTTAAAGCTGCGCTGTTGCTTTTTAATAAACGATTGGAAGGCAATAAAAAAAGCACATAATAATACTTGTTGAAAATGTGTCACATTCCGATATGTAGAATAGTATTCCACATGGTTGAAAGTAACAAACTAACAGGCCAATTAATGAATAGCTACGGTAGCCAGGGATTCTTACCCACATCTTGGTTGTTCAGTTGCCGCTGACACCTCCCGCTTGGCCAGAGATCTGTAATCTTTAATGTTCCCATTTTTATATGCAACCCAATTCGAAACGTTTTTTGTTTTTGTTACTTTCACTTCGTATCTGTGTATCTAGATAACCACAGCTCCTTGTCTTAAGCTGGCGCCTTTGTCAATTTACGTCGCAGTTCATCGATTTTCTACTTCAATTCGCAGACAATCGGGCACAAATGTTGAACAGCAGTTCAATATACTTAATGTACATTTTATGCATGCATATACGTGTGTGTATACCATATATATATATATATATATAAATATATATATATTTATATATATCATATATACATTATATGGTAGCTTAACCGCCCCAATTACCAAAGTCGAAGCCAACAAAATGACAAATGGCAGCGACGTTTGTGCAGAAGTTTGATTGATACGCATGAATCATGTCCGGAAGTAGTGGAAATAGCTCCCCTCCAGACGGGGGTGGCTCTGTCGTCTGCATTGCCATTTATACCCTGCATCGCGAAGGCTATAAGCACTTTTTATAAAACAGGCAGTTGGACATTGTAGACAAAGTAAGACATTTCTATAAAAACCAATAGCTATATTACAGCTTGACAAAAATAGTTTATTGCTATCAAATCTGTATTTAATGGACGATAAATAAACATTTTTATCGTCAAGATGAAACGGTTTTTGTTTGCTAACATTTGACATCCATCTATCATCTTTCAGGTAATTTTTTTTTTCTTTCTTTTTCACATATAAGCTGCAAACAGTCAAAGATATGCTTAATCATGGTATATTATAACATCCTGTAGAGCATCTGCAAGTCGAGTAACTCTCTGCACTTGCAACATTTGCCCCCAAGTTGTCTTCTTTTTGCTGTTGTTGCGCTTCAGGCGTTCCAAAAATGGCAAAATGCGCTGATGAAGTTGATTTTAATCACGATGACGACGACGACGACGACGACAACGGACTAAGCACTTTTCATGGGTGGTGTACTGTGTGTGTGTTACAATCTTCTAAACTGGGGGTGCTTGCCACTGAATTTCTTGTTTTATTTAAGGCAAGTTCTTACTTTAAGTGCGCAGTTTTTGTCGGCTGCAGTTCTTTGTGTAATAGAAATTTCGAATCAAATTTTTTGGGCGCCAGTTAGTCGAGACCGGGCTCATTAATAAACATGAGGCGGCTATAAAAGCAACAATAACAGCAACAATAACAAACAACGGCGCCAAGCGGAGCAAAAATAACAACCAAGGACATCAGCGGCAGCAGCAGCAGGAGTAGGAGTAGCAGGAGCTCGCGTTTAACGTGGCATGAAAAATCAATGAAGCTGCCTCCTACAGGCAACCACATCAGCAACAGCAACAGCAGGAAGAGAAATAACAGCAACAGCAACAACAACAACAACAACAATATCAACAACAGGAACTACAAACACACACGCACACCACAGTTTACATACCCTGTGGCTATGCTCTTTTAGATTTAACTGGGTTTATTGACTTTATAGAAGTGAAATAAATAAATAAAGCCGAAACAAAATATTAAAAACTGCTCGACTTGAATATATCCTGTACACAGCATTTGACGACATATTACACTTATCACTTTTAACAATATCTTTGTTACATTCAATTCGATTTAAAAACAACAGCTAACATTTAAATAATGTAAAGGAGAGTTTTAAATATGCTGTTGTTTTTAATGCCAGCTAAGAGCTGTGTAAAGGGTATGCCCGTAGTCGTTGCAGCTCATTGTTGGCCACATTTGTTATCGCTGCCACCGTGGCGTATGCGTAATTCATGCCATCAATGCCTAGCGGGCAAACGGAGCATTACAAAATTTCCAACGCCAGCTTGTGAAGCGGCGCCTTGACAAAAAAAATAAAATAATAATCAATGCTTGCCCCATGAGGCAGCGCAGGGTCGCCGCACAAAAGTTGCGACGAACATATGTACATATGTTTAAAGTTTTAACAAAAGTTGTGGCTGTATTGTTTTATTCCATTCTTGGTTTTGCGAGCGCGCGCCCACACAAAAGTCAACTCGAAACTAGTTTTTCAAAGTTCAGCGCAGACAACTTTGGAGAACTTCTGAGACAGACACAGATGCAGCAAAACATTTACGAAATACGTGAGATACAAGATACAAATACATCGGCACATAAAGCTGTCTAGTTGAACGGACCTGTAACATCTGGTTTTTGTTTCTTTTTATTCTTTTTAGCTTAATTTTTTTGCACTTGACTCTGAACAATGTTGGCATTTATGGGCGACTATTTTGCATATGTATGTGTGTGTGTGACTTTCCATATCAGTTTTGTATGTATTTATTCTTTAGAATCTATTATGTGACACGACTAAAACGTCAAATAATCCTGTAAAACAGGTAGAAAAAGACATTGAAAAAGCTTTAAACCAAGCAATTTAATAAAACAAACGTATCAAATACACTTAATTTAATTTACCATTAATGCATTTAAGTGTAAATCCAAAAAAAATAGTATTTTAATTTCATTCACACTAATATCAAAGGCGTCACATAATTAATTGAATTCAATTATCATAAATTTATTTAAATTTGAATACAAAAAGGAAAAAGAAAATGTTCGCAAATTATTTGTAACGAAAGTGTCAACGATTTAATTAAATTCATTATGAATGCAGTGTTATATATTTAATCAGAAAAATTAATTGATTGAAATATGCAAATTGCATTCCTAATTGATTTGTAACTGCTTAACAACAAAAGCATAATTGCTTTACAGACGTGCCACATTTTCAATAAAAACCTCTTCATCCTATCGATATTGCAAAGTTATGAAAAGTGGCTTCGGCCCAAAATTTCCTAAGTCGATATCTGGCACCATCGATGTACTTGATTATGCTGAAATATTTCCAAAGGAAAACTGAATTCTACATTCTGTCTGTAATATAAACTGAACAAACATTCTAGATGAGGTAAAGAAATTATTTTATCTAATTATATCTTATTATATCTTTATATTTATAATTGTTACTATCACACAAATTTTTTTTTATATATATTATTATTTCTTTTTTCTTTCATAGCAGTTTGGCGTAATTTTACAATTGTGCGATACTTAAAAACGAATCTATTTAATTGGAATATGATATGCCAAGTTGCCCCTAAAACATTTGATAACAGATTTCTTACCAATTCTTTTATTTTTCAACTGTAAAACCAATATCATTTGAATATAATAAATCATCGCATTGTTCCCGCCGAACGTTACTTAGTTGCCAGAAGCTATGGCCTATTTGAACCAACTCAAACGAAAGCTGTAAATTCCTCAATGGCCACGTTTATTGAACAGCCACGCCCACCTGCAGCTCATACACGATGTGAAATGTATACAATATATCAGTATTATTATTTATATTATATTTTTATTAACATCAAAGCGCTAAAAACCAAAAACAAGAAAAAAGTTTGAAAAGAATATCAACACTTGGGCGTTCTAAATTTAGCTGTGCACGCATTGCGTCGCTATGCAGCAGTGGCAGCAACATCGACGTGTGTGTGTTGCACATTAGACAACAACAACAGCAACAACAACAGCATCAGCATCAGCAGCCAATGACAACAATAAAAGTATGTCACGCTGAATCACAGAGGCGTATAGTTCGCCTAGAGAGATACGCGAGACCAACAAGTCCATTGTGAACTAAATCATGCGCGACTTCATTGCGCATACGCCCCGTCGTGCTACAAACTTCCATTAAATATTTATTTATTTTTGTTTAAAAATTAATTATGCATTTATTAGAGCACAGAACTGCAAACAGAAGAGTTAAGCAATCTATTGACCTAAAAGTTATATTGGACAATTTTATTTAGTTTCTTAAAAAATACAACAACAAAAAAAATATGCCTATATATACCCAAATTGCCCAAGTACTTGTAAATTGAGCATGAATTATAGCTAAATTGAAAGTTCCTCTATTTACCCTTATATTTGTAGATCTATTGAGCGTTTTCTTAGTATGTCTCAAGCTTCCCCAACTACAAGTGACCGAATTATTATTGTATTGAAGTTTCCTATAATTCAAATTAATAGCTATTCTTTCTTTCGTAATAAAATTGTAATGTAAAACAATAATAATAATTTTGTTTAAAGTAAGATTTATATATTTTTCCAACTCTTAACGATGTTTTGTAATAAAGTAAGCTTTGTGTTTTTCTTTTACTTAATTTCATTATTTAACTGCAATTGACTAATCATTTGGTTGGTTTAGCCAATTAGCTGAACTTTTACTTGTTGCCTTGCCGCAATTCTCTGCATCCATTCACCCGTTCATTCATGATCTGTTTAATGGGCTGAATAAAATGCAAATTGCAAGTGATATGCGCAATTAGCTTATTAAAACACATTTCCAGCTGAATGGACTGAAATCAGAGTGCAGACAATTCGCAGTAAAAACAAATAAAAAGAGAAATAAAATTGAAAAAAAAAAAAACGTCATTTCCATAAATGCGTTGACAGGCGACAAGTTTATAGGAAGTATGACAGCATAATAACGAGCGCCAGATGGCGCTGCAATTGCCAGGCACTCGTATTGCTCTTCATGGGAAACAATTGAGGGGGTCCGGTGAATAAGCCAAGTGGATAACAGTTCAACCTGGGGCCATTACGTAATGCCCATATAGTTTATATATATATATATATATATATATATATAACAATATATAACAATATATCTTTACGTATATATGTGTAATCGCGTATTCTAAGCGTGCCGGACCATCCGGTCAAACTGGTTATCATTTTTACTACCTGCTGCTCGTCTAGTTGCCAACCTCATGATGATCATCAACATCATCATCATGATTAAGAACATTGTCGTCATGGCCCAAAAAGCGAGCGCACACACACACACATACACACTCGTGCACACACACATTTCCCACTATTAACCCATTTGACGAGCCGTTGTAAAAATAAATAAATAAAAAAAAAATGCGTGTGGAAATTGTGTTTTTACACATTGCCAACTCTCGCAGAGGTTACGAACTGGGCCGAAAAGACAGACAGACAAAGAGAGAGGGCGAGAAAGTGCGAAAGAGAACGAGATCTTGGCCGTTCCATCTGACATCTGTTGCTGCTGCTGCTGCTGCTGCTACTACTTCTGCTGCTGCTGCGTAGGAAAAACTATTTTCGGTTAGCTATTTTTCATACATATTTTTTTTTATTCATACAGCACGTCACGCACTTCTTGCCGAGCCAACGTGTTTTTCGGATCACAAATGAGGTCATCGTCCAAGCGCGTCAAAAACGAAATTCCGCATTTCGAAATGTCTGAATGCAATGGAATTGACGGACAACAAGTACCAGCAAGACGCATCATAAAAACAACAACAAAATAACAAAACAAACCCTATAAAATGAATATATAAAAAAATATATATATACATATATTTATATATATACGCATATATGAAAAAAAAATGAAGTAATGAAACGTGTTTCTATTGCAAACAGGTTCTAATCGACCATACAGACAGAATCACACAAAAAAAAGCTCAACTTGAGTTTCTGACATGTGCAGACACGTGAGTCATTGAAATTCATGTGATGTCTCATCAAATTCATCGACATCATCATCATCGCATTTAATCATCAGCCCAAATGGGCAACAATGTCAGCGAAATTCAAAAAATTCTGGAATATTATTTAAGTATCATAATTTATTATTATAAAGCCAGCAAAAGTAACATAATCACAAATATTTTGAAAAGAGCTGTGAAAATTTGACACAAACAAAAAGAAAACAAATCAACAAGTTTTTAAAAAGTTAAGACACCAATTAGCGTGTATAATGGATTTAGTTCATGAACGAAAACAAGTCGATTTATACTATAATATATAAATAGTATCAATAACAGTAGTTTTTACTTGTTATCGATAAATTTCACTCATGACTACCATATTATAATTCGAAATCTTCAACTGACTAAAGTAAATTTTTGGACTTTTTGTTATTTTAGACTTTATGAAACTGTAAACCTAATTTTAAATTATGACAATCAACAAAATTCAAATATCTATCATTTCGATCATTTTAACTGAATAACTTTTTTTTCTTTATCTGATTTTAATAAGTTTATTCGAAATACTTGGCTTGCCTTTGTTGTTTTCTGAACTTAGGTCTGAAGACAGACTAAGTAAAATCCGCATCTTATTTTCTCAATAAAATTAGTTGTCAAAAGAAAAACATACACACTATGCATATACAAAAAAAAACTAAACGATTTTTGATTCAAATTTCAAATGTGAAGAAACAGAGGAAGAATAAAAAGCTGTCTGCTTTAAATTGATTTATGTAAATTGCCGAATACTTTAACTAGACTAAATATAGAATCGAAATGAGTTTCGGCCTATGTAGATCCAAACTAAAATATGCTGATGTGTACTTACTCCGGTTCCGGTTGGCCATCGGCCTCGCACTCAATAATGAATGGCTTGTCGCTCTCCTTGTTCTGTTGCGCCACCTTGAAAAGCAGCTCATCTGTGGGGGGCTGTTTGATGATCCGCGGCGGGGAATTGTCTTCAAAGAATGAAATTAAGAAAAAGAGTCAGTTTAACTGTGGATGGGGGCATATGGACCGAATGGACTGGGGACAGACGTTTACTAATTTGGCACATAAATTAGGGCGTGAATCTCTCTGGCATGCTCTATTTCTAGGCGTTTTAGTCTACTTAATAAGTTGTTTTCAATGTTTATTTTTATCAACTGCTGTCGCGAGTCAGTTGGCTATTTTTATGGATCTAGTTGTCTATGGGGAACCGGTGCCTGCGAGAGTGGCTCAGGTGAGCTTTATGCGCCGACAAATTCCTTCAATTTTAACTAAATGTTTTGTGGATTTGTAAATCCCAAGAGGGCATATAAATAGGTTGTAAAAAAAATTTACAACTCTTGTATTGAAAAGGCGTATATTTGTTAAAATCTAAAACACAACGAAGAATCGAATGAAATTTAAAGTGGGTGAAGGCATAAACGAGAGAATTAGAATTAGAAGAATTGAGAGTTTTTGGGTAATTTGAAACGATTTATTTTAACGAAAAAGTTTAGCGATATGAAAAAACTAATTAAAAGAGCTTTCAAACAAAAATTTAAATTTTAAAAGAAAGAAGTATTGAACAAACTTTTACGAAAAAGTATACGGACATAACAGCAAGAAGTATTGAAAGAAATTTTATGCAAAATTAAGCAAACTTTTAAGTGTATAATGGAAAGAAGAATTGAAAGAAATTTTAGGAAAAAGTTTACGTTGGTATTGACAGACCTTTCACGCAAAAGTTTACCGATACAACTCACAGAATTAAAAAAAAAATGCAAGAATAAAAGAGTATACTTATGAATCGGCAGAAATGCTAGTTTTAGTTAAATGTTTACCTATGTAATACCAAAAGGAACTGATAATCAAGAGCTTAACAAAATAAATGCGTAACGGAAAAACTGATTGAGCTCGCCAGGAATTCAAACTAATATATATGAATATATAAAAAAAATATAAAAAAAATATAACAAACATATAATTTTTAAGCTGACCAAAAATAAGTTTAAAGACAAAGAAGCTTTGAATATGACTCAACGGTCGTTTGCAGTGAATGCTCGTTAAATTGCTTTAAATGTGATCATCTTCAAAGAGCTTCCGTAACATAATGGTTTGAGAGATCGTTACTAATTGTCCCAGCTGATAGATAGATAGATAGATGAGAATACAGTCTGTACTGTGATCTCTCAATTGCGCTGATTCTCCAGATTACCCAAAGAAACGAGAGACAGAGACAGAGAGAGAGAGAGAGACTCTTTGCCCCAATAGACATGGTTTCGGATTTGGAATTGAATGTGTGGACTTTCGACTTACTCATTGCCGTTGTGCTGCCCAAAATGGCAGCTACAAATATCGCGGCCAGCA
This sequence comes from Drosophila colorata, assembly GCA_035041545.1. Lineage (NCBI taxonomy): Eukaryota > Metazoa > Arthropoda > Insecta > Diptera > Drosophilidae > Drosophila > Drosophila colorata. Next base: position 12,449,548 of record JAWNLD010000490.1, on the reverse strand, counting down.
TCGTTGACTGCCGCCGCATTTTAGTTGTTGTTCAACTGCGATGCAATTGTAATTGTTATTGTTGTTGTTGTTGTTCGGTGGTGTAGATTCACACACACTCACAGACACACACAGACACCGTGCCCCGTTCGTATGGCACACTCTCCTCTGGACCTTGGGATCTACAACTATCTGTGCAATTGTATTATCAATTTCGTCGTGTTGCGATTGTACTGTCTGGAATGTTTTTTGTTTTGTTTTTGTTTTGCAGTTTTTCTTTCTTAGGTTCTCACAATTTTCTCACTAATGAAAATTGCATCCAAGTGAGCGTTTTTCCTCTTGCATGCACTATAGTTGCCAAGAAGAAGAAGAATAATAGGTTGAGCTACTTTTCACACTTAAACGGCAAACGACGCGAATCGGCGCGGCAAAGTTGAGAACACGTTTACGTTTGTATAATAGCTACAAGTACACAATATATATATACAAATATATATATATACATATATATATATAGTAGTAGTAGTAGTAGCAGTAAAAGTTTATAACTGTCTGTTTCTATTATTGTTGTTGGGTCTGCAATTAGAAGAAAAGAAAAGAAATATGTAATGGTTATTATACAATCTATTATTAGTATCATTATTATTATTATTATTATGTACATGATTTCAACAACGAAAGTGTCTTTAATAGTTAACACATGCCCCTCCAACCATATCAAATCATTCGCAATATAACAAAATGCGTTGTTTTTCAAATATATTTTCTGATTTTTCGGAAATTTATTTTAAGCATTCACAACAGCCAGATGGCATTCATGTTAAAACATACATACACATATATACATATGTATATACATCCGAAATGTTGTTCAGTAAATAATATCATAAGCATGATATGATATGTGCCCAATAATAATACAAACATAAATCATATATGAAATATCTAAACAAATCACTTTTGTGCTACTTAAGCACAAAGCTGTTCTAGTTCTTCAACTAAACAAATTTTTTTTTTTAATTTTCTTAATTCTATTTAATGTATTGGTTCATGTATTAAAATTCATTGAAATTATTATAAATAGTTTTTGCAATTACACAGACGTTAGTTCAGAAATGTTTATGAACTAGTTTCAAAATATTTAAGCTTGGTTCAAAATAAATAATATTAAAGGTCAAAAAGCATTGGGCAGCTTCAATAGCATGGCGCTATTTGCATCTCATTCAATAAACTGAATATTCAAAAAAAGTTGTATAATTAATAACATAAGAGAACTCTAACCAAAAATAATCCTTTTTATATAGAATGACTAAAGCTTGCGAAATATGAATTTTACAAAAACAAACTTTGATTTTTAGCAGACAGATAACAAAATTAATATAAATTAAAATTTTCATGAAACCTGAACAAATATATTTAAAAAATTCCTATTATTTCAGATTCTTTAATACTAATAAAAAAATTTGTTATAAGTAAGTAATAAGTAAGAGACAAGTTTTTGCCATTCAGACTTATTTTTATACCCAGAAAATGGTAAAAAGGGTATAATGGGTTTGTGCAATTGAATGTAACAGGCAGAAGCAAACATCTCCGACCCCATCAAGTATATATATTCTTGATCAGCACGTCGAGCTGAGTCGATTTAGCTGTCTGTCCGTCCGTCCGTCTGTATGAACGCAGCGATCTCGGAAACTACAAAAGGTAGAAACCTAAACTAAACGACTATAGATTCTCCTAATTCATACGCAGTACAAGTTTATCATTTTTTTTCGATATCTTTCTCCGTTTTATTATTATCGATAAAAATCGATTTTAATACTTGGTTTTCTTGGCAAATGAGTTTATTATATGCTCGTAAGTAATACGCAGATTTTGAATATTTCAGATTTTAGATACCTCCCCTCATTCGCCCCCATATAAAAAAAAAACGCAAATCAAATACTACAGACTTGCGCTTTGATTTGTACATAGATTTATATGCTCTATATAGTCGTTAGTAATAGAAAAATTCCAAATTTAACTACAATATCGAATATGTAGTAAAAATATATTTTTAAAAATAAAAATAAATAAAAAATACATCAGCACTTGCAAGACTTTTTTAATTGAACGTTTTTTAGAATTGCTTTGGACGTTTCCTTGAAAGTGCGCTTATCTGAGTGTATCTGGGTGAATCGTGTAATCGCTTGATTTGAGCATTAACGAGAGTCGAAATTTTCGAATTACGCACCGAGCTTAGCCAAAGCAAACGCGCAACAAGACAAACCAATAAAGGGCCCGACGAGGACGACGACGACGACCGTCAGAGGCCCGACTTGAAAATCGATTATTGCAATTATTACTTTGCTGGGGGCGACGAGAAACCAATAAATTGACAGCGACGGCTGCCATCGGAAGTGGTCAACAACTGTCGAGGCATACAGCCAGACAGAGAAGAGCAAATAGAATACACGAAACAAGTGATCTAAGCGGGTGTGCCCGACTAGGTGTTACCCTATAACCCAGCAACGAGCTGCTACCCATTCGAAATTTTTTCGAATCTTCTGTTTTAATGTATTTATTTATTTTTTGTATTATAAAAATTTTAGTGGTTTAGTGGCTATTGAAAGAAAAAATATATAAAAGTTGTTTTTGGATATGATAGAACTAAGTATATATATTTTAAATTTCAAGTCTTTAGCTCAAATGAATTTCTGCCCAACTCGGCATCCGGATCAAGAAACTATATACTTTATGGAGTCTCGAGAAGGTAAATATAAAACCTGGTTATGATAAGGGTAAATATATTTATATATTTATACATATTTACTTACAATTTCAAATCTCTGGCCACTTTGAATTTCTACTCAGCTTATATACTTGACGAAGCAACAAACCAATTTGTACCAATTTTCTTTGGGTACAGGGTATTGAAAAAGTGTCACTGAATCAATTGCAAAATGCGCACAAAGACACTAAAAATAGTTGCGACTAGCGGCGGCGCAGGGGTTGGATGCAGTGCGTCGTCATAGACCTAATTCCCAAATGCCATTCAATGGAAAATGTGTCAAGCGAGAAGGCAGCCAACGCGAACTGTGAATGTGACTGTGACTGTGACTGTGACTACAACGGAGGCAGATACTGCACCGGGACAGGGCCAATACGAGACGAGGGCCAGTTAGCAGCATTGGAATGCCACAAAATGAAATAAAACAAAACAGAACGAAACAGAAACCGAAAACAATAACAAGGGTTAGAAACAGAACGCTAATTGAATTAGCATTAGACGGACGGAATCTCCGTCCAGTTCCGAGCTGTCTGTGCACGCGCCCAATGTGCTGGACATCAAACTGGCAAAAATGCTGCACTGCAACGGACGTTGATTGTCATTGTTGCAATAGCACCACAGTGGCACCACAGCAGCACCACCAATGAGCCATCTACAGCATCAGCAGGAGTCGCAACGGCCACCGGAGCGGAACGGGCAAAGTTATCACGGCATTATGGATTTACGGAATCTCTGCCAACGTCTGGATGTGGACAGTTTAAGAGGTGAGCTGACTAAAGTGCTAAAATGGTGCAAAAGTGACAGAAACTGGACGGAAAAACAAAAAAAATCAGAAAAACATGTGAATTTCATGGGGCCAATTTACAATCAGCTCAGGGTCTTTACAAACATAATTGGTAGCTTCTTAAGATCGGAACTAGTTATAGTAAAATCAGAATGATATTGTTCACATGATGTTCAGTTCAGTATTAGAAAAAAATGATAAAACTTCGTTCTACAAACAAAAAGATCGAAACTCAGACGTGTTAAAAAGAACTAGTTCACATTATCCAGTTCACAAACTGTTAAAAGCACTTTATCAGTGCGCTTCTCAATTTGTTTTTACAAACATTATTAGTTAAAAACAACTAAAAGTTGTTTCATCTTTGGTCTTTAAATAACAGCTTAAAACAATCGATAACGGTCTAATTATTATTGTTAGTTTGGAAAATGTAGATTTTTGTAACTCCATGGCTGCAAATTTTCGTTTTGATCTTTAGAGGAGTTCATCAGAAAAATGTCTGTCAGATTTTGTGGCTTTAGCTCTAAAATTGTGGAAGATTTGGATTATCGCGGTTTAACCAAGATATACCGATTTTATAAATTTGCCACGCCCCCCAGTGGACGTATACAAAAAATTTGTTTGCGATCTTTGGAGGACGTCTTCAGTAATCTGTCTGAAAAACTTTGAAGAATCTAACTTTAAAACTGCGCAAGAAATAAAGATTACATCGATTTGCCCCGCCCCCAGTGGGCGTAGCCATAAAATCGTAACACTTTATCTGAAGCGATTATTTACGAGTATATATTCCAAGTTTCAAGTCTCTAGCTGCAAAAGCGGTGGAAAAATTTGCGTTCATACGGACAGACGCCCCTTGCACAAACCCAATAAACTCTATTCACTTCATGAATTAGTGTAAATATTTAGTGACTCTAAATTGTATGCCAAATTTTGTGTGTTTCTCGTTGCACAGCCAAACTGCCCACGCTGCCGCAGCTGAAGTTGCCGAAATCGCTGCCGAAGCTGCGCGCCGCCCGTCGCTTCTTTCGCAGCTCGCGCGAGAACATTGGCGGCAAGGCAGGCTCAGCGGCAGATGGAGCAGCAGCAGGAGCAGGAGCAGGATCGGGGGCAGGATCAGCGCTGCCGCAGGCGCAGGTGCAGGCGCAGTTCATCAATCGTACGCCGCAGCGCATATCGACAATCAGTTCGCTGATGCACGAACAGGCGGAGGTGGCGCCTCCGCAGCGCCACCTGCAGCCGAACGCGGGCACCTACCGCAGCGCGGGCAGCCTGGACGACGACTACTATGCGCCCTATGGCAGCGCGGCGCGCGTTTCGCGTCCAATTAGTCCGGTTAAAATGCCAGCAGAGACGACAACGGCGACGGCGACGGCGACGTCGACGTCGACGGAGCTGCGCAGCGGCGGCAGCTTGCAGCAGCGGCTGCAGCGCGGCTGCAAGAGCCTCGGCGAGCTGCGGCTGAAGCATCTGTTTGCCAAGCAGACGACCGTGCGCCGGGACGGCATCGAGGTGGACCGCTACGTGGCACAGTACGAGGCGGATCTGCGCGTCGAGCAGCTAGCGCAGGCGCGTCGAGATCGCGAGATTGCCGACAATTATGACATACACATCCGCACGCTGCCCATAACCAGGCAGAGCACGGTCGAGGAGCGGCAGGCGGAGCACAGGCGCAGCGTGGCCGAGCACAGCGGCGATGAGAGCGGCATGGAGGAGGCGATGCCGCAGCAGCCGGCGCCGTTGCGCAAGAAGTCCGGCATAGCGGCGACCAGATTCGCCAAGGTGCGACAGCCGCCGCTGCAAATGCCCGTGGAGGAGCTGGCGCCGGAACAGGCGCAGCAACCGGAGCTGAAGCAGCCGATGCGCCAGGCAATGCGCCAGAATTTGAAACGTTTGCGGCGCTCCATCAAGCGCGTGCAACAGCCGGCGGCCGAAGACACCGACGAGGATGAGGAGGAGCAGCGCCAGCGGCAGCGGCAGCAGAAGACGCGCGCCGGCACCGTGGGCACATTGAGGGCGCGGCTGCGTCGCTTTGCCTCCAGCGAGCAGCTGCAGCAGCGCTGGCGCAAAAGCTTCAAGAGCAGCAACGAACAGAGGCAGGGGCAGGGGCAGGAACAGGATCAGGCACAGGCACAGAGGCAGGAGCTGGAGCAGGGACAGGGGCAGAGGCAGGGACAGGCGCAGGGACAGGCACAGGGACAGCGGCCCGCCGCCCTGGCGCTGATGACCAAGCTGAACGAGAAGATGCAGCAGCTGCGCCTCTTTCAGCGCGATAAGAAGCCGGCCGAGGAGCCGGGCAACAAGCCGAATACCGTTGGCCGCGAGCCCGTCGAGATTGATGACGAGGAGCTGGAGGCGACCTATCATCGCAGCGATAGCGAGGACAGCGAGGACAGCGACGAGAGCGCGGACAGCGCCGAGCTGTTCGGGCAGCGCGAGCGAGACAGGGAGAGGGAGAGGGAGAGGGAAAGAGAGAAAGAGCGGCAGCTGGCAGATGAACGCCAGGTGGCCTCACCCGTGCTGGTCAAGCGGCAGACAATGACGACGCTGGCGCAGCTGCAGGCGCGCTCGACGACAGCGTGGAGCAGCGAGTCTTTGGAGGAGGATGCGAACGTGGAGCAGCAGCTGTCCGCCGCTGCGGATTATCCGCGCGTGCTCATCCATCAGCAGCACACGGACGCGTACGAGTCCACGCTGATCATAGCGGTGGCCGCAACGCCGCCGCCCAAGTCGCCGCAGTCGCTGCCCGCCGAGAAGCAGCGCCCGCAATGGGTGTCCAATGAGCAGATTATCGCCGATTTTCGGGCGACAACCGGCGGCGCTTGGCCGGCGCCGGCGCTGTACAAGCCTAAGAGCATCGACATCTTTGAGAGCGATGGCGGCGCAGCGGCGGCGTTTGCCGATTTCGATGAGGTGCTGCGCAATGCGCCCGTGCTGCGCATCAGCGGCGGCGGCGGCGGCGCCGGCGACAGCAGCGGCGACAGCGGCGAGGATGCGGACGACAGCAGCTCGCGGGTGACCAAAATACGGCTGCAGATGCCGCAGATTGGCAACAGCTGCGAGAGCCTGATGGAGCAGCAGCCGCTGGAGCACGACGAGGAGAACAATGCGGCAGCTGAGATTGGAAATGGGGATGGGAATGGGAATGAGATTGAACCTGAGCCGGAGCCGGAGCCGGAGCCTGAGGATGTGGATTTAGTTGCTGCTGAGCAGGCGCTGGAGCGACCACCGTCGGTGTCGCCGCCACCGCCGCCGCTGCCGCAGCGTCGCCCGCCGCCCAGCATTGTGGCGCCCATCTATGATGCAGTGCCGCCACCGCTGCCCGTCAGCAAGCCACCAATGGCAATGGCAGCAGCAGCAGCAGCAGCAGCAACACCAGCGGAACCTCTGGCCAATCTGCCGTTGCGCAGCGCCTCGATGACGCGTCCATCGAAGCCGCTGGTGAAGACCAGCTCGCTGCGGCTCACCTACAAGGAACAGATGCGACCCGGCGACCTGGGCAAGGTGAACAAGCTGATCTCGCGCTTCGAGGGCAGGCCGCGTTTGGGCGGGCGGCGACTGCACAGCGAGGAGCTGACCACGTGCAGCGATGCGGAGGATGAGCCCGAACAGGGCGAGAAACAGGAGGAGCAACAGTGGCCGCCAACGCCAACGCCGGCAAATGTTAAGCGTAATATTATACCCGATATTGTGACCACGCAGGCGATCAACAACAACAACAATAATAACAACAACAGCAGTAACAACAACAACAACAGCAGCAGTCGCGACCTGACTCCGGATCAGCTGCAGCTCAGCTTGGATCGCCAGAACTCGAATTGCAGCCGCAGCGAATACGGCTCTCCGCTGGCCTTTCCCCTGGCCAACAGCCGGCGTCGCAGCTCCACGCCCACCATGGCCAACACGTTGCAGGCCCAGGCCCAGGCCCAGGCCCAGATTCCGGCACCGGCTCTGGCGCCGCAGTCGCAGTCGCTGCTGCTGCAGCAGCGGGCGCAGGCGCGACGCAGCCGACGCTCCATGACACGCGACGATGACAACTTTTACAGCTTCGACAGCGATGAGGGTGCGTACAAAAATCGAATTTAATTTCAACACTAATCTATTCATTTCTTACAGAGAATAGCTATTATTCGATAAGTCCGTCCAGCAGCAGTCGCTATGTGGTGGAGATTTGAGTGGGTAGCAACAAACTATCAATGAAAATATCGAGGCGAAAAAAAGGACACGAAACTTGAGTTAAGTTCTACAAAATACCAAAGAAGAAATGCCGAAAAAAAATACGACGAAATTTCAATTTACAATCAATTGAATTAAAAATCATAAAACAATACATATCGCTTATATGTAATTATAGGAAATATAGACGATCGCATTAATGAAAATATTGCTGATATGCAATGCGTTTTCGCTGTTGCTTATAAGCGGTATGTACTGTAATCAGAAAAAAAAAAAAAAAAATTAATTGAAAAGATAGCAAGAATTCTTTAAGCTAATAATTGCATTACTTTTAAAAATATATTTTAACAATAAATAATTTTTTTTTTTTTTTTAATTTTAAAACTTAAGTGAACACGAGTATAGTTTTAAAAATTTAACAGCACTAAAAAAAAGTTCTCTAGATAAAGGGAAAACCTAAAATAAATAGAGACATTTCTTTTAAAATATAATATAATAAAAATATGACAAAATCTCTTGCTTTAAAATGTTTAAGAATTTAATTCTTGTGTTTGGAATCGCAGCTTTCTTAAGTAAACTTAAACAGAAATTGAAAACAAAATAAAATGCAACTATAAAAAGTTTGACAACTATAAAATTGGGATTATGTTGGATATTTTTTTTTAGGGCTTTATGTATTTTACAACTATAAATTTTTAAACATGTTTTTATTGTCTTTCAACAATTTGATGTTTTATGTTTTGTGGATTCGTGAACCAAAACGAAAGCGAATAAAAATACGTATATGTATATATAAAGAGAATTCCGAAAAGACAGCGAAATTTTAGATCGTATGCCATTTGATTAATGAGAAGCCCTAATGGGGTAGTTTGAGGGCGCACACGCCAGCTGATACTTTCCCCCGATCGGGGGTTGCACGCATGCGATCGTCAGTTCCATGGGATGGCGATGGCAACCCTGCAGGCAACCGCCTACCCTAGTGCCAGCCAGCACCCCTATACCAGCAAGGATTCCAGCCCGTCTGTTTGGCTAACTTTGACTGCTTCAGCGAGCGCATTTTAATTGATAATTTATGCTAATTATTTAATTAATGCTACTCGCTGCCGTCATGGCTGGCAATACTAAAGCTATATACAAATCTATGTATATATATATATATATATATATATATTCATCGGGAGAGGGTAGTTACTTGTGCTCAAAACAAAAATGCAACACATGGCTAAACATATAGAAAATGTGGAAAATATGCACGCTTTATCAGCTGAGAGCGCTGCACCTAGAGATACCCTAGAGGTGGGGTCATTAAAAATAAAAATTTATTTATTACTGGCTGCCCATTAAATTGATTACATATTTAGATTCGAATTTACTTGTGTTTGTAAATTTCAAATAATTATTTTATTATTTTGTTTTTTATTCGACGTGCCAAAAATTGTTTTTTAAGATTTTGCTGTAAATTACAACTAATATAGGCAATTGTTAAATTTTGAGTCATATAAGCTTAAAAATTTTAATTTTTTTTTTTTTGCATAGCTTACATACAAAATGAATGAATACGTGATTAATCGAGTTTACATAATCCAAGCCCCAGAGTCGAAAATTGAACAGAAAACTTTAAAGCACAACATGTTAATGTTAAATGATCGAAAACGAAAAAAAAAAAATACCGGGCAAAGTCAAGTTATAGAAACGTGCTAGTTAGGTGCATTCAAGATCACATTTCCTTTGTACTTTAGTGTCAAATCAAAGGAAACGCATTGTGAAATACAAAATTCAGTTCTTTTGTACAGCTTATATTTATATTTTTTTGTATATTTGGGGTTTGTGCACTTTAAAGAATGATAAAGCTTTTCTGGGAGGCACTTGCTTCACTTTAAGTACTATGACTAATCAACAAATATAAAATATTTTTTGGTTTTGCGCGCTTTGCTGCATTTTTCGTTGTTTGACACGTTATAATTCTCAACAAATTCAAGCTACCAGAGAGTTTCAAGGCGAACGCAGGCCAAGTGCGATAGCAAAGTCGACTGATGGGAGGTTCTTGAAATAGGGAGGTCCTTGAAATAGCTATACAGACAACCTGTTCACTTGTTGGTGCTTTAAACATTGTTGTTGTTGTTGTTGCTAGATGACCAGAGCAAAATATTTTCTTTAAATTTGCTGCACAGTGTTGAATACACATATATATATTTTATGGCCTTTCCTTTAGTCCTTGCCACATTCACTGGCATATTGTAGACACTGGCGTTTTGGCCTTGGCCCTTCGGCAGCAATATGCCGCAAACGACCCTCATAGCCCCCTGCGCTCTACCCCTACCCCGCCTCGTTGCCACTTGAAGCAGCTTAGTTCAATATGCACTTTTGCCTAGCTGCAGCTCTTTTACTGATTTTCCACAGCTGCGCTTCATTACGCGGCTTATGGCAGCTAGTTTTCCTGCGCCATCTGAGCTGGTAGCTGCTGGCTCTGGGTCGCAACTAGGGGGTTGGGGTGGCGGGTGTCAAATATTGCGCATACGCTGCGTATGACTAATTCGATTGCTGCAACTGCTGCAGCGTTAAATGAATCTCTAGAACGTGCCCAATTAAGAAGAAAAGAAAATAGCTTAATAGTTTTTCCAGCTTGCCCGCATTCAAGCGCATTAAATGCCAATAAATTTGGTAAATTAAGTCAGCAGGCGGGCAGGGGCTGCTATAAACACAAACACATACACATACACACACACACACATACGTATACACACTGAAAAGTTGACCAGCAGTTTGGCAGGCACATTCATTCACATCATCAGGCAACATCATTGACATTTGAGCAATTAATTTGAAAGCCGTTTATCAAACAGAGAACAGTAGGAATTAGGTGGCAGGGGTAGGGGGTGGGGGTGGCGGCGGGGCGCCTGGTATTGCCTCTAAGCCCAAAAGCAGATGCTGAGCGCCAGGCTCGAGTAAATAGATCAAATGGTTTTCACTCGCAACCAGACGAATTTTGTTTGTTTGCCAGCCAAAAACAAATATGACAAGGAGCAGGAGCAGGAGTTCGGCACAGGACACAGCAACCAAAAAATGCCAACAAAAATTGTAATGAATAAGTCCAAATACATGCACAGCCAGTACATACACACATATATACTTATGTACATATATGTAACTGTATTCGTTGATATCCTTTTGTGTCCCGTGTTCAACCCTCAGCTGCACAGTTATTTGACACGCGACTGGGAACTACTGCGAATTGGCCAGCGGGTAACGGGTCGGACGTCGGTGCCGGGTGCTGCACCTACCCCTCCGCTGTCGTCATGATATTCCCCTCGGTGTGCCCCGTGCCACCCCCTCGCCGTCTGTTCGTCTAATCAAAATGCAGCGCACAAATGTACAACCACCAACAGCACCACCAGCACCAGCAGCAGCAGCAGCGCCGCCGCCACGTTTTCGGGTCGGTGGTTTCTTCTTTCATTTTATTTATTTTTTTTTTTTGTGGCTTTTGTTTTATCAATTTGCTTTTTTGCGGTCAGAAAAACAACAGAATGAGCTAATGAATTGAATTGGCATGAATCACAGTTTTGGGCTACTTTTTTATGAATGCTCGGGGAATAGTGTTACACACACCCCTCTCCCTCCCTCGCTCTCTCTCTCTCTCTCTCTCTCTATACCTTACTCAATTCATCATTCAAGGGTTAACATCAAAACAAACACTTGGAATAATAATTACAAAATGTTAAATATATTATACAAAAAGTATATCAAATATACATATTTTTTTATGAAGAATTGCCAAATATAAAGCGAAAAGGTTTCAAAAAAAATTAATTAATCTTTATGTATATTACTATTTCTTTAAATTAAAGAAAATTTTATTTATTATTGTGAAACTTTTATATTTCTAAAAAAAAATTAATCAAAAAATATTTTTCAAGTATGTTGTTTTAATTTTAATGTTGAGGAAACCTTATATTTTTCAAGTGTATGCACTCGGGTCATATGCCATATGTAGGCAATTTTTTTTTACTTGTACTTAGAGTACTTACTCACTCGAATAATGAATGTTTATTTATTTTCAAGCTCAAATGCTTGAATACTTTTGCATATATTTAATTTATTTTGACTTTGTTCCATTCAAGTGAGAACAAACAAAATGTTTTACGTGCCTTGCGTTGAATAGCATTTATTGCTCAAACGCACATAAAAAAAGACAACTTTTAATTTCATAATGGCAAATATTGAAATGTTTCAATAGTTATTGTTGTAGCAAGAACATATTAAATGGTATTTCAATAACGAATCAAAAGGAAATTCTAATGAGTAACCCAATTGAATGGCATTGCATTCCACGCCAATGTGCATCAAGACTTGTCTATGACTGTGACTCAGCAAAGTATATATACATATACATAAATATATATAGCAGTGTGTAGCATCTAAATGAAAATAATGTAGGTGATATATATATATATATATATATATATATATGCATATCATATGTATATGTATGTGTGCATGCATATTAGTCACCTGGCATTTAACAGTCTGAACTAAATTTGACAAATGCTGTCAAACACCGCCCCTGGGGGGCCTTGGGGAGGAAAGGTAAGCTGCTGGGGGAATTTGCTGGTTTGGTTTCCGGACCGCATCAAGAGTTCAATGCACTGCAACTGCAGCAGCTACGCGCTAATGCAATTTATGAAATGGCGACAACTACCGGTGGAAAGCGCAGACATCATGAACATGATGATGATGATAATGATGATGATGACGACGACAAAGCCGATGATGAGGTTGGTTATCATGTCGATGTTTAATAGTTGCAGCTGTGCCACGTATCACATTTAAAAGCCAATGAAAACCCCACAAAACGGAAGTTTGAGGTTAAAACTAACTGCAAAGCGGCAGAATAGAAAATGAAACGACAAAACGACATATCAACAACGTCTTCAAGATCAGAAATGCAGCTCAAAGTCGAGTAATATGTATTTATATTTCTAATAAATAGTTTTGGGGGCCATAATATCAGGACAAGGTCGCGCAAGTAATAAAGGGCGGGAGGGGAAGTTTAATCGAAAGATATTGACACATTTGTAATACTTGAATAGATTAAACAACTAAGTAAATTATAATTGATGGCAATTAATAATGCAAATTTAATATAATATTATTATGAACAAGTTTACAATGTTTTTTAATAGCTAGCTATCGATTTTAAGACGTTATTTTTTTTTTTTGTAGCTTATATCGGAGTTTTTGTTACAATATAGACTTATAAATCTTTTTTTAACATTCGGCGTCTTTGAATGTCTCTCTGTCTTTCTTTTTAATCTTTAATCAGACACTTTCCTGAAATAAAAAAAAAATCCAGGCTTTTAAAAGTTTGTTCCCAAATCTTCTTATAATTAATTTCTCCAACATGCATTAACCTTGAAACCTTTTTCCAATTTTACCCTCTCTACGTTTCCCTTTCACTTTAATCTACAATCTTTACTCCTCAAATTTAATCTTTAGCTGAAAACTCTCAAGCTTTGTTCGCTCGCACAGAGCTGTCCAAAAGGGCTTAACTTATTTTCAATAGCTCAACCTTAATTTGGGTTTACATTTCTATCTTCATATTTGTTTAATTCGTTTCGAGACCAAAAGTAATATTGAATAAAGAAGCCAAAAAATGAGTGGATGGGTGAATGAGCGAGTGACTCAAAGCTCTGTCGATGCTTATTTTTTGATCTGTATGACTGTTTCTGTATTGGCATCTGTATCTGTATCTGTATCGTTATCTGTGTGCTTGTGTATCGGACACACCCATTAAAACTGACAAGTTTACGGCGTGGCTTTTCTTTAGTATTATTTTTATTTATTTAATTTATTTTTTTTTTTTTTTTTTGACGGTTCTGCCTCTTCTTTTGACAGCTTTTGCTGACAAAGTCAGTTCTGGGTAAACGAAACAGTGAATTGGAATCAATTTTTAACGGACAAAAATGTAAAAGTAAAAGTCTCGATATCTTTACAGAGATTGAAAGCGAAACAAGCGATAATTATTCATATTAACAGCTGTAATTTGATAAAATGATTTTTAAACTGTTAATTTCAAATGCTCTCTCACTAGTGTAGTCAGTAAGTTGGTTACGAATGTGACACACAGTGAATAAAAAATATAAAATACATTCTCTGTAGTTTGATTTTATAGCAAAGCGAACAAATTAAATGCGCTCTAGCCAGAGAGAGAGAGAGAGAGTAGATAATTAGGTAGATAATTTATTGTTAGCTTTATGAATTTGAAGAGAGCGTGATTTGCATAGATAATGATATGCATGTCTGAATATGCATGCAAATTGTAATTAACTTATTTCTTTTCAGATGAAAAATAGATCTTGTAAGTCTTAAATGTAAACCGAAAATCATAAGGCTTGAATAGTTAAGACTTGGAAAGCTTTGCAGTGGAAAACCCCTCTGACCCACTCTCTAATATTTAAAATGCATTTGCTTTTTAGTTTGTATTTAGATAATTTGCACCGCATTGCGTTGGCCACGTTTTAACCTAAATGACAAGTGGCCAAGTGGCAATCGTTGAAGAAGAAAAAAAAAATAGCCACCAAAAAAATAAACAACAACAAGGCAAGCACTTGGTTGGCGGCGAATGCAAATTTCTTCTTTTAGCCATGTGATGTGTGCAACTGTGCCACATGAATGGTTAGTGGGATTTGAGTTGCGACCCAGCTCTTAGCCTAGCTGGGCCGGGCCGGGCCAACCACTTGAAAGTGCAATGCACTCGACGCCGGCAGCGCAACGGTAATAAGTGGCCGCAAATGATAATAAAACACGCAAAAACAACAACAACTAACAAACAAACAAACAAACAGTAACCGGCAACAGCGGGACAGCTGCCTCTAAAACCGCAGCTTCGCGCAAAAAAAAAAAGCAAAAAACAACGCACATCGCGATTGTTGTTGTTATTGCCCTCACAGACGAGGTCGTCGTCCAACTAAATACCAGGTGGGCATAACTGAAGCATTGCAAAAAAAAAAAAAACTGTTGCTCTGTTTAATAAATAGAGGAGGCTAAAAGTCTAATTAAGATAATATGCGAGTCAAATAAATCATAGTTTATGATATCGATAGATGAGTTGTATTCGGATTCGAATCCCTGGCTAGTGTTTTCAATGCTGTATATGTTATATATGTATTTATGTTGATCGTTTAAAACTATTTTACTGTTTTTTAATTATTATCATGCAAATAAATAATAATTTAATTCCTACTTCCTAACGGTCATTTAGGCTTTTCTTTAAGCCAACTATTTAAGGAATACCTTTAATGGAATAAAATCTAATATCAAAAATAAAAAGATCAACTTGAAATTGGCTGCTCTAGTTTAATTGTTTATTTGATAAAAAGACCTTACTGAAAATCATAAATTGCAAAAAGTTTTTTTTTTTCTTTTTTCATAGTTCATAATTCAAGATTTAATTTTGAAACATCAGGTTTCCGAAATCGAAGTCCAAAGCAACTCAAATATCAGGCCCTTAAATTTGAAGAAAAACAAACACTTGAAAAAATCAATAAATGTCTTTAAACAACAAACACTTAAATTGAAAAGAAAACAATAAATAACAAAAGGAACATTTGGGTTTTAATCGTTGTTTTCGGATTTTGTTTTTAGAGCTATTAAAATGGGCACTAAATTATGTAAATTAGCTACGAAAACTTTTATTTCATCAAAGAAAAATATAAATACAATGCTTGCCACATTTCCCAACTTGATGCGCCATTTGAAGTACCCACAATTATACATTAACGTAAAGGGTATTATTTAGAACAAATTGCAAATAGTTTTTGTTGTTTCTTAATTTTTTTTTTTTTTACTCATTTCAAGTGAAGCAGTGAGAAAGAGAATAAAACAAAAATGCAGAAAATTAAATAAGAAACACACGACGTCGAGCGAACCAAATAACCTGCGATGATGACGCCAACGTTGTAGTTGTTGTTGTTGGTTTTGTTGTTGGTGATGTCATTCGCCGGCCTGACATTTGTTTATGCGCTCTGTTTGTTTATTTGTGTTTGTGTATTTCTTGGTGCCTGCACATTTCCTGCTCCAAGGCGAAACTGTTGGCGCGTTTTTATCGATTTATTTTGTAGGCCGGCAAAAGGCAAAAGGATTTGCCATGTGGGGGAGTTACTTATTTTTATTTATTCCTCTTTTTTTTATTTGAAGTGTGGAAGGGATGTGGGAGGCGGGGGAGCGCGTTAGGCGTGTCGGGCATGCAACAAAGTGAGCTGAAAAATGACATCATTAGCGCAGGACTTTATTTTTGTCATTCCAGCGTTTTACGTTGATCAAAAGTTCACTTTTGCACTTTTTTTTATGTTCTTTTTATATACCCTGTAGCCATTTCAATTGACTACAAATGGGAGAATTTATTTTCGAATATTCTGTACACACCGCTCTTTTTAAACGAATTTTGTTTACAAATTTAACATTTTCTTACGTTTTACACGAATTATTTTGTCTATGAAATCTTTTTATGAATCGTGTAAAAGAGATTTGGGTGTATATATAAATTTAAAATATATATTCAAGTACTCATATTTATGGTAAAGTCGTGCTCTTTGCCAGCTTTATGAGCCGCAAATTCTATAACTTTTTCACACAATAAACACAAACGTTATTTAGGCATCATCAATTTATCAAAGTGTGAAACAGAAGAACGAAACAACTGTTCTTTTGTGTATGCAAAGCTAAATACAGGGTATCAGGCTGTTGCACACACTCTCGACAGGAGCCCGCCAACTAGTTTTTAGCTACCTTTTTGACGCGAAAAAAAGCTGCTGCCGCCGTTTGTTGGCCCGCAAATGACGCAATTTTCGGCAGCGTGGCCAGCTGTTTTGGCAAATTTAATCGAGACGCGAGAGACGTCGAGAGAGGGAGAGGGGGAGAGAGCGTGGCAGAACGCGTGTCTAAAAATGTGCCGCTACCAGCTCTACATGACAGCATGAAAGATACACAGCATCAGATACAAACGTATCCACAGCCACAAATACAGCTTTAGTTCCTTCACATAAACACATCAAAATGAGCACAAAAAGAAGAAAATACTCACTTATTTTGAGCAATTAACAATACGCAACAATTTTTTTGCAATAAAAAAAGTTCAATTTGGGCGTTTCTTTTTAAATAAAAAAAACATTAACATAAATCTTTAAAGAGCGCGAGAGCGAAATCATAAGGCCGCAGCCGCATCGATGATATCATAAGCTCAGCAACAGCATCAGCTAACGAAACCAAAAAATCAACCTAACAGAACTGAGCAATAATAACAACAACAACAACAATGCCCAAGAGATAGAGGAAATGATCTATAATATAAAAATAATAAAATACAAGGACAGTCGCAGTCAAGCGAATCAGCTTAAAAGGAAGAAGGAGAAGCAAGCGAATAACTTTACTAAAATTATTATTAATTAAAAAAAGGTTTGTTAAATTAATATTTACAAGTATCAATGGTGTTAATTATTAGTATAAATTCAGATAAAAGACTATTCTGCAGACTTGCTAAATAAATATAAAAAAAATAATGGATACAAATATTGTTGTAGGCCTAAATTCCTAACGTCCCTTTTCAAGCATTAGCTAAAAGCTCGGCCTGACATTTTTGGTAAACTAATATATTATCGCTATACTTTCTTTATATCATAATAATTATTATTTTTGTGTTAAGATTTTAGTTAAAAGGTTTCAACAGTAAAAATAAATGCATTTATTAATGAGAAACTAAAATCAAACGAAATTCTAAGATAAGTTTTATAAATTAAATCTTTTCTTTCAGGACAATTTCAATTTCTTGAAATATATAAATTTCAGGAGGGGAAAGACTGTATCAAAACTTCGTAATTCATACCAAATTGTACATATTCATTTGAGGGTTGCATTGAATAGCAAAAAACATAGAAATAGAGCAGAATTTAAAAAAAAAAAAAACTAGAAAAGAGAGAGGCAGAGAGGGAGGGAGAACTCGATGTCTAATGTCAAATGGCAAATAAAAAATGACAATAATAAATAAGCGAAGCATGACCATCAACCATGAACATGCCGAATGCGTGACACCCCCCACTCAAACCCCCCTCGTCTAAATTAATAAGTGTATGGAATGCCTTCCCTCTCTCTCTCTCTCTCTTTACTCTATCCAGCATTGCCGAGTGCGCGTGTGGGTTAAATAAATAATGAACTGTTTTAATTATGCTGCTGCTATATAGACGAATATATATAAATACATAAACATATATGTATATATGCATTAATTGGAGAAATGCTCTTAGGCAAAAGATCGACTTTGGGTTTTTTCTATTTCTGGACGCGCTCGCTCGTAATCGTAATTTTAGTGATATCGCTTTCAATTGAAGGTCGTTTGGAACTCGTAATTAAGCTTAATGGGGGCACCAGCAAATGGAAAATATTGAGAAAAATGCAATTAACATACCTCCATATCGCGCAGAACGCACAATTCAACAATTCTTCGAATAGGAAATTGTTCAAAAATATGAGGAAATAAAAAAAAAACCTTATCAAGCTTTTAATTTACATAACGGATTTATATATTTTAAATAATTCCTTTTTAAATACTTTACACTTGCCCAATTTGATAAATAACTTAAGAGAAATCAAAAATCAATATTTAGACATATTTTTTTTAAGTTCCAACAATCCTGAAAATATTTAATAAATAATGTAATACATTTTTGGAATACGTATTTTTCCATTAAATAACTTTTGCAATATAACGGAAATCGTACATAATTGACAAAAAATCAATATATTTTTTAATGTACCTAAAATTTTTAGAACACAACTAACAATTCGGGACTTCGGTAAGGCGTTTTTCTCTCAGTGTGCGCAGTTGAAAGATTCGCTAAGCTCTGCCCAGATTCGAGTTATATCGCATAAATTTCTTTTGTATCTTTAAAGCGAAATTTAACCGCGCAGAGGTCGAAAATATGTATCCAATGATGATGTCATCAAAATTAAGGGGATAAAACAAGTTTCAGTTCAAATGGCTCGACTCGACAATACCCTGTCAACTGAACACTGGAATTCGGAATTGATCAATATTCAGAAAATAGCAGAACTCATAGAAAAAACAAATTTTTCTGCATATTAAGTAGAGGTAATTCCCATCTCTAAGCTTGATGTATTTATACAGATCAGCTGTATATACAGATAAAATGAAGATATATATATATATATATCGTATGACCTATGCATATATATTGTATACCTATGTACATATATATACATAAATATGTATATGTCCCTTTATTGGTTACAGGGTATAAAAAGTGAATTTTTTAAACAAGTTAAGATCTATGCATATGTATAGCCACGCATACATATATGTATATGTGTCTGAATATGTGTTTATTTATAAGCTCATATGTAAATCAATTGTTGACTTCAATTTAAGCAGCTGACATAACCCGTAAAATGATCGCTTTAATTATAGTAGATATATATATACTATGTATATATGTATGCACATTCGGAATTGAAGAGCTTTTGTAGACCAAGTTATAATTGTGACCCTCAATAAAAAATAATAAAACAAATGCTTAGCTAATTTTGGGTCGTGGCGATGTCAGCGTCGGCGTCGCTGTCAGCGTCAGCTGCTGACACCGCTGGGGCGTAACGGGCGCGCAGAAAAACGATGACGTCGTCGACGTCGCTGCGAACGCAAGCAAATCATTTTTCAAGTTATGTATTTTACAATAAACAACAACAATGACAATTGCGCGTGCGTCGGCAGCGACGCCGACAGCGCTGATCTCGGCCAGATCGCTGCCTAGCTGATGTCGTCAGTCAGCGTCGGCGTCTGCGTCTGCGCCGCTGCAGCCCCACCTTAGTGGACGCTCACACACACGCACACACACACACATGTAGACAAACAATGAGCGCGAATTAAGATTGTATGCATGTGAACTACAGCCGCAACTGTGTGTGTGTGTGTGTATGTGTGTGTTGTTGTTGGCTTGTATTATTTTCGTGTTTGACAGCGGCTGCTACTTTTTTCTTTTTTTTTCTAGCAAAACCAGTTTTGAGCCAGCAACAACAACAAGAAAATGTCTACCCAAGCTTGTTGTTTGTGCAGCCGAGAAAGAGGGAGAGCGCGAGTGTTGCGGAATGTCTATGGTTTTCTAATTAAAATTTGTCAAGTAAGAACAGTGTTGCGAATGTTGTCAAACTTACCTCAGTGCCAAGTGCCGCAATTACTTTACGAGCTCAGACAGCAGCAATGGAAACAACAACAACGAGTGCCGCTCAAAAACTAAAACTTCCGAAAAAGCCACAAAATAAGAGACTGCGCCACGAACCAGGTAAGTTGACAGGAGAGCGAACGAGAGAGGCGGCGGCAAAAGAGAGTGGCGAGAGAGAAAGAGTGCAGCCCACTCAACTCAACTCAGAGTCGAAGTCGAAACGGTGGCTTTGCCTGCATGTGTGTGTGATACACACACATACGCGCAAAGCTGCCTTGGCTTTTGACTCCAACTCCGACTCCGAATACGACTTTGGCGAGTGAGTTATTTTATTCTTTTTTTTTGTACAGCCAACTGAGCAAATAAACGTAAAGTTTAAAGCTTATTTATTGAAGCATTTGTTGTTGTCGCTTTCGCTGCCGCTGCTCCCGTTGTTGTTGTTGCTGTTGTTGTTGCTGCCTGGCGTCCTACGCGTCGCCGTTATTTCTGCTGTTGTTGTTGTTCACTTGAATTTGCGCTCATTTTGTTTTTTAGTAAATTGACAATGTTGTTTAAATGAATTTTGGGCGCGGTGCCCGCTCACACACATACACACACACAAGCACTAACAGCTTGTTTTAAACAAATAGAAAATAATTAATTTAAAGTATACAAAAAAAAACAACAAAAAAAGATGCTGTTTGGCAAATTCGTTTATTGATTTCGCTTAAGTTTTGGCCAACTGATGTGTTGTGTTGTTTGTGCATGTATTTATACTATGGCCGCAAATTTCAACAACAAACAATTCTCACCCACACACCGCACCGCACAAGAAAAAAATGTGAAGTAAATAAGAAAATTTTCTATGCCAACAACTAACTGCACACGGGCGTCAGTCTCTCTCACTCAGACCGGCGCTGCTGCTGCTACTGCTGCTGGTGCTGCTGTTGCTGCTCTACGTACAAGGCGAAGCACAACCGCGCGTAACAAAAACAAAATGAAGACTGCCCAGTGCCAGTGTGACAGCAAGCGGGCACACAAATATTGGTCACACCGCTTGCTCGCACAGTGCTGCCAGACCGCATATAAACGATGCAATTGATTCGATTAATCGATAGCACACAGTGTTGCTTTCACTATTTCACTAGTGCATGTATGCGTGCGCAAGTGCGTGTGAGCTTTGAGCCAAAGACCAAAGCAAAGAAAATTCAAAAAAAATAAACATCGCTTTTAGCGGCACAATCATCAATTATTGCTGCAAACAGTTAAAAATAACAAATGCCGGCCATTTGTCTAATGTAAAACGTTTGCGGCGCCCGACATTCAAATGCACAGCTCTACGAACAGCAACGGAAAAATCGAAGTGCTTTAAATGTCAAGGACAACAAAAAGCATAACAAAACAGACAACAAGAAAAACACACGGCAGCAACAACAGCAAAGGTCGAATGTAAAGCCCAGTCCCGCACAGCAGCAGCAGCCATGTCCAACAATCCCGCATATGCAACGCCCGCCCAAAAGCCGCCAAATAACGGCGGCAACAACGTAGGCGGCGAATCGAAGGTCGCTGCCGCCCACACATCGCTGGATGTCAGTGGGACGGCGGCGGCGGCGGCGACGACGGCGGCTTCATTAAAGGTGCTGCCCACGCTTCCTGCGCAGGCGGTTGGAAAAAACTGGGCAGACGAGGTGGACAGCCCGCTGTGGCTGTCCTCGCTGCACAGCGTTATTTTCATCATCACGTGCGCCTTGGCCGTTTTCATATTGTTTCGCAATGTGCTCACTTGGTAAGCGTACATCACAGACATACATCACATATGTGTACATTCGTCACTATTTACATACGCAAAGTTTTGCACAGTCTGTTCAATTGACCATTGAGGTAAATACAAAAGCTCTAAGCACTAACTACGCGGCGCTTTAAGCTTTTAAAGCGCCCGCGCTTGCGCTAACGGTTTACTGATCAAAAATTAACGTCAGGCGACGTGACGTCACAATTGCCTAAATTAAACTTTGTATTTCTTTATTTTTATAAAATTTCAAATTTGGTTAATTTAAAGATTTCAAAAGCTGAAATATAGGAGCTGTGGATCCAAAAGCTTGACTTGCTTTTATATTTTTTTAATTTTATAAAAGTTCTTGCAAAGCCGCAAAAAAAGAACATTTTAATTTTTAAAATGTTTTCCATAACATTTTTTTAAAATAATAATTGCTATAAAGCTTGCATAATTTTGAAGTATTTGAATTTTAGACAAAACAAATACACTCATTTAATAAAAAGAAATTTTTGTTTGTAGGATAGTGCAATCTATTCAAGCGTAGCTAACAAAATATAATGACATTTTATTATATTTATATTCTATGTTTGAGCTTACATTTATGACTAATTATGACTATGGCTAGATGCAAGTTTAAACCAAAATATAAGACATGTCCATATCGTGAAAGCTAGTTGAGCTTCAAAAGCTTAATGCATCGGACAAAACTGTTGTGAAGAAGCGAACAAAAGCTTTACTTACGATCGAGAACAGCGCCAATATTCCTTGTCGATCGCTCACTCTCTTTCACTCGCTCTCTCTCTCTCGTCTGTTTTGTGCGTGGGGCCTGAGCTGCGCTTCTCATTCCCAATTATTCCCCAAATTCGGCTCAGTTGCTTGGCGGCCGCTGACTGAGTGACAGCTGCAGAACATTTCGCCGAGATTTAAAATTATTTAATTATTTATTTTGTTTCACCTGTTTGTTGCATGGAGAAATTTAACGAGTTTTCTTACCTGCCAACCAGGCATTTGCAGAGCTTCTGGGGCGCCTCCGGTGACTTTTGGCAATCGCAATGGGACAAGTTCATTGACAAGTGCGGTAAGTTGGCCCAAAGCGTGCAGAAAGAGCGCCATAGAGCACAAAGAAACCACGTAA
This sequence comes from Drosophila colorata, assembly GCA_035041545.1. Classification (NCBI taxonomy): domain Eukaryota; kingdom Metazoa; phylum Arthropoda; class Insecta; order Diptera; family Drosophilidae; genus Drosophila; species Drosophila colorata. Next base: position 12,426,733 of record JAWNLD010000490.1, on the reverse strand, counting down.
AAACCAAATAAATAGAGAATTATTAAAGCACAAAAATATCTGAGAGTGCGCATGAACTTAGGGCTTGGCACAGCATGTATCTGAGTGCGAGTGTGTGTGTGTGTGTGTGTGTGTGTATGTGTATGTGTATGTGTGTGCGTGTGTTTGTGTGTCTTTGCGTTTGTCTTTTAACTGATCGTTATCACATATTGCACTTTTGCCTCCCGTTCATAAACAACCACAACAATAACAATTGCAAACAAAGTCAACAATAAACAGCAACTGTTTTGTTTACTAATTCACACACACACATACACACACACACACTCAATACTCACTGTCAAAGGCCGAACTACGGGTAACGCTGATTACACTATGCAACACAATTATTGGTTTACAAAAAATCTCAGCCTATAATTTATTTATATTTTCGTCGCATTTAAATACGTTTTTGTAACTAACAATTTTAATTATACCATAAAAACAGTATCTCGTTTGTGCTGTACAGTGTTATATATATATATATATTTATGTATGCATCAATTTCAGCGACTTGATCCGAAACAAAGTGATTATTCATTCAAGTCAACGTTTAATTTACACCAATTTCAACATCTTTAAAGATATTATGTGCATGTGAATAACAAAACTTAACTAGATGCCAGAAAAAAGCAATGTAAAACTAGATGTAAAAAAAAATGTTGGTTCAAGTTTGACCTAAGTTTAAGATAAAGTTGATGTAGGTATCAAATATTAAAAATAAAAATTAAAATCAAAAGTACATTAAAAGTAAAAGTTCAAGTTCAAGTTACAGTTTAATTAAGCCATCAATGTTTACTAGTTGACAGTTAGGTTAAAGCTAAAGTACAAATTAAATTTCAAGTTACAGTTCAAGATAAAAAACTAAATAATATTTAAGTTATTGGATATTGTATATTTTCTTGATTCTTGTTGTTGCAATTTAAATCTAATTGCTGTGAGATATTTTTATGAAGTGGTATTTACTTATCATGCTTATAAGAATTATGGGAAACTTGGGTAAGTCGTAAGTCGAGGGGCTCTCGCAAATATTAGTATGAAAAATATAATATATTTTTATACTATAAACACAAACATGCACAACCCTATGGATACCTTATATATTGACCAAGGGTCATTTAACTTGTGCTCCCAGGTCCATTAATATTTATTGCTACTCAAGTTGTGAATTACGTGATATATTGCACAAAGCTTTAGATACTTAGATACTTATGCGTTTTATTCGTAGACAGGTATTTAGAAAATAACGTGTACACTCAGAGAAAAAAATCAGGAAAAGCTCTGGCAAAATCCAGCCTAACTTGAGAATAAAATTCTAATTTTAAGAACTCTTTTCATGAATACAAAATTTACAAATATAAGACTCAAAATCATTAAGAATATTTTTGCTTATTTGAAGTATGAATACTTTTCGCTTATTGAAGAATCAGAATTCCAATTTAAAGAATTTAATTAAAAGAATAAAAGGCCCATTGTTTGGATTAAGCACAACGTTTTTCTCTGAGTGTATATACCAAAGCCTTCAGTTGAATTTCTGCTACTAAGTATATTTATATATATATGTATATTGTATGTTTACCGTATGTTTACAGGCGATGATCCGATGATGCTTTGGGTCTTTGGCACCACCATATTCACAATGATCGTGTACTGGACTGTGGGTGGCATATATACATTCATGGATCTGACCAATCGGCCGGCCTGTCTGCGCAAATATAAAATCCAGCCGGGCACCAATGAGCCCGTCGAAGCCGGACGTTTGTTGAAGGTGACGCATTTCCATTTCCATTCCCATTCTCATTCACAATCAAATTATTGTATCATTTGCATTGAAGTGATATTTCAATTGACCCCGGGACTGGGCACCGGGAGTCGCGAAGCTAAAAATAAAACCTGAATTGTGACACTCTCTTGCAGGTGATTTGGCGTGTGATCTGCAATCAAATATTTGTGGGCATACCGCTGGCGTATCTCAGCTATAAGCTGATGTCGGTGCGTGGCCTCAGCGATATCCGGGAGCTGCCCACATTCCACTGGGTGTGCTTCGAGCTAACCGTTTGCATATTGATGGAGGAGCTGGGCTTCTACTATTCGCACCGTTTGCTGCACCACAAGCACATCTACAAGTTTATCCACAAGCAGCATCATGAGTGGACAGCGCCCATTTCGGTGACGGCCATCTATTGCCATCCCATTGAGCATATATTCAGCAATCTGTTGCCACCGTTTCTGGGCGTATTCCTGATGGGCAGCCATGTGGCCACCGCCTGGCTGTGGTTCGCCCTGGCCATTCTTTCCACGCTGAACGCACACTCCGGCTACCATTTGCCCTTCTTTCCCAGCCCGGAGGCGCACGATTTTCATCATCTGAAGTGAGTTTTTTGAAGCAACATAGAAACGTTTTAACACTCTGAAAATACCCTTTATACAAATTCGTGACTAGTCTCAGCTAACGTCTTTTTATAGTAAAGACTATCGGTCGAAAATTTAGTTTTTTTTATATGAAGGTCCCATATTTCAAACTCCCTTATCCTTGTCAAAACTGAACCGATCATGTTTGATGGCGTTTTGGACGTGATTTTACCTGTAAATTGATTCAGCATTTAAAATACCTGCATTAAAAAAAATATATTTTTTGGTAAAAAAAAAAAAAAAAAATCATGTGTTCGCTCTTACTCATTTTTGAAAAAAATTTCAAAATGCAGATTTTCAAATTTATTTTTTTAATTGATTGTATATGTCACAATTTGTAAATAAAAAAAAATAAAAAAATAAATAAATAAATTAAAACTGATTCTGAGGAAGTCAAATTTTGTGTCAAAAATCATGCCAAAATTGGCAAAAAATGTTGATATAGAAAGCTCTAGTTGATTTTGCATTTCAAATATATACAAAGGACTTATCCATCGACATATGTATATTTTTCCACATATTTTGTTAAATGTTTTGTGTATTTTCGCCCCAAAACATGGAATGGAATATAAAAGACTATTATCACCATTTACAGCTGATATAATTGTTGAAGGTGAGCGCAATTTTGAAGTAGCTTGCAAAATATTTCAATCATTAGATTAGGTTGACAAGGATTAGGTCGACAATAAATTAATTGCAAAGAAATGCAAACATGTTTTGGTTTTTCTAAGATAAGTTTTTATTATTATTTGTTTTTGTATTATTTGATGTAGCGTATAACAAAAAAAAAAAACAACCAAACAAATCAGCTGTTCATTTTTAGATGAATAGCATAAATGTTGACGTTCGGTTCACGGTTCAAACCAATGCCTCACCTTAAGGTTCGGTCCGTGACGCTGGCATCCACGTTAATAAACCCAGATTTTGGCTTGAACCTTGATTTGTCACATTATTTTAAAGCTGAATTTTTAGGCAGATTTTGCGATTCAAGGTTCGGTTTATGATCTAAAAAGGTTGGCGTTCCGGCTTGCGAACCGGTTCGGCTTAAAACCCGTTTGCAGCCTTATTTATATATACCCTATAAATACCCCTATATCATCTTCTTAAATATATGTACTTATTATTGATATATACCCTTTTTGTGATTGCAGATTCAACAACTGCTTTGGTGTGCTGGGTGTTCTGGATCGCCTGCATGGCACCGATTCCCTATTCCGTGCCACCAAATCGTATGCGCGCCACATTATGATGCTGAGCTTTGTGCCGCCGCGCGACGCCTTTCCCGACTCCACCATGAAGTGAGCGTCGTCGCTCTCTTTGGTGCAACATCTCACACTCACTCTCTCTTTGGCTGGCAACTGTTGTTGTTGCGGCACATGTTGAATCTCTTCTCTGTACTCTTTCTGTTCCTACATAGATGTATGTACTATATACAAACTGATGTATTGCTTTTTTTCCCTTTTTTTAACTGGTTTTCTATATGTGTATACTTCATTGTGATAATAACAAAGCGAGACATAAAGTTTAAACGACTTCATGTTAAATGATAAAATATAAACTATGAAAAAAAATATACATATACATAAAATGAAAAAAATAATGTTGTAAATGTGTATGTCAGTAGCGTTAGTTAAGCAAAACCCAAACTAACTAGTAGTAAGCATTGATGTATGTACACTGATGTATGTTTGCTGTATATTTGATGTATGGACACATTTCTCGCACAGCACAAACTATTTATAATATTACTACAAAAAAAAAAACAAACATACAAAGAAATAATAAATAAGAAAAGAAAAACACACACACACACACACAAACGCAAAAAGATTTGTTGAACTTTGGGCGCAAGAATTTGTTGTACTCCCGCGGACCAAAAATAAACCTAATCTATGACTTTCATAATGCCTAGCAATAGTTAATCTTTTATAAATTGACCACGACAATACGATAACAATTTCAGAACAGAATTCTAATCAGCTAAAAAGCTAAACCACGGCGCCAAGTACCAAAGGGCCACATAGAAAATCCAATGAGCTATACAAAAATGTAAATTTTTGGCAAATTTTTGAATTAGTCCACAATTTGAACCTGTTCTCTACATTCATGAACCCAGTTTATGGTTCGAACCTTGGTTACTTTAATTTTTTTGTCTTCATATTTTTAAATGGAAATTTTTTAATTTTGAATTGTTTTTTTAAGAAATTACTTATATTTTTTGTATTTTCTATTAAGCAGTAAAATATACCTTTAAAGAATATGTTCATATTTGATGCCTCTATATATACATATATATATTTATATATGTACATATATGGTTCGGTTTGGATTTGATTGAGCTGCATTTTGAGGCAACTGCTCCGGTTTAATTAAAAGAAAAAAATAGTTTGTAGCTTTGCCTAAAAATTTCCCCTAAATTTTCATTAGTTTTTCATCAAGGTTTAGTTTTCCATCTTTGGTAATTCATTAAATATTGGGTATATTTTAATGTAGATTTCAGAGGAACGTCACCAGGTGCTGCCGCCAGCTGATTCACCCGTTTTATAGTAGCGCACCATGGGCAAAACGCATATATTTGCCGAGTTTCGCGCCTGCCAGTTGAGATTGTGCCATGGACGCTACCGCAATCCTCTCTAGCTGTGCTCTGCGCTGGCGCTACGCCGGCGAGCTGCTTCAGGCGCGCTGGCTGGCTCTGCTCGACGTGATCGGCGACGATCCGATGCACCTGTGGGTGCTGGGCACCACGGCCATCATCTTTGTCGTCTATTGGGTGTATGCGGCCATCTTCACGCTGATGGACATCACGAATCGCCCGGAATTCGTGCGCAAATACAAAATACAGCCGGGCAAAAATGAGCCCGTGGATCTGGCGAGTCTCTGGCGTGCCGTCAAAGTGGTGCTGTTCAACCTGACGGTGGTGAACTTGCTAACCATCTGGTGCCTCTACGAGGTGGCCCTCAAGCTCTACAACAGCCGGGACATTCACGAGTTGCCAAGCTTTGGACGCGTCGCACGCGACTTTGTCGCCTTTGTCGTGCTGGAGGAGACGATGTTCTATTATGTGCACCGGCTGATGCACCACAAGGCTGTCTACAAGTATGTGCACAAGAAGCACCACGAGTGGACCGCACCGGTTGCGGCCATGACCCTATATGCACATCCCATTGAGCATGTGCTGGCCAATTTGCTGCCCGTGGGCCTAACGATTTCCTTACTGGGCACCCACGTTGCCGTCGCCTGGGTCATGATATCGTTGGCCGTCATCAACTCGATGAGCGATCACACGGGCTACAGTTTTCCCTGGTCGGGTGGATCTGTGCGCTTCCACGACTATCATCATGCCAAGTAAGGCAGTCTCATAGTAAACTTTTCAAAAATAACGTTTTTCTACACTCAGGTTCAATTACAATTATGGCGTTACGGGCTGGCTGGATAAGTTACATGGCACTTATAGAGCCACAAACGACGAGAGGCAGCAGCTGGTCAAGTCTAAGGCGGTTAAGAATAAGCGCAAGTCCAAATAGTGGCAATATATGTATTTAAATTTTAAATAAATATTACTTTTTTAACGTCTTATTTAAATTTGAATTTTATTTCAATTTGTGCCGCCCTACTGAAACATTTTTTACTGCAGCCCTCAAATGTTATGTAATCGATAAGTGATTATATCTAAATGTTTTTGCAATAGTATGATGACAAAATAAATAACAATATTAATTGCAGCGTTATGATTTTATATCGCTGGAAAGCAATTTAATATATACGTTTTTGTTTTTATACATAATATACACTCACGACATATGTATATCGAACATTTATGGCACTTCCGGCATATCGATACATCGATACGTTGCCAGCCCAGACGCACTCAGCTGCTTGCTGGGAGATTACGCGACCGATGGTGCTGCTAGATTTTCTTTTTATAGCCGCAATTCATTGGACATTTTTATTAAACAAAACTGAAGCAGCATGCACAAGGTGATAAGGCAAATGGCGCAGCTAGCGCTGCAAACGCCGCTGCAGACGGCCGCCCCCGCCGCCAGCGTCGCCAAACTGCTGGCAGTGCCACCAGCGATCACGCAAAACGTCGATTGCTGCGGCGTGCACACGGCTGCCGTGGGCGGTCTGTGCGCCAAGTGGAACAAACACAACTACGGGCCACGCAATTGGCTGGAATATAACAAGACGGTGCATCCGCCACAGCAACAGGACGAGGAGCCACGCCGGGCGGTAAGCGAGTCCAGCTGGAGTCCTTTGCCACATTCCCATTGTCATCTCAGCTAATCCCTTTCCCTTGCAGTACGTGTGCCACATGCGCACCAACATCAAATACAGCCCGGACAAGATGTGGTACATTGCGGCCTTTGTGCGCGGCATGTCCGTGGATGAGGCGCTCAAGCAGCTGAATTTCGTGCTGAAGAAGGGCGCCACCGATGTCCGGGAGACGATTGTGGAGGCACAGCAAATGGCCGTTGAGCGGCACAACGTCGAGTACAAAAGCAACTTGTGGATTGGTAAATTTTCAAATTGGCCTCCTAAGTTGGCGGTCGTTAATTTGTATTTATTGTCATCCAACCAGCTGAATCCTTTGTGGGTAAGGGACGCGTGTTCAAGGGTATGCGCCGGCATGCGCGCGGTCGCTTCGGTCGCGTCGAGTATAAACACTGTCACTACTTCCTGCGCCTCGAGGAGGGCGAGCCCCCGCTGCATTATTACCAGCCCGAGCCACAGACACCGCAGCAACAGTACGAGAACTGGCTGCAGCAGATGCGCAGCCGGAAGGTCATCAACTCGTTGTAGACACACCAGCCATAACCAACCTCTTCCACATGCAGCGCATTTGATGTTCCCTTCCAAATCGTTACTTTATAAATAAACAGAAAAACATAATCAAACTGAATTCACAAAAAGAACAAATTTCATGCATTCAAGTCTGCCTCTATGGAATTTTTTAGCAGCTGAAACAATACAGCTTTCAAATCCCGCTAACTAAATTAGTTAACATACCTAACAGCAATGGTAAATTTTACATTACATTTAAGAATACATCTAATTCACTTTTTACACGATAAACACGTTCCCGAAAAATTCGTGTAACAAAAAATATTGGCTAAATGAAAAAATCTAAAAAGCAACTTAAAAGTACAATAAACAATATTAACAAATTTTGTTAGAGTTCACTTGAGCAATTACTGACCTTCCTACCAGAACAATATTAATTTAATTAGTAAATTATAATAACTAAAATTCCCAGCCTGATTTTCCACCGATTGTTTGTATAACGTTCGACACGAGTCGCGAAATACAAAAACGATACAAACTATCTACAATCTACATGCTAAATACATTAAATACGAGGGAAGGAAGTCTCCAAACTGATCACTCTGTAATGTTTATTAAAATCATCACAAAGGACGCGGAAGGGTTCATGCAGGGTACAATTAGCTAAGCTATGTTTAAGTAGTCAATGTTTATAGGTTTTAGGGGAGATTTATTAATTAAGGTCTACTTGAGTAAGATGGCAACCGGAAGGGATGCTCCGAAAGGTGCGGACATGTATTCAGTTTTCACATTGATCTTTAAGGATTTATTTAAAATCGAGTGGTAATTACCGAAGACAATTTTCCACAAATTTAGCTTTAGAATTTAAGATAACCGAAAAAAAAAAATAGAGATAATAGTAGTAAAGTCGTAAATAGAAGTCCGATCTTGCCAGCTTCAAAGTTTAAATAGACTTCATAATAAATATATGTATATATTATGTTAAGTAGCACTAGAATCAAATTAGGCTTTAGGTTTTAACAGACTAGACGCCTAAATATAAATATAAGTATATGTACAATAGTTAATTAACCTGAGCTATTTATTGATGTAGAACAACATTTGTATGTGCTACAAATTTGTTCAAGCAATTTGCTCTTCGTTGTCTTCCTGCAGTGTCTCTGTCAGCAGTTCCTCAATGGCCATGTCATTAGTCGGTGCATGTTGCTGTTGGTCCTGTGCCTGTTCCTGTTGCTCGTCCTCCTGCACTTGTTGTTCCAGCTGCCTGGCCACGCTCGTCAGCGCCAGGGGTTCACGCAGGCGCACCTCCTTGTCCACCCGCTTGTCCAGCACCAGGCAAGCCAGCTTGGACAGGCCCGAGCGCGTCGGCTGGCCGGCATCACGGCGACGCTTGCGCGTTGCTTTCGCTGCGGCTGGCTTCTTTTTTGCCTTGGTTGTGTGGTCGCGCTGCAGGTGCTTGCTGAGATTCTGGGCGCTGCTGAAGCAGCGCCGGCATTCAACGGCCAGGCACTCGAAGCGCCGGCCCGAGTGTGCGGTCAGGACGTGCTGGCGCAGATTGCGCTCGTACGAATAGCTGCGCTTGCAGCCGGGCTCGGTGCACACGAAAGCCGACTCCGCGGCCACGGGATGCTTGGCCGCGATGTGTGCACTGAGATCGCTGGGCTTCTCATAGCTGCGCTCGCACTGCTCGCACTTGTGCCGATCGCGTCCATGCAACGTGTCGCGGCAGTGTTTGGTGTAGAGCGTCCACTTGTCGAACTGCTGCTCGCACTGCGGACAGGCGTAAAGTTTGCAGCTGCGCTGGTGGCTCTCCTGCTGCCACTGCTGGTAGAAGCCGCGCGTGCACTTCGCACACCGATACGGATACGCCTGCGTGTGCTGTGTGATCTCGTGCCGGCGCAGCTTCATCTTCTGCCGGAACTTGGCCGTGCAGTGGCCGCACGCGTACTCGCGCGGACACTCGTGTGCCTCGCGCACGTGCCGCTGCATGTTGCCCAGCGAGGTGAACATCTTGCTGCACTGCGCCAGGCTGCATTTGACCGTTTTCTGCAGCGCCGCCGGACGTTCGTGCGTGCTGCGCAAATGACGCTTCAAGTGGGTGACTATCGAGTAACTCTTGTCGCAGCCCTCGTAGCTGCAGGCGTGCTTTTTCTAAAAAATAAAAAAATAACAAGAACGTTGTAGTCGGGTGTAGCCGACTGCGCAATACTCGTGCACAGTGCAATAACAACTTAAAACAGTTGAAAAATGTCTTAATTATGACAAATCCAAAATGCTCTTTTCAATTCGTAACAAAGCCAGGTGTAAGCCGCGTGCTTTTCTTTCCACTTACCACGCCGGTGTGATGGTATTCATGGCGATCTAGTTGGTCCAGGCGCTTGAAGCTCGCGTCGCAGCCGGCAATGCTGCAGCTGTATTTGGGGCCAGTGCTGTCGCGACGTGGCTGCCTGGCTTTAAACTCCTCCAAAACCGCATCCAAATCGCTATCGCTTGTGATCTGCAAGCCCGGCGGCATTTTGCTTCAGCGTAAATGCAGCTTAATAATATAATAATAGCAACGTGCGAACTGACTGTCAATATGCTATCGATATTCCGATTACTCGCTTCGTTGCTATCAATACTTTTGTACGATATTTATTTTAAAAAATCACAAACAATATGCAGGATGCCTTGAAGCGAAAACAAAACGAATAAATAAATCAGAAAATAGTTTGTGTGTAAATTTAACGCACAAAGCATACAAGAAAATACCTATCGATAGTCAGCAACATTAATATCGATTGCAACATCTGGCAACGCTTCGCTTATATACTTGGCCCCTATATACTATATACTTGTGTGCCAAACAGTTAAAATGAGTGCAAGTGTATAAACAAATGCAAAAGAAGAAGACAAAACACGGTCTCGATCTGAGCCCTGCCACTAGGTTAATTCGAAGCGAAAAGGTTAGCTGGGGCTGCAACACCACAGAAGCATAGTGCCAACGACGACAGTGTTATAATTTATGATTTTTATCATTTCAGACTTTCAACGAGTTTCGTTGATTTTGGCGCCAAGCGAAAGTCGATGGAGGAGCCAACACTGGACGAAGCCGCCAAGCCGCCGGCACTACGCAAACGTCTCGGCCGCCCGCCCAAGGCCAGCTCCCAGTCACAGATGGACGAGGATCGGGCCACGGAGCGGCTGCTCGCAGATTCGCCCACGTTGGGCGAGTGTCGGCGCAGCTCCCGCAAGAAGATCATCAAGTTCGATGTGCGCGATCTGCTCAAGAAGAACCGGAAGACGCACAAAATACAAATTGAGGCGCGCATCGATTCCAATGCGCAGGCTTCGCCAGGCGCTGGTCCAGATGCCAGGCTCGATGAGAGTCCAGAAGCTGCAGCATCAAACGAGATCTTCGCCAAGCCAAAGCCGGCACAGAGCCCAAACAGCGAGCAGCTGCAAATGCAGACAGATCCTTCGTCCGTGCCACGCAAACGGGGACGCCCGCGCAAGGCGCAGCCGGATGCACAGGTGCCCAAGGATGTGGGCGCGAGCACGCCGGGAATTGCGCGCACCTTCAGCTGCTCTGACTCGGATACCAATTCCAGCAACTCGGCGCACTCGGAGAACCCACCGAAAACCAAAACAAAATCCAAACTGCGCGTCTCCCTCAAGCGGATGAGCATGCCAGCCAGCCGGGAGTCGTCGGACTCGTCGGGTCCCACGCTGCCCATCAACCTGGCGGAGCTGTCCAATACGTCCTCCGAGGGCTCCGCCCTGCAGACCATCGATGAGCTGGACAAAGATGAAGCGCCGACGGAGCCACAACTAAATATTGAGACTGAGGCAACAACTGTGCCGCTGCCAGCTGAAGGCGACGCCTCCGATACCCAAATCATATTTGTGGAGATCGAGACGCTGCTGCCCGAGGCACAACAAACGCAAATCGAGCCGGCCAACAACAATTCTGAGCTGCTCTGCTCGCAGGAGCAGCGATTGGAATCGGCGCCAGAGCAGCTGGTGCCGCCAGCTGGCGAGAAGCGGCGCAGCCAGCGCGCCAGTTTGCGGGGCAGCGCGCTCGCCACGAACGGCGGCAAAATGACGCTGGAGGAAACATTCGCCGAAATCGCAGCCGCCAGCTCCAAGCGCATCCTTGAGCGCGAGTCCAAGCAGGCGCTCGTCGATCTCGTCGAGGACAGCAGCAGCAGCAGCAGCAACAATTGCCAATTGATAACTCAAGAGCCGGCCATCCAATTGGACAACGATATGTCCGTCCAATTGGAATTGCCCGCCTTGGAGCACAAACAAGCCGGCAGCGAGGCGACTGAAGAGGCGCACATTCCAGCCAGGACAGATCAGTGTGCAGCTGAGGAAACAGCTGCTCCCAGCCCGGCTGTGCCAGTCGGGGCAGCCGCTGCAGTCGAGCCGCCGCCGCCGCCGTCCACAGAGCCCGCCAGGCCGGAGAAGGTGTCCGTTGTCGAGTGCGATGCGCTGTTCAAGGCCATGGACAAGGCCAGCGCCCAGCTGCGCTGCGATGAGAAGACCAAAAAGAAGCCCAAACTGGGCGCCAAGCGGCCAACGGCCAAGCACGAACGGGACGGAACAGCAACAGCAACTGGTGCTGGAGCGGCACAGCAACAGCAATTCGCCCAAAAAGCAGCTGGCCACGGAGAAAACGCGCCGGAATACAATATGCGAGGATCGGGCCGGATTGGCCAGGGCCAGGACGCAGTCCAAGAAGCTGGCGCGCAAGGTGGGCGCCGCCCAGCGGCTGAGTCGCCTGAGTCGCCAGGACTCGCTGGACTCCAGCTCGAGCGCCTCGCAGTGCACGTTCCGGCGCAAATCCGTCAAGGCCGGCGATGCCGCCCAGTTGGCCAGCTGCGGCTTACCCACGCCCACCGCCGAACTGGATGCGCCCATTCCGCTCCAGGACATTGCCAACTTTATCCAGGCGGGCGTCAAGCTGCTCGAGCGCGAGGAACAGCAGGATGCGGAGCAGGAGCAGCAGGTTGCCGACTTTGCGCAGCGCGTGGCGAACATTGAGACGCCGGCGACGACGCCCTCCTCCTCGCCGCAGCCCAGCGGCGAGGACGCCGCCAGCCATGTGACCGCCGTGCGACGCTCGCATCGCATCAAACAGAAGCCGCAGCTGATCCGTGCCCGGGCGCCCAGCCATCCGGCCTCGTCCATCAGCATGTCCGAGCAGCTGTCGGAGCTGGCCCACATCGAGTCGATCAACGAGCAGTTCCTGCGCCACGAGGGCCTCAACACGTTCCAAGCGCTGCGCGACAACTATTATCGCTGCGCCCGCCAGGTCAGCCAGGAGAATGCCGAAATGCAATGCGATTGCCTGCAAACCGGCGACGAGGAGGCCCAGGGCCATCAATGCTGCGGCGCCGGCTGCATCAATCGCATGCTGATGATCGAGTGCGGACCGCTGTGCACCAACGGCGAGCGGTGCACGAACAAGCGCTTCCAGCTGCACCAGTGCTGGCCGTGTCGCGTCTTCCGCACGGAAAAGAAGGGCTGCGGAATTACCGCCGAACTGCAAATACCGCCCGGCGAATTTCTCATGGAGTACGTCGGCGAGGTGATCGACAGCGAGGAGTTCGAGCGCCGTCAGCATCTCTACTCGCGCGACCGCAATCGCCACTATTACTTTATGGCGCTGCGGGGCGAGGCGATTATCGATGCCACCGCCAAGGGCAACATTTCGCGGTACATCAATCACAGCTGCGATCCGAATGCCGAGACCCAAAAGTGGACCGTCAACGGGGAGCTGCGCATTGGCTTCTTCAGCGTGAAGACGATCCAGCCGGGCGAGGAGATCACCTTCGACTATCAATATCAGCGCTATGGACGCGACGCCCAGCGCTGTTATTGCGAGGCGGCCAATTGCCGGGGCTGGATTGGCGGCGAGCCGGATTCGGATGAGGGCGAGCAGCTGGCTGCGGACAGCGACACTGAGCCGGAGGAGGAGCCGGACGAGCTGGACGAACAGCTCGAAGCGGACAAAAAGGAGCCGAAAATTATGAAATCCAAATGCATCAAACCGAAGACGAGCCGGCCAACGAAGCTGGCCGCGCGCAAGCCGCGCAAGGAGCAGCCCAAGGCCAAGGAGCGCGAATACAAGGCCGGCCGTTGGCTGCGACCATCGGGCAGCGGCGGCGGCCAGAAGTGTGCGGCGCGTAAGCTCGTCAAGCTCGAGGATCCGGATGTGCTCGAGCAGCTGACGCTGCTCAATCGCAGCGGACTCAAGAATCAGGCGGACACGCTGCGCTTCTCGCGCTGCATGGTGCGCGCCCGCCTGCTCCAGACCCGGCTCCAGCTGCTGGGCGTGCTCAAACGCGGCGAGCTGCCCTGCCGTCGGCTCTTCCTCGACTATCACGGCCTCCGGCTGCTGCACGCCTGGATCAGCGAGAGCGGCGGCGACATGGAGCTGCGGCTCGCTCTGCTCGAGGCGCTCGACGCGCTGCCCATTCCCAATCGGACGATGCTGAACGACAGCCGGATCTACCAAAGCGTACAGCTGTGGAGCACGGAACCGGAAACGGAAACGGATCCGGAAACGGAAATGGACCAACAACAGTTGAATTCAGCGCCGGAGCTGGTGCGTCAGCTGCTGCGCAAATGGAACGCCCTGCCGGAAATCTTTCGCATACCGAAGCGCGAGCGCATCGAACAGATGAAGGAGCACGAGCGCGAGGCCGACCGCCAGCAGCAGGCGCAGCACACGAGCACCGCCCTCGAGGAGAGCAACAGCAACAGCGCCGCCGCCACGCTGCACGCCGATCGCTATCGCCCGGATCGATTCCGGCGCGACACCAACACGCGCTACGAGAAGCGCACGAGCGGCAACAACACCATTTGCACCACCTCCAACCAGCTGAAGGAGCGCACGGGAACTGCCGAAGGCGCCAGCGGCTGTGGCAGCGGCATCAGCAAATCCGATCCCAGGCGACGCTCCGAACTGACCGCCGGCAGCTACGAGCGTACCATCTCCAAGAAGCTGCGACGTTCCCTATTCGAGCAGAAGGTGGGTGAAATGGGCCAGCCTCGCCGTCGCGTCTAAGCGATCTTTAGCGGAGGTCAGCCGAAAACTGTCTGACTCTTATTTGTGAGAGATATGGAGATATCCAAAAAAAAAAACTGTTGTGCGATCTCTAGAGGAGGTCTTCAGTAATCTGTCTACAAAATTTTTTGAATCTAGATTTAAAACTGAGGTTGTTATATAGATTTTATTGATTTGCCACGCCCCCAGACGTAGCCAAAAAAAAATCAGAACGCTTCCTATGACACGACTATACACGAGTATATATTCGACGTTGCCAATCTCTAGCTTCTATCGAAGCGAACAACAATTGAAAACTTAATAATTCAAATGTCCGTCCGTATGAACCCAATTTTATTCGCCACTATAGAAGCTAGAGACTTGAAATTTGGAATATATACTCGTGTAAAACCGCGTCACATAAAATGCTAAGATTTTTTGGCTACCCCCACTGGGGGCGTGGCAAATCGATCAAATCGAAATATCTCCCTCTCCCAAATTCAGCATACAGATTATTGATGCCCCCCTCTAAAGATCAAGAAAAAATTGATTGAGCACGCCCACTTAGAGGCGGATAAACCGCGAAAATCCATATCTCCCACAATTTTAGAGCTAGACTCCAAATTTGGCAGGCAGTTTTCTGACCACCTCTAAAATGGATATTTTTCCGAAATAACAATCAAACTTAAGGCTGTGACCGACTGTTTCCAGCTGTTGTGAACAAGTATTGCGCAGTCGGTTACACCCGACTGCAACATATTTGATTGTTTTACATTAAACTGACGTTCACCAACAGGTGGCGCTGGATGAGGCGGAGAAGCGCGTCTGCAGCGAGGATTGGCGCGAGCACGAGCTGCGCTGCGAGTACTTTGGCGCTGAGCTGAACACGGAACCGAAGCAGCTGCCCTTCTACCAGAACACGGAGACGAACGAGTGGTTCAACAGCGACGATGCGCCGGTGCAAGCGCCGCAGCGCTGCGGCCGGACTGTCGGTGGCTCGCCGGAGAGCGGCGATGCCGTGGAGTACAAGCTGCCCGCCGGCGTGGAGCCGTTGCCGCCGTCGTGGCACTGGAATCTGACCGCCGATGGCGACATCTATTACTACAATCTGCGGGACCGCATCTCGCAGTGGGAGCCGCCAAATGCGCAGCAGCGCCTGCAGCAGCTGGTCGACGATTCGCCGCAGCCAGTGCCGGGCCGGGCCCGGGCCCGGTGCCGAGACCGGGCACAGTGACAGAGTCCGCCAACGATGCGGATCTGGTGCACATTGATGTCGACTATGCGGGCAGCCTCAGCGCCAAATCGCTGGCGCAGTACGTCGAGGCGAAGGTGCGGGAACGGCGCGAATTGCGCCGCAATCGGCTCGTCTCCGTGTGCATGATCAGTCCGCGGCGCGAGGAGGATCGCGTCTACAATCAGCTGGAGTCGCGCCGCTACAAGGAGAACAAGGAGAAGTTACGCCGCCGCAAGGAGCTCTATCGTCGCCGGCGCAGCGAGGCCAACAATGCAACGGATCTGGCCAGCGTCATGCCGCCCATTCAGGGCTATCTGTTCTCCTCCGACGAGGAAATGGATGTCGCCCTGCCGCTGCTCGATGCGCTTGTCGATGGCGTCCAGCCTGTCCAGCTGGCTGAACACCAGCCGAACACCAGCCGGCAGCAGCTCCCAACTGCGCTGCCGTTGCCAGCGCTGTCCCCGGCCAGCGACACAGATGCCTTCGCCGCCGCCGAGTCCTTGGGCAACCAGGCCAAGCGCAAGCTGCCCATGCCGCCGCCGCTGCCCGACAGCCAAAAGAAGCCGCGCAGCGAACGCGAGAAGAAGCGCAAATCGTAAGCGGAGTCACTGAAATCGCAAATGCAAAGCCTGCTAAAAATACTCTTTCACGCTTTCCAGGCTATTGAGCAGCACGTTCGGCGGCCGCGAGGCGTGCGAAAAGTTTCGCTCTGAGATCAGCGGCCATGTGGCCGAGTATCTGCGTCCGTATCGCAAGGACAACTGCCAGCTTGGTCGCATCACCAGCGACGAGGACTACACGTTCCTCATCAAGCGAGTGAGTGTCGGCATAAATAGCGTCTATATTTGTATACACTGAACCCATTGAAAATGGGTAAAAAGGGCATATTGGCTTGGTGCTAATGTTTGTAACGGACTGAAGGACGCTTCTCCGCCCTCATAATGTATATATATTCTTGATCAGGATCAACAGGCACGTCGATTTAGCGATGTGCGTCCGTCCGTCCGTCCGTCCGTCTGTCGGTCTGAATGCGTCGATTTCGGAAACTTGATGAGCTAGACCTCAAGTTTTCGACTATAGTTTCTCCTAAACCATACGCAGCACAAGTTATCATATTTTTTTTATCATCGATATCTTGCTCCATTTCATTACTATCGATAAAAATCGATTTTTAGTCTGGGTTTTGTTAGCATAACTCGGAGACTATAAGAGCTAGAGCCACCAAAGTTAGTTTATTAATTTAGTTAAGTTAGTTTACGTTCGTGTAAATCAGACGCAAATCAGGAATATTTCGCATTTTCCATGGCCAGTCGCCTCAAATATAAGAAGAAGAAAAAACCCAATTCAAGTGCAACCCACATAAATAATATTTTCAATATTGTCTGACACTCCCCAGCTGAGCCACCACATAACGACCAAAGAGATGCGCTACTGCGATCTGAATAGCAACCCATTGGCCTGCACCGAATCGGTCAAGCACAAGTCCTACGACTTCATCAATCAGTACATGCGCAAGAAGGGGCGCGTCTACAGGAAGCCGGCCGACGAGCCCGACTACTGACCGGATCATTAACATCATTTCTAATTTTATATGACAGATTGTTACCCAACATATTTGGGTAGATATTGGAAATTTCATCATCATTTTAACAGTTTATTCGCAGCGATATGGCGAAAACTAAATTTAATGGGGACACTTTCGCAAAACGAGTTGTCTCGTTGATAAGCCGCAATAATGCAATGAATAAATATAATTACTTATAGACTGAACTTGTTGTCGCACTTGCACTGAAGAGTTAGAGAAATCTGAGGCTAATACGTTTTTTATTCAATGAATGGTTTAAAGCAGCGCACAGAACTGAAGCACACGTGACTATTGTGTGCGGTTGAGTAATCGGTTGAAAGGACGCCATTGAAAGGATCTATTGTTGGGCACTCTGCGGCACTTCGGCTGTATTAGCTGCTGGCGTGCGGTTGGCCTCTTCGGGTTTCATGGCGGGGAACAGCAGCACCTCCTACAAAAAGAGAGAGAGGCCATTATTCACAAGTTGAATCAATAAAAGTTTAGCTTTAGCACAAACCTTGATGTTGTTGGAGTCGGTCAGGAACATGGTCAGACGATCAATGCCCATGCCCCAGCCGCCGGTGGGCGGCAGGCCGTATTCGAGCGCCGTGCAGAAGTTCTCGTCGACCATTTGAGCCTCGTCGTCGCCGGCGGCCTTATCGCTGGCCTGCTGCTCGAAACGTTCGCGCTGCACCACAGGATCGTTCAGTTCCGTGTACGCGTTGCACACCTCCTTTTTGGCCACAAAGAGCTCAAAGCGCTCGGTGAGACCGGACACGCTGCGATGGTACTTTGCCAGTGGCGACATGATTTGCGGATGCTCGCAGATGAATGTCGGATTGATGCACGTCTCCTCGATGAAGTCGCCGACCAGTTTGTCCAGCAGACGAGCCGTGGTGCGCGGCGCCGGGCACTCCACCTGATGTTTGGTGCACAGTTCGGACAGAAACTTGTTCGTCTCCGGACTGTTGAACGTGTCAGCCGATGGGAACTTTACCTGCAGCTTCTCTTCCAGCGTTTTGATCATGGAGACACGCTTGAACGGTGGCGTAAAGTCCAGCTCTTGCTCGATGCCGTCGGGGCCATCCGGATGGTATTTAATTTTGTACGAACCGTGTACGGCTTTGACCATGCCCGAAATCATTTGCTCGGTGATCTCAATCAGATCGTAATAGTCGGCATACGCCATGTAGAACTCGCAAGTGGTGAACTCGGGATTGTGGGTCAGATCGATGCCCTCGTTGCGAAACTGGCGACCGATCTCGTAGACGCGATCCAAGCCGCCAACGACGAGCATTTTGTGATACAGCTCCGGCGCAATGCGCATGAACAGATCCATTTTGAGTTCGTTGTGGTGCGTAACGAAGGGCTTGGCGGTGGCGCCGCCAGCAATCATATTCATCATCGGCGTCTCAATCTCCAGGAAGCCCAAGCGATCCAGAAATTGGCGCACATACGAAATGATCTGTGCGAGCCGGAACAGATTCAAATAAATGTATTGAACAAATGTGGCTGGTGTGCCCGCCGCTTACCTTTGCGCGAATCTGGAAGATTTCGCGCACTTTGTTGTTAAGTAAGAGGTCCAGATAACGCTGGCGGTAGCGTGTCTCCTTGTCCTTGAGCCCGAAGTGCAGGTGGGGCAGCATATGCAGGCAGGGCGAGAGCAGCTTCACCTCGGTTGGCATAATCGACAGTTCGCCCTTCTTGGTCTTGCCGGGTTGCCCGTTGACGCCAATGATGTCGCCACGTCGCAGCTTGGCCGTGTCCAGCTCGAAGGCTGCTTCGCTTTTGTACGACTTGGCGCTGGCCATGACCTGCAGCTTGACGCCCTCGCCGCGCAGATCGTAGAAGATGAGCTTGGCACCGGACTCGCGTATGGCATGGATGCGACCGGCTACGCTCACCTGGACTTGGTCGAGTGTCTCGCCGTCCTTGAGCTCGCTGTATTGGGCAATAAAGTTCTCCAGCGAGATGCTCACGTTGAATTTGTGTGGATACGGATGACTCTCGGCCGAACGCTTCAATTCAGCGACCGCCGCCGATCTCAGCTTGAAGTACTCATTGGGTGAGATCTCCTCCTCCAATTCGGCGGCCGATTTCTTCTTTTGTCCGGCTTCGGGTGCCGCCGCTGAGCGCGTCGCATCCTTCTCAGCCTTTTCCTTGGCCTTCTGTTCGGCCTTCAGGCGGCGCTTCAGCTCACTGAAAAGAACCGCAAAGTCAGACGATTTGAATCGGCGCAAAAAATGCGGTACCAACAGTTTTGTGGCCTTGCTTGGCGCCAGCTGCACGGCGTTCACATGGTAAACCCTCGCGGTCGCCGCCACTGTTGGCCGTGACAACATCACCAGTTGCCTGAGTGCAAACATTTTGCACTCAAATATACCAGATAACTTTTTATCAAGTCTTAAATATTTGGAGACGTTGCGTTCCAAGTAAGCAATTCAACTTAACCTCACAGTTGGCGCCTGGTTGGCCGTTGCTTTGTGTTGGCGTTAACGCAATGTTTGCATGTGTGTACTTACTTCTTGGACAGCTCACCGGTTGTAGCAGCCATGTCTAAGGGGTTCTGGCTTCGAGACAAGCTAGAGACAATATATAAATAAAACGAATGAGAATGCGCCACTCACTGGAAGCGAGTTGAAATAATGGTATACAATAGAGTTGTATCGAATTGTTCTGAACTAGTTCGATTGAACTACTCACTTTGAAGGAACGAACGAAGTACGTCTCACATTATAGTCCATTGATTGTTTTGCTCATTTGGGCTAAATCAGGATCATCATTCTTCACATATACAGTTTTATTTTTCTTTTAGTTATTTAACAATTCGACAACTTAACAATAAGTAAATGAAAAATAAAAATTTGATATACGCGATATGATAAATATGGAGCACTATAATACTTTTAATTGCAATTTGAATTAAATTAATAAAAAATATTTAAACGTATTGAACAATAATGGGATATATGAACGGAAAAACAATTTAACAAGTGAACTAACTCTTTAAATTGAACTACGATGTCCAACTCTAGTATACAAAAGCACCTATATATCGATATGGCAAACGGCCGCGTTGCCAACAAACTTGAAACACGTGTTGCTAATACATCAGCTGTTTTCATAGAGCTTTTTTTTGCACAGTCTGGCAGCGCATTTCACATTAGTTTTGGGATCGTGACTGCAAAAGTCGTGAGGTCAAAACTAATTTCTCGGCTACATAGAAAATTTTAGGTCTTCATAATAAGTCATGTTCTAAATTCCACAATCTCAGCTAGACACAGATCCTACCAATGTTTATGTGCTGCGAATGCTCGTTCAGCTACTGCGAAATTTGACCGGTTGAATTAAATTGTTGTTGATCTTCGTTGGTCGTGAGCACATATTTTTGTCACGCGCACATCTCCAATCATCAGGTGAAATTGTGCCGGTTTGCCCAAAACTGAGTGTGAAAGTAGAAAAACAAATTGAACAAACAGAAAAACACAAGCAAACGTTTCGTTAACTTATCCAAAAAAAATATATCCGACGAATTATACAATTCGTCCGGCACAAAAAAAACTAAAAAAAAACAAAATAAAATAAAAATAAAATAGAGACAGAACCGTTAACGGCTGAGCACAAGCCCAAACACAAGTCCTGCTCATTTAGCCATGGTAACGGTTGGACTGCTAACGCGCCTGCTTAGCGGCAGCGGCGGCGGTGCTGGCAACGGTGCTCTCTGCATCCGGCTGCTGACGCGCATCACCGGCCCCAGGGTAAGCGGCCTCAATGTCAATCCACGCTGCCTCAGTTTCCTGGGCAGCAGCAACAGGGGCAGCGCCCAATCAACATTGCCTTTAGCAACAACAGCAACAACGACGCCATCGATCCTGTCGCCGCTGCTGGTTGCCAAGTACCGCAGCTATGCGCGCCTCAGCACCAAGTCGACCACGCGCTGCGCCAGCGCCAACAAAACGGACGTCAAGTCCTCGTCGACGGCCACTGTGTCTAGCACCAACGATCTGTTCGGCGAGGCGGCCAACATGGGCCTCTTCGCCAAGTTCAAGCACATGTACAAGCAATATTGGTACGTGCTCATACCGGTCCATGTGCTGACCTCGATTGGCTGGTTCGGCGGCTTCTACTATCTGTCAAAGAGGTAGGCATTCCTTTACCCATTCCCATTACATGTCTATATATATATATATATGTGTTTGCTTACAGCGGCGTGGATGTGCCTGCCCTACTGCAGCACCTGCATCTGAGCGAGACGATCATTGAGAAGGTGCAGGGCTCCGACATGGGTCACTATGCGATCGCCTATCTGTGCTACAAGGTGGCCACGCCCGTGCGCTATGCCGTAACATTGGGTAAGGCAGCTCAGCTATATAACTCTATATGTAAATAATAATAAATACGCTTGCAGGCGGCACCACGGTCTCCATTAAGTATCTGGTGCAGTGGGGGCATATCAAGCCCATGCCCACCAAGAGCCAGCTGATGAAGATGTACGAGGAGACGAAGGCCACACGCGCCAGTGCCAAGGCGAACAAGGATCAGAATCACAAATGATTGCTGATCAATGGGGCGGGGCGTCTCCGACACCGCCAGTTGCCGTTGCCCTTCCCATTGCCGTTGTCGTTTGCCATGCGGCGTTCAGTTGGCTAATTGTATTTTATTTTATTTGTGTGTTAAACTGTTGCATGTTGATGGAGGCACGTGTCGTTTCTGGAATTCATTTCTCGCCCAGACGCATCTGCAACGCCATCAACCGGATCACCCATCATTAAATGCCGCTGTCTCGTATTAGAGGGAGGATAATATGCGTCCTAGCATAGTTCATATATATATTTTGTAACGACATTTTTACCTAATTTGTGTTAGTTACGAAACCATTGCCATTGCCGCATGCAAAGGAGAACCAAACTCACACACACACACACACACACACACACACACGCACACGCGCGCATACAGACAAACACCTACAAATAACCAGAGTAAGGCAGCCTCCGATACAGACAAGAAATGTTGTAGTATATTTTATAAATGTAATTGAAAAGTTATCGAAAAAGAAACACCTCAATGGTATAAAACGAATGCATTCGTGTCTTTTACTTTTAAACACAAAGGTGTTTCAATGCAAAACTCAATTTCGGTTTTGCGGGCGATTGTTCCATTTGAATAAGATGAGATTAGCGCAGTATCAAAGAATATACATTAAGCACAACAATTATTCGCACACCCTTATCTTTCAAGTTGAATGAAATTACCTTTAGAAGTTTTCGCCTATACGACAAATACATTTTTGAACATTTTTGTTTTAAAAATATGTAAGTGTTCAATATAAATAAAATGTTTTAGTGCAATTTTACTGTACGCCAATGGTGTTCGAATAATTGCTATGCTATAAATTTCCCTCAGTTTTAAAGAGACCTAGATAGACGACATTTTTGATGTAATGCTCTCGGATCTATGAATCGATCTTCATGTTTGATACACGCCTTGGCCGCTAGATTGATTCTGCGTGCAATATATGCATATATGCAATACATAATAATAAGTGTACGAGTATTGCGGTGTCGGCTACACCCGACTGCCATTTTAATAATAAGGAACTTTTTTTTGATTTTGTTTTTGCATTTTATATTTCGTTATCAATTTTTTTGGTTTTTTTTTTGTTTTATTTTTTTTATTTTCATTTTTTTGTTTGTTTGTAACGTTAGTAAAATATCCAACAATTATAATTGTAACTAATAGTTAAGCCAGAAAAAATATATATAGTAGTAGTTGTTGTTGTTCTTTTACAAATAAATAAATAATGTGTCTTGTTTTTTAGTTTTTATGCTCTGTGTAGGTGTATGTTTGTGTGTGTGTTCCTGTGTTTGTTTAGTAATAGTAGTATTTAATATGTAGGTAAGTGTATTGTTTGTCGCTTTTCGCTTGCTTGTGGAAGCAAGTTACATTATGTACACATATTTCGGGTTCTCTCTGTGTGTGTGTGTGTGTGTGTGTGTGTGTGTGTGTGTTACAGTGTATTCGTGTCGTTTATATAGCATTTACATAAATACAATACAATAAATAAATAAATAAATAATATAAATAAAATAGGCAACAAATTAGGTAGCAATAGCAATTATGTATGTGCGCATGAGGCTGTAGAGGGTGGGCATTGGTTACACGGAAACATATTAACTAAAACATACGTATTTATAAAACAAATAAAAAAAAAAGACATATATATATATATATATAAATAAATATATACTTATATGTGTGTGTTTAAATTGTATAATAAACAAGGTTCTCCATACCGCCATATGAACGTATCATTTATGGTGGACAATAAGTAGATCGTATATAGATACAAGATGTATATAACTTTTGAGACTAGTTTGGTGTTCAAATCGAACATTGCACGCGGCGGACGATTGGCTTGAATCGAATTTAATTGCATTTAATTTAATTGGGATTGGGATTGGGACTGGATTGGATTGCTTGGCGTTAAGTGAAAGCGAACAAAAAACGTTGAAAATGGTTTGTAAATGTTTAAGTGTTTTTTTTTTTTTTGTTGGTTTTTCTCTGATGGTTGGTTGGTGTTTTCGTGCTATGCTCATCATTATAATTATATTTATATAATTTATAATTAGCTGCTAGCATTTATCATAAGTACGTTTCACAATGTAGCTTCAGTTTTAGTTTGTTTTGTTTTGTTTCTTGCACTTTACGCCAAAATGTTTTTGTTGTCTCAGGTTTCATTTTTCTTTTATATAACTATTCATTTGCTAAAAGCTTTTTGTTTTCGCTAATTATTATTAAATATATATTTTTGTTTGTATTAGTGAGTGTGTGTTGTGTGTGTGTGTGTGTATTTGTTTATGGAGCTGCGCTGTTTAGCGCCCCTAAGTTTCCCCTTATTGACTGCTTTTTATATTGATTAATCGTTCACCATTAGTTGTTGCTTTATATGAAATATATACTGATATACATTGCACAAGTTCTGGTGAATTCCAAATTAGTATTTGTTCAATTCGTTTTTTTTTATGTTTGTTTTTCCTTCATTCCTTGCTTTTTTTTTTTTTTTTTTTTTATCATGTTTCGTGTTTTTGTTTTTAATTCAGTTTCTTTTTCATTTTTTTTTTTTACACAACCACTTGACACGGCTTTCGGCAAACCAAGAAATTGTTGCAACTTTTGCTTTGTTTCGCTTCAGTTTGGATTGGCAAATCGCTCGACAGTACATGTACATAAATACTATACATAACATTGTGTCATTGTGGGGTTTTCCTGTTTCGCTGTGTGTTAGAATCAATGAGGACGGGTCAAAATCGTTTCGTTAAAGACGCTAAGAGAACAAACTAAATATATGCCAGAGAAATGCAAGACAAAATTTGGTAAAAATAACAATTTTGTTGTTGATGTTGCTGTTGTTGTGGTTCTTGTGTTGTTTTGTTAGTGTGGAGCGATTGCTGTTGCTGTTGCTGCTGCTGCTGCTGCTGCTGTTGCTGCTGACGCTGATCGATTGTTGGCTTGCCGAAAGCGGTGTTACACAAATTGTTAATTCTTTTATATTTAGATTTTTTTGTTTTGTTCATTTTTCTTGTTGTTTCATGTTCCTGTTGGTTTCTGTTAAAGGTCAGCCATCTTTTATATACATCATTTTAGCCTCCAACCATCATCATACATGATCGTCGTCCAATTAACCATTGTTGTCATTTGGTTGTTGGATTTCAGTTAAGAATTAGTTTATAGTTAAGTTAAATTTAAATTTACGCACGTTTGCATAATTGCACAATTCTACGAAACATTTACTAAGGTGTTCGAGTTTGCTGTTGTTGTTGCTGCACATTAATCCAGTCGCTGTTGCTGATGTTGTTGTCGCTGTTGTTATTGCTGCTGCTTTCGATAGTGCTCTTTATCATTTCATCTTTGTTGTTTCTGTTTTTTTTGTTTTTTTCTTTTTAATATTACTTTTGGTGTTGTTAATTCTCATTGAGTTGTTCAGCTGCAGGTAGTTGTGGGGAAGTTAGCTTTACGCTCGTTCGTAGAATAAAATATAGGCACTGGATGAAACGAGACAGTTTTCATGCATAGATTCGCTGACGCTGCAATCAACAATTATAGAAATTAGTATTGCAAAATAAATAAATCAATTAGTTGCTCACCTATTATCGTTGAACTCATGCCACTTGTGTGAGACTGGATGCTTACAGACTGCCACGTAATGGCCACCAGCCGTTGAGCCTGTAAGAATTCGGAATTCGAGTTGAGCAGATCAAGGGCTGATCGAATCTGGATTGGACTTACCCATATGATTGGAGATCGCATAGAGCGAATAATGCACATTCGAATTTGCGTTAGCGCCGTATGAGGCCATGTTGAGCTCACGATCCGCTGTGGGGAACTCAACAATATTCGTGAGCTTGCTCCAGCGCGTCTCTGAGAAGCGTTTCAGATCTGAGCAAGTGAAAATCAAATTTCAAATACAATTGAAATATATATATATTTATATATATACATATATATCGACTATGGTAGAGTTTGCTGGCACTTACGTATCACCAGGTATTTGGGAAAACGCTGTATGGTAAAGCTTTTGGTGCATTTTCGGCGTGTCTTGCATTTGGAGCACGTGGGCATCTCGTCGCCATCGAGCACCTCCTCACGTATGAACAGATCTAAGCAGGCCTCCAATTTGCAGCGCGATGACGATGGTAGGGGGACACTCAAATCCCAAAATGGGTCAAAGGTAACGCTCGTATTGCCACACGTTGTGCACTTCAGTGTGCTTTTCAATTGACCAACAAAGAGGTCGCGTATCAGGGAATTCTCATGCCTGGCATACCACTCCCAAGTCAGATCGGCCTTCTTATTGTCACTACACAATCAAACAGTGTAACGATTTAGAATGGGTTTCATTTGTGAATGCCATCGATAGATGTATACCTGAGATTATCGTCAATGTTAAGCGTTTCACCTTTGACGCCCGAATTGAGCGCCGAGTGCAGCGAGTCCAAAAAGAAGCGCAGAAACTCCTGGGCATCCTGTTGATTATAATCGCTGTACATGCGATGCTTTGTCGAGAAGGCGCGCTTCAGTTCCAGCGGCGTCACACTGTGCACATTTGTCGTCCACATCTCCTGTATAAGCTTGGCAAACTCTGCCAAAAAAAAAAAAATAAAAAAAAAGAGAGATAACATCAATCAATATTTATTTTATACTAATATAGATCACACTCACCGTGTAGTATTTGCTGATCCTTGGAGGTCGCCGTGCGCGTGCTGGTGTGATGGGCACGCAGGAAGCGCGTCAGCTCAGTCGTGTGGCTCAGGCATTGGATGACCGAGTTCATGAAGCAAGTGTTGCCGATGTTTCTCAGACCGCATAGACCTGTGGGCGAGGGCACATTATCAAAATGTATTAATTATTAATAGTCATTTTAGTAAAAATATAGCTAACTGGGCGTGGCCCAAAAGGCACTCCCCAATTCGGATGGCGTATTATGGATTTGTCTTCTTCGTGTTCGATTGACAGCCGGCATTCTGAATGGTTCGAAGATCTAGCTTATGCGGGCGTTTCTCCGTATATATAACTGGCTCACTGTGTCAACTGGCATACTGGAATAATCCCACTGACATCTACTATAACCTACAGCCGGAGCAGAGCCTACTTATCGTTGTCCATACATATACATCAGATCATGTAAAATGTGTGCGATTTATGTATATTTTACTCGCATCGAAACAGATTGAAGCCTACTGCCTGAAACGAACTATTTTTCGAAGGCTTTCAACGAATTCAATCCTGTTGTCAAATATTTTATTTAAAATTAAAATCTACACTTTCCGCATGGCTTTAGAAAAAAAATATAAAAAAAAATTGACATAACAGAATTTCACCTAGTTTTCACATTTATGCGTGGAATTTTTCCCACTAAAAATTTACATTTTTTCCATATCGTATATAACTCAATAATTTATAAAATGGATAGATGTTGTGTGTAAACATTAAATAGAAATGCCGACTTAAACTTAAATAATAATAATAATAATAAATTAAAATAACAGAATTCCAATCAGCTTCGACCTTTGTGGTTGGAATTTATCAAGTGTTCTCCCTAAGACATGAAATATAACTATTGTTTAAAGTTAACATTTTTTCTGTATCGTATATAGCTCAATAATTAATAATAAAAAAAAACAGCAAATGCTGTTGATGATGTTGTGTGTAAATAGTAAATGCCGACTTAAACTCACCCTCGAATTTCTCGTCACGGGAGCTTTTGTAGCCATCGTCGAGGTTATTGTGTTTGTTGCTCAGCGACGATGTGCCAATGGAAGAGGTTGTGGCGTTGGTGCCGCTGCTGCGTCCGCTGTCTCGATCCCAATAGCGGCTGGACGTTGGCGAGACGGGCGGCAGCACCGATCGAACGTTGCTTGTGGTGTTGCGTGCCACCTGCACCAAATAGAATTTCGGTTTATCGAAATACGCACAACAACAAAAAAAATATATATATATATAAATATATATATAAAAAAAAAAAACAAAAAACAATGAAATTAAATTGCAATGGCAAAATTAGTTAGTATTCAAAAGCAGCGAGCAATCGATCGTTAGAAAAGGATGCATGTGTTGAAATTGACTGGCGTTGGTATTGGTGTAGGAGTGAGTAGGCGAGAGAGTATGTGTAAAGAGAGTTTATGCGAGAGAGCGAGTGTAAGTGTGTGGTAGGTAAAAGAACGAAGCATGCAAACTTAACGAAACGCAACAAGAACATGAGCAAAACATAAAACGGTGCAAGTGCTGGCGAGTTGAGCGAACAAGCGAGCGAGCGAGAAAGGGTTAGCGAGAGGGAGACAAAATGAAAACCAGTAATTAAATTGACCAATTATCGAGGCGATATCGATAACAAAGGCAAAACGAAACCAAAACCCAATTGGAAATCAAACCGCATAGTTCTTGCATACCTATACAACTAAAAATAATAATAAACTACAATAACACACACACACACACGCACACACACACAAAATGATGATTTTGCTGAAAAAACTAAAACGGATTACGTAGTGTGATCTGTGCTGATGATAAAGATGGACATGGGCAAATGAACCTATGGAGCCGCCCAAGGGAGCGGCTGCCTAAAGCTATTGCTGAGAACTGTACAAAGTATAAACTGAAACACACAATGAGCGAGCGAGAGAGAAAGAGAGAACGAGAAAGAAAGAGAGAGAGAGAGAGAGAGCACGATCGAGAGATTTACAGGTTGCGCAAAGAACAGTTCCGTAATTCGGCGCTGAAGCAAAATAGCGCGATTTAAGCGAGCGTGTGACGTCACAATATCAGTTTGCTAGATTTTAGTTAGTTTTTGACCCGAAATTTGGAATTAAATCAAAACATCTTTAAAAACAAAAAAAAAGGTGAGTTTTTATCCGATTATTCCTACGGGAGCTATACGATATAGTGGTCCGATCGGGACAGTTTTGATATATGTGTTGTATACACTAATAATATTATTTAATAATATTATTTTAGTAGTTATACTACTTTAAGAACGAAATTCCCGTTATTTTCATGCAAGCAATATTCCGATATTGTGACGTCACAAGTTGAAGAGCTCAGAATTCTTTGCATAACCTGTGGCACTCTCAATCGTTGAGAGCGAGGAAGAGTGGGCAAAGAGCGCCGCCAAGTAAATCGGGCGCCACTTACGCTATCGCTGGCTGCAACGCTGGCAGAGGCGGAGGCAGCGGCAGAGGTGGAGGCAGAGGCAGAGGCAGAGGTGGAGTTGGAGTAGGCGCCCGTTGCGCTGGCCGCGGTAACAGCCGTGTCGTTGTGCTGATGATGATGATTTACCTTATGGCTGCTGGGCGCTACCGTCGCCAGCGCCGCTGCCGCGATTCCGGCGCCCGCAGCCTCCGCATTGGTCGCCTTGGCCAACAGGCCGTGCGCAATGCGATTGGCCGTTTTGCTCATGGCCGCCACCGTTGCCGTTGTTGTTGTTGCTGTTGTTGCGCCCGCATTGTTGCTGCTGTTGCTGTTGGTGTTGCTGGTGCGATAGGCGGCGCGCGTCAACGAGCTGCTGTAGCCGGCCGCAATGCGCGCGTTCTCCATGTCGCTGCTGTAGCGCTGCTGCAGATTGCTGCTGCTGCCGCCCGCCGCAGCTGCACCAGTTGCTGCTGTCGCCGCTGTTGTTGCCGTTGCGGCCGTTGCTGCCGTCGCTGCCGTCGCTGTTGCGCTGCTGCGCAGCGGCGCCGGCTGACGCTTCTGTTCGCTGAGATTGTTAAACTTCTCAATGGAGGCCTTGATGCTCAGCGAATCGATGCCGTAGCGACGCCCACTGGCGCTCTCCCGTTCCACGCGATGTTCACGCTCCCGCTCCCGCTCCCGCTCACGATCGCGTTCGCGTTCGCGCTCCTTGGGCCGCTGTTCGCCATTCGTGTGCTTGTAGTTGTTGAACTTCTCGTAGCTGGCCGCGAAATTTGAGTTGGAGAAGGAGATAATTGTGGACTTGGGCCGTGCCGAGCGTTGGCCAATTGGTTTCTCGCCCAGCTGCTGATTGCGCAGCTGCAATGGCGGCGTTATTGGCTTGAAGTAACAAATGTTGGCCACCTTCTGGCCGGACGTTGTTGCTCCAGTTGCTGTTGTTGCTCCTGCTGCTGTTGCTCCCGCTGTTGCTCCCGCTGTTGCTCCCGCTGTTGTTGTTGTCGGCGCCTCGTCGCTATCGATGTAGCTAATGTCATCGTGTGGTTGCTGTTGCTGCTGTCGTTGCATGCTGCTGCTGTTGTTGTTGCTGCTGCTGTTGTTGCTGCTGCTATTGTTGTTGTTGTTATTGTTGTAGCTGCTGTGACTGTTCATGCCGCCGTGATTGTTATTGCACTGCAGCACCAGCGGCTTCAGTTTACCAGCCGCAAGTCGCCCACCTGTTGTTGTTGTTGCTGCTGCTGCTGCTGCTGTTGCTGCTGTCGTCGTCTGCTGCTGCGCGCCCTTGCCGTGGCTCTGACTATGACTGTACTTGATATCGATCCTGTGGACGGTTGAGTTGCCAGCTAATGTTGTTGTTGTTGTTGTTGTTGCTCTGTTGCTGGTGGTTGTGTTGGTGTTGGTGCTGGTGGTGGTGGTGTTGCTGCTGCTGCTCGTGCCGGCCGCTTGATTGCCATTAAGCGTCGTCGGTCGACGCATGTCATTCAGTACCGTTATGCCGCTGCCCCCGACGCCGTTTGTCAGACCCGCAGCTGCAGTTAGTTTGCTGCTGCTGCTGTTGTTGTTGTTGTTGCTGCTGCTGCTGCTGCTGTTGTTGTTCTTGTGATCGTCGCCCGCTTTGTTGCGCTTGTGCGCTTTGCCAGCCTGCGCCTGCTTGAGCGTCACCTGGGCATGCGCCAGCTCGCACTCGGCCTTGAGGAAGCTGGGATCCTTGTAGCTGGACACCAGAAAATAGCGCTGATTGGCGGCACGCACCGAATTGACGCCGCCAACGGTTGTCGATTGCTGGGCGGCTGCACGCCCACCGCTGCCGCTGGCGCCGTATTTGAGGGCGGTCGCCTGCTTTTGGCCAGTGGTGCCGCTGATGCCGCTGGACTTCAAGGATTTGGCGTGTCGTGACGCCGTATGTTGTTGCTGCTGTTGCTGCTGCTGCTGCTGCTGATGTTGTTGTTGTTGTTGTGTTTGACTGTTGCCTTTTTGTTGCTGCTGCTGTTCGTCTGTTGTCGCTGGCGCAGTGTTTGCCTCGCGCTGCAATTTGGACGCTGGAATCTTATGGAATCCTCTGGTTTTCTTAACGTCTAACATCATTCAACAGCTCCTGGTCCAGTGTCGGCTGCTGCTGCTGCTGCGATCCTACCTCTCTAGTTGCTTATATATTATGGCGTATCTGACTGATATTTCCGCCTTAATATTGTTGTTAGTTCTTTGCAATTATTATTGTATAGCTCTTGAATGTTGAATGTGCTTCTTGTTATTGTGTTTTGTTCAATTTTTGTTTTTCATCGAATTTGAAAAGATTGTGTTGTGCTTACCAAAAATACATACTCTCAAAACTACCTTATACACACATTTGGACTGTTTGTAAATACAAACTACTGCGTTAAACTAAAAATTTTCGAATATGGATGCTTTGAACTCTGTTTGGATCGCCTGCCTAAATCATTATCGATTCGTTTAGCTCTACAAATAACGATTGCAGTTGCGTTATCGATAATAATCAATTGGTTTTTGGTTTCGATTGCTCTGGGAAGAATTATAATGATTTTTGCCTTCGTTAGGTTGCAAGAGTTACTTGGTTCAATCAATCAATCAATCAATCGAGTTAATAATCAAGTGAGTTAGTTTTTGGTTAGTTTAAAGGGGACGCGATCTGCAAGAGTTTAGCTAAAAATATATAGAACGTATATATATAGATGTGAATCGATTAATTGCAAAATGCGTGTAACGGTTTAGCCACAAAACGTATAAACAAAGAAAGAGAACAAACACAAATAATAATATGAATGCCAACTGTGATTTAATGCATACACATATATATAAATTATAGTTATTTATATATATATATGTTTATGAGAGATGATTAATCGAAATATTTCTTGGGACGACCGCAACAACAGTAAAGCTAAAAAGTCCTAACAAATGGTGGGGGGAGGGAGGAGGGGGCTGGAGTTTGGTTTATTAAAGGCAAGGCAAAAGCAAATATGCATTATTCACACACATACACAAACCACGATTGAGAGACTTTAAGTTCCGTTATTCGGCACTGAAACGAAAGAGCACGATTTAAGAGAGCGGGACGTCACATCGGTTTTTTTTTTTTTTTTTTTTTTTAGCTGGTAATAATTTTAAGTTTTTGGCAAACAACGCGGGCTTAAAAAGATCAAAACATCTTTAAAAACAAAATAATTGAGTTTTTATCCGTTTATTTGAATGGGAGCTATACGATATAGTGGTCCGATCGGAAAAATGTATATATATATATGTGTGCTGTGTGCACTAATAATACGTATCTATGCCAAATTTCATTAAGATGGATTGCTTATTTTATGAGTTATACTAATTTAATTTTTTCATACAAAGAAAATTCCGATATTGTGACGTCACAATTTGAAGAGCACAGAAGTCTTTGCATAACCTGTGACGCCCACAATCGTGTCTTAGCGTCTCTCTCAATCGTGCACTCAAACACGCAAAATAGTTATCGATAAGTGGTTAAAAGTTATCGCTAGGCAGCAGCTCGCGCTCGTCGCGGATGGAAACCCTGGCATGCGATTAGTACGTTTTTAATTATTTATTGCATTATTATTATTATTGTTGTTGCTTTGGCGGTCAGTTGCTTAGCTGATATCCCTGCTGATTGCATTCTCAGCTCGTTTACCTTGCTCTCGGCCAGCGTCAGCGTTGCCGTTGCGCTAACGTCGCCATTGTTATCGGGATCGGCATCGTTTTGGCCATTGACATCGCCGCTGGCCTTGTCCTTGTCCTTGGCTTTGGCCTTGGCAACGGTGACCGTTGCGCTCAGCTTATTGAGAGCGGCCGTCGCATCGTCCGTGGTGTCCGCGCTCTCGTAGATCGCATTGCGCTTGGGCGACGTCGACAGCAGCGCGAGTCCGTTGAGTTTGGCGTCCAGACCGTTGCTGCTGCCGCTCGACTCCGGCCCATGGCCGTTGAGGGTGGCTGTTGGCGCCATTAGATCCGGTGCGGCGCCGCGTCGCGTTCGATTGCTGCGCAGCGTGAAGGTGGCCGTCGGCACGTCGCCGCTGCTGCTGCTGCCGCTGAGCGTGAATCTGGAGGAGCCGCTGCGCGGACGCAGATTGGTTGTTTCATCGGTTGTGGCATCGCTGTTGCCGCTGCTGTAAAGTCGGCTGTAGCGGCTGCTGCGCGGCCTGTCCAAGGTAACGGTGCAGGTGGCGCTGGTGCTATCGTTGCCGTTCCCGCTGCCATGGCCGTTGCTGTTGCTGTCGGCATCATTGACCGCCGATCTGGAACGTGACAGTTCACAGTTGGGTTTATAGTTGGCCGGACTGTACTTTTCGTATATGTCCAGGGCGGAGGTGGCAACAAAATGTTCGAGGGATGATGATGAGCGTGAGCTGGGCAAACGTTTTGAGCTGCTGCCGTTGGCCGGGGCAGTGTTGCCATTGCCGTCGCTGGCACCGCTCGGTGGCAGCTTCTTGGCAGCAGCATCTCGGCGATGCGTCAAGCCGTAATCGTCTTTCTTTGTCGTACCCGTTGACGTTGACGTTGTTGTTGTTGTTGTCGTTGCTCTCCCATCGCCATTCGACAAGGAGCCCTTAGCTCGACGCGGCAACTGAGTGTTTTTTTTTTTTTTTTTTGATGTTTTTATCGTGTCGTGGTTGTTGAAACATTTATACAGATGTGTGACGATTGAATGCGATTTTGTTGGTCGTGATAACGGTTAACGATCGTATATATACATATATATATATTATATATATATATTGCATGATGGGCAGCAACACAAACCAAAAGTCAAAATTATAACAAAAAACAAAACGAAAAAATGAAATAAGAAGAAATATTATAAACAGCAACAAAATGAATTGAAAACGATAAAAAGTCAATCAAATCAACGCATCAAATATCAAGTGGATATAAAGACAAAACAGAGACTTGCAAAGCCCGCCCGAAAGTATGCACTGATACTTCACTCAAGTGAAGTCCATCAACTGATTAAAGTACCCGGGTTTTTTTTTTTTGATTTTGTCATGCGCCTATAAGAACTTTTCACTCAAAATATCTCTGACGTATTTCGTTTTCTGGCGATGCTCTACACTTTTCCGTAAACAATTTTCAATTGTCATCAATTGAATTTTGATTGAAATATTTAAATCGAGTGATTTAATGCAATTAATCACAATTTCAATTACTAATAATTTCTATCGAAATAATATCAAAATCACTCGATTCAAATATTTCAATAGAAAATTTGAATAGAAAATAATGAAAATTGTGCTAAAACCGTTATGGATAGTCTATTAAACAAGACTTCAAACAAACCAATGCACATACATTAAATTCTTAAACAGCTCTGATCACCGCAATAATCATAAAATTCCGTTTTTAAACAAGCGTCGATGGAATTCTAAACTCCTATGGAAAACTAAATTCCAGCAACTGGAATTGTAATGCTTAATAGGCACATAAAACATATTTTAAAAAATTTTAAAATCTCTTATGTTGTTAATCAAGTGAAATTATTTTTATTTAAAATGTATAAGAATAAATAATTAATAACTTTTGGTAAGAAAGTGTTGCTATTTTAAAGCAATTGCTCTATTTCCAAAATAACGATTTTGTATCGAAATCAAATGAAAATATGTCAAGGGAATTCCAGATACATTAATTTATATATGTACAATAAAATCCAATATCATCAAAATGATTAATGACGGTGTCGATAAAAAGCGCTGACTGGCACAAATGGCATTGCTATCAACAGAATATGATGGAGTCAATTTGTTATCGTTATCGATAAGTGATGCCTAACATTAATCAGTTGATGGAACACCCTATTGGTTTTTTTTCTTCATATTTTTATTGCATGTTTGTGGCAAATACATGCTATGTACATACGCATACATGTTATTTATTTGATATAAAAATGTATATATGTAAATATGTATTTATCGCCACAGGCACACGCACGCACACACACACACACGTACACACACACGCACCAACAGTGCAACAACACATAAAACATATTGCGAATTTTAAATTTTTAATGCCTCCGATGCCAATAAGAAAAGTTTTCATTTGTAGATAGCACAAGGGCGGTGAGCCACATTCGTTGTTGTTGTTGCATTTGCTGATGTTGTTGCCATTGGAGCGGTGCCAACAAGTGGTTTGGCTTGGCGAAAACATTCCATTGCCGTGGCGCGGCGGGTGGGTCTATGTTTGTGGTCATGACGCATACGCCGTCTTATCGCAGCTTTCAACACACAAACACACACACATAAACACAGCAACAACAACAACAACAGCGCGAAAACAAATGACAAGTTAACAAACTGAAAATGCAACTTCAAAATGCCGCCAACTGTCAAACGAGGTGTCTAAAACAACACAAAGTACGCTAAATACATAAGTAGCGCTCTAGAGGGTGTCAGTGTAGGTGGTGGAGGTAGGCGTAGGGGCTGGTGTAGGGGGGGGGGGGGGGGGGTGTAGCGTACTGACATGCTTTTAAGCAGAGCCAACATGGGCGTGCCCCGCTGGTTGTGGCTATCAAACATATGCACACACATACACACGCACACACATGTATGTGTGAGGGTGCAAAAGGGTTGGGCGAACGTTGGGTTTTACGACCAGGTAAGTGTATTTGTCATGGGGCTGGCTACTTGTGACTTTTGGATAATGCACAACATGAAACGCGCAGCCAAAGCTGATTAAAAATAGTTTTATATACTAAAGACACACACACACACACACACACACACACAGAGAGACACACACGCACTTGCATACACACATACATACGTACATATGTACATATACCAAGCACATACAGACAGTATGCTATATAGGGCTGTTCCGTATTTCAGACACTTTTATGTCGTCTTGATATAGTTACTATTCATTTCGCTTTTAAAGAATGCAGAATAATTTTTAGCAGCACTTTTGGTACTGCGAACCTTATTCAAAAATTCGCTAAAAATAAATTTTAAAAACCGTCTGTTATAACTATTACTCTCCAACATCTTAAGTAAAATAAATTTTTTAAAAAAATAATTGAAAGAAAACTTTAAACGCCGTTTATATTATTTTTACCATCCGTGTATATAATTTCCAAGCCCACTTTTCGACTAGATCTAGGTTTCTGATTTATACAAAAATAATTCACATTTTGGATACATCTTTCCAATTCTCAAAATTTAAAAGATTTGTATATTGTTTGATTTGTTTCATTTGAAAATCCAACAATAAACAAAACAAAATAAAAACAAATTTTTCTATATACTACATAGAATAAAGATAAGATCTTGTTATCTATGGCTAAAGTTAGCTGTTGAGATATGTAAGAAGTGCATTTTTGAAAGAAGCATAATTCGGAACAGCCCAGACGTTTGATTAATATATGTACATACATATACAATGTATGTATGTATGCAGTATATGTTAGCTTATTTAATTAAATGTATATGCAATTATGAAAGACACGTATCCTTGACTATTATAATAGAGATATGTAGAACTAGTTGACTTACAAAACGCACCAAATGAGTCGAGTGTGTGTGCGTGTGTGTGTGTGTGTGTGTGCGTGTGTATGTTGTGTGATTGTGGGTGTTGTTCCAAGCCCAAATAAATTCGAATTCGAGAGTGAAATTTTGGTGTTTCAAGATGAAAAGGAATCTACACCAATATACATATACATATATATAATTTATGTACACACATATGAATATATATGCATACATATATTCCCAGCAGAATACTCAGCCACCAATTAAACATTACATATGTATGTATACGTAAGTAGGTATGCATGTACATCGAATAAAATGGGATAGAGGGGTTGGGTGGCCGGAAGGGGTTGGGTTGTTGGTGTGGCTAAAGCGATTGTCATAGTTAACACTCACTCCGCATCGGCCGAACGCAATTGCATCATAGTTGGAGCCGCTCGCATACGATGAACTGCCACGATATCCGCTGTTGAGAGCCGATCCCGAGCCGCCGCTCAGATGCGCCGTGGAGCCAATGCTGTTCCGCTGCGTGCTGATGCGCGGCGTATACAAGTACGCCGAATGGGAACTGGGATAGTAGCTGCCGCTGCTGCTGCTGCTGTTTATGTGATGATTGTAGGCGGATGTGGATGACGCTGAGGTGCCGCTGCCAATGGATGAGGGCAACTTGGAGAGGCTGCTGCCGCGATGATCGTAGTAGGTGCTCGAGTAGCGCGAGTAGCCGTTGCCGGTGGCGCCGACGTTGCTGCCGCTGCTGCTGATGCCGCTGCTGGTGCTGGTCGAGCTGCCAGCCCCGCTGGTCGACGTTGTGCCGTATAGACTGCCACTGCCCGCTGCTGACGTTGACGATCTACGCGGCGAAATCACACGCATATTAGTGGCAGCAGCGTTCTACCGCTTCGAACGGAACAGTTTGCCGTTTTGCCTTCGACTTGCTAAATTGACACGTTGTTGTTGTTGGTGCTGCTTGTTTTGTTGTTGTTGGCGAGCGTCCTGTTTCTCGCTCTCCGTTTGTTATGCTTTGTTGCTTTATTGTGTGTGTGTTGTTATTGTTGTTGCTCTGGCTGTGTTATTGCTGCAAGAGTGAGAGTGAAAGTAGATGCGTGAGAGTCGCTTTCAAAATGGCCGCGCTCACTCACCTTGGCTTGCAGTTGTTGTTTCCTTTCCTTTTCTATCTGTTTGTTGTTGTTTTTTAGCTGCTTATTTACATGGTTTCTAATTGTGTTTAGTTAATGTTGTTGTTGTTGCTTATGCTACATTTAAGACCCGTTATTGTTGCAATGGAGAATAGGCAAACTGCAATAAAGGAGAATTTATATATACTATGTATGCACATATCTTTATAGAGAGCGGCTGACTAATGTATATACTATATACATGTATTAACCGTTACAGTTGATTACTAATTTGAACAATTTATCGCCCACTTCGTCACTTGTTTACAAAACAACAAACAGCAACAGCAAAAAAAAACACTGCAAATGCAACTGCCGGTCTATGTATGTGTGTGTGTGTGTGTGTGTGAGTGAATGGGGTAGCTATGCGGTAATAGTGAAGTTGTATTTCTGTGCATGCGTGTGCGTGTGCGTATATGTGTATAAGACGCCGCCAGGCTGTCTACGGCCCTATACGGCGCGCAATGACATTGTAACCGAGGAAACCGTTGCTCGTATGTGCTGGTGTGCGTACGCTCGTGTATGTGTGGGGTAGGGCGCCACAAACTCTCTCACACGCACACGCACACGTAAACAAACAGACGGACACATGGTCCCACTATCATATCGATCTCTCGTTCATAAATACAACACTGCGACAACAATTACAACTACAATTATAAACAGTACTACAACAACAACTCATTCAGATTCACACATTCCTCTGCGCCTATGTGAAGCAACGATGCCGAAAATCACGTCAAAATCGAAATAATTATAATTAAAGCAACAAAAAAAACAAAAAGAAAAAAGGCGAATCTATTTATAAAAGCGCTTAAAAGCACACACACAAACATACACACACAGCTGGCTGGCGCTGGCGGTCGCCACGTTCCCGTTGCTTGACGGCAGTAGTAAAACTGCGCTGCTGTGCCTGGCCTACAAGCGCAAATGAGATAGCAATATTGATATTGGCGACACACACACACACACACACACACAGCAGAAGGCGACGAACACAAACACATGCACACATCGCTATATACGTATGTATATATGTATACGCGGCCAGGCAAGCAACGTACGAATTACGCAAAGTGAAATATCTTTCTCAAAAATGGAAAGTGGAAAAGTGACGACTGCGATTGTGAATTTTGCTTTAGAACGCGAACATTTAGATATATATGGCTGTTAAAGGATAAATGCAGCGCCTTGAAGCAATGACAGGCAGTATATTTATTTATAAAATTCATCATTTCGACACAGCCCACTCACGACGCTAGAAAAAATTGCGATACGCCCAATTGTATCAGCGGTACGCACGCACACACTAAAGCACACACATGTGAATTGCACTAACTGAGCTTCTTTACATGGTAATAACTTATATTATTGGCTTTTATATGCAATTTTTCAGCCCACAGCACGCAGAACTCACTTGAGAGCGAGTCAGTTTTGCAAACGAACTACCGAAATCTAGGGTTGCATCGATGCGATTATCGATAAATAAACATTTTGCATTATTTCTTATCGCACCATAAACCAAATAAAAAATTTTCGTCGTTAGAGTGCCCACCACCAACACTAGAAAAAGTGGCAACACCGCCGTGTATATACATTTTGAGAGAAAATTCTGTTCAGGTGTGAAAAATTTTTGCATTTAAATCGCATTTATAAATAAACCACATTTAAATGCGAATTCCTATTTGATTAAACCAGCAACTGCTGTTGCCATTGTCATTGCTCGTGCAGTGCGTTAAGCCGTATTTATTCAATTATGAACAGTACCTAGCAGCCGCAAATTGTCGCGTCGCATTACATTTAGTGTTGCCAACTTTTGCATTTGCAAAAAAAGCTAAAAATTGCAACAAAATGCGGATCATGGCTTGCAAACTGACCTTAGCTTATTTATATTGTTCCACTGATTAACTTGCAATTTCCCAACAGGGCTGCGCATCATCGCCGTACCAAATAACTGCAAACATCTGAAAGGACTCTGGACATTAAATAGCTAAATCTAACCGGAAAAGGCTGAGTGGGCAACACTTTAGCCTACGCCGCCGCCAACGTCGTCATACAAAATGAAGTGAGCCACAAAACAATGAGAACAATTCTGCTGAAATTGAAATTGAAAACTTTGACAAACAAACCAGCATTTTATACAATAACTTTTCATACTCTCCTTTTTTCTTCTCGCGTACAGTAAACCAAAAGGCACAGCGGTTTTTTGTTAATTTTCTGAAATTTCAATTCGTCTCGTCATCATCATCATCATCCGCATTGTCATCGTAATATTTAGCTGATCTGTTATATATCATCACCCCAACACCCACCCGCCCGCCCACTTAGGTTTGTGGGAAACCTAGTAAAGAAAAAAAATCGTTCGATTACTGCATAATTTTCATTGCAACCAGGAGCTGCGTTTTTCGTCTTCTCATTCCCCTACACAGATTTAGGTAAGTGCTCCTCCTTCCTGGCGGCTTTTTTAGCCCTTTGTTGCGCATTTGCAATGTAATTCTGTCCGCCGTTACAGTTATGTCATCGACCGCCGGCAAACGCAAGGAAATCTACAAATACCTGGCGCCATGGCCATTGTACTCAATGAACTGGAGCGTGCGCCCGGACAAACGTTTCCGGCTTGCGCTGGGCAGCTTCATCGAGGAGTACAACAACAAAGTGCAAATCATCAGCCTGGACGAGGATACCAGCGAATTTAGTGCTAAAAGGTGAGCAAAGCGCTAAGGAAACTGGAAATCCGATGCATTTTGTACTTGCTAACATATGGCAAAAATACGATATAGTAGCCTGATTCTACATATGTGAAAGTAGTTAGCTGCCCATTGCTTTTACCAAAATATTGCGTTCGCAAAAAGGTTTAAAATATAAAAGGTTTTTTTTTATAAATTATTAAACACAATTTCCGATCGATTATTCATATGGCAGCTGCGTGTTCCCATCAAGTACGTATTGCCGAAGGCTGCAAAGAGGTTTTGAACCGAACCGGTTCCAGTCCGGAACTTTTAAAGCCAGAAACCGAAACAGCTGCCATGTTCTCTTTTAAATTGGTTTGGTTTTATTTCAAAATGTATATTGCATCAGATGCTGCATTTTATAGAACTAGCGATTCCTCGAATTATAGACTTTATTTTAAAAAAAAAAAACAAAATATATATACATATGTATATAAATAATGTTTCTAATATATAAAATAATGTGACGAATGGCATAAATAGTGAAGCACAAAGGTTTTGTGATCCTAAAACTTCAGTTAAATGCAAAATTCCATTGCACAATATAATTAATTGCGCTATTTACATTTTCATCAATTAATGTAAAAAAAAAAATATTGTATTAGAAACAACTTATATTAAATGATCTGTATTTGTAGTCAATATGATGACTTTATGAAGCTCGCCTTGTGTGCAACATCCTGAAATTTAAAATTTGGTTATAAATAGAATATTATACTCTATCTGCAGCCCCTTCAAAGTTCCCAAGCAGTTCAATTTTGATCTTTCTCTGTTTTCCTTGCAGCACCTTTGACCATCCATATCCAACGACAAAAATCATGTGGATACCCGATTCCAAAGGCATCTATCCCGATCTGTTGGCCACCAGCGGTGATTATCTGCGCGTTTGGCGTGCCGGCGAACCGGATACCCATCTGGAGTGCGTGCTGAATAACAATAAGAACAGTGACTTTTGTGCGCCGTTAACGTCGTTTGACTGGAACGAGGTGGATCCAAATTTAGTTGGCACATCATCCATAGACACCACATGCACAATATGGGGCCTGGAAACGGGACAGCCGCACGCACGCGTCTACGTCGCTGGGCATGTGAAGACGCAGCTGATAGCGCATGACAAGGAGGTCTATGACATTGCATTTTCACGCGCCGGCGGCGGCCGTGACATGTTTGCCTCCGTTGGCGCCGACGGCTCCGTGCGCATGTTCGATCTGCGTCATCTGGAGCACTCGACCATTATCTATGAGGTGAGTTCTTTGCAACATTATCCCAATCAAATCAATTGTTTATTAAATTCACTACACTTGAATTTAGGATCCTGCGCATACCGCACTGCTGCGCCTAGCCTGGAACAAACAGGACCCAAACTACTTAGCCACGGTTGCCATGGACTCATGCGAAGTTATTATTTTAGATGTTCGTGTTCCTTGTACACCTGTTGCAAGACTGAGCAATCACAGAGCGTGCGTCAACGGTATTGCGTGGGCGCCGCATAGGTGAGCAGCCTCAAAATATCCACAATTATATAGTAAATAATAAGATTGTTCGACTTGCAGTTCCTGTCACATTTGCACTGCCGGTGATGATCACCAAGCACTGATCTGGGATATACAACAAATGCCACGCGCAATCGAGGATCCAATTTTAGCCTATACAGCTGCTGAAGGCGAAGTCAATCAAATACAATGGGGTGCCACGCAACCCGATTGGATAGCCATTTGCTATAACAAAGCGTGCGAGATCCTGCGGGTCTAAGAGTCAATTTTTTGCTTAATACCTGCCCCAACCCCCTCTCCAACTACCCCTCCCGCCACACATTGCTCTGACTGTGAGGATGTGGCACAGTCGTCGGCACACTCCAGCAACAACAACAGCAGCAGCAGCAGCACACCAACACACACACACACACCCACACACACACACACATGCGGATACAAACGCAATGTAGTGGTAGGTTTTTGTAGGCGCGCGTTTGAATTATATAATCTATATATATGTTTATATATATATAGTTTTGTATGCAGATATCGATTTGTAACCCACAACCCGCAAACGCATCTGCATCCTACGTAAGTGGTTTGGTCGTCAGTGCACTGTGGATCTTAAAACACACACACACACACACACACACAACACAAATCAATGAGAAGCGTAGGCGGAGCAGCCGGGCGATTCTATTAGCGTTTAGTTGTTCGCAATGCTCTCTGTGGCCGGGCCAGGCACGTTTAGCATCTTAGCTTAGTTGAACGTAAAGTTATGATATATAAGTCTCAAGGTATAACCAAAATATGTATTGCTAATTTGTAATTTATTTGACTCGTTTCGCACGTCACACGCTGAAAAAGAAATGTCGCTTGAGCCGGGCGCTTAGTTTTATTTATTGAATTTGTCTGCTTACGAACTTTCTGTTTTTAAGATGGCAAACAAAAACATCATAAAAAGAAAAACATAAACAAAAAAAAAACAAGAACAATGTCCTACCTCGTTTTCCAACATGTAAAATGTTGTTAATATTTGTGTCTAACCGCAGTAACAACAACAACAACAACAAAAAGAGAGAAAAACCAGATGAAATGATGAAGATGCAAAACGCTTTTTTCGAAATGTTTTTTCGATTTTTTGTTCAGATTTTTATTATACGTTTTCTATGAGAACCAAAAAACCAAAACAAAAACCAACAAAAGGACTTAAGCAAACGAAAAACGCAAAGCAAACATAAATAAGCAAAAAATACTTGTACTAAGAAAACGAAAAAAAAAAACTTAAACAACAACAAAATTTAAAACAACTGCACAACCACAGCTAAATACAATACTTACTATTTAAAATACAACTAAAACAACAAAAAAAAAAACCGAAATATTATATTGAGCGAGAGAGAATACAAGATTGTTGCTATCCATTTAAAAAACAAAAAAAAAAAACAAAAAAAAAACAAAAAACAAAAAAAAAACCAAAATAAAAAGAAACACGTGAAAATAATGACTGCATAAAATTACCATAAACAAAAAACAAAAACAAAACTTCATAAAATACAGCCAGGCCGAATGATTGAACGATCCTCCTCACTCCCGCAGTATAAACTGTAAGCACTGAGAGCAGAGAAAACCATACTAATCCACAAACAAAATAAATTGAAACACATTTTCTACGGTCAAAACTATAATGCGCCGCTCTGAGACTGAGATAAATGAGAATCCCTTTTAGAAGAGATGATTTGATGCCTTGCCGTTTGCTCAGAGTTATCTGTTGGAACTTCAAATGCACATAAACTGATGCTGCTCATGATTATAGCCATGTACACCAGCTCCTGAATTTTGAATCTTTCATTTTCATTACTGAATCAACAATTAGAACCTGATACCAACAATTGACAAGACTTCAAATTGAAAATCAATCGAATATTGAACCCAAATCAGAACACATCGAATCCTTTTTGATATGTACTTGTACTCTCACACACAAACCCACACACACACTTGGATTACATGCATATCTATGCATGATACATCCAATCCGAGACCTATATATGCATATATTCGTGGCATGAGCAGGCATTATTTGGCAAACGGTTTCCGTAACTTTTAGCATACATTAACCATTTGAAGCAATAAACATCATAAAAAGATATTCTTTATACGAGCACACACACACACACACACACAATACACACACTTGATGTAAACCAACAATTTGTCTTGTTTTTGTTCATTTCTTTGCATTGTTTTGAAATCCATAAACTTAGTTTAAAGCACACACAGACGTACATCATAAAATGTAACTACATATACAAATTTAAGTATATATATATATATATACACGCATATATGTATATATATATATATATATATATATATATATATGGACATCTGGTACCATGCTGGGTCAGCGCGGAGTGATGATAAAACTAGGAGGCAGCAGGAATGTGAGAGGAGCAGAAACGAAAAACAAAATCCCAAACACAAAAAAAAAAAAAAAAACAAAACAAAAATATTTAAATAAACCATTTTTAAATAAACATTTGCTATGTATGTGCACTTAAATCAAATCGGGCAAATCCGGCGGCGCACAAATGCTGCCAATGTCGACTGTTCCGCGCGGCTCCGCCGGAGCAGCTGCTGTCCGGGCGCTGTAAGATTAGGTGCATATTGAAAAAGCTTTCCAGATGTTAACTCTCTTTGTGACCCACCTCTGCTTTGGGCCCGGCGTGGCCTTAACGCTGAGCAGCTCGTTGGGCTTGAGCTTCTTGAGCATGATCTGCAGATGGCCGGTGATTTGGGAGCGCTGCACAACGGACTCGTCCGGCTTGACCTCCTCGTGGTAGGCCATTTGGAAGATCTTGCCCTTG
Organism: Drosophila colorata; assembly: GCA_035041545.1. Taxonomy (NCBI): domain Eukaryota; kingdom Metazoa; phylum Arthropoda; class Insecta; order Diptera; family Drosophilidae; genus Drosophila; species Drosophila colorata. The sequence continues at coordinate 12,382,269 of JAWNLD010000490.1, read as the reverse complement.
ACCGTGACGCGCACATAGTTGGTCTGCACATCCACCTCGATAAGGGACGTGTCCAGATGTCTGTTTTGGAGTAGGCATATGTATATATATACATATATATGTATCGAAATCATTGAATCGCAGCATACTAACTTGTATACTTCCAGGAGCAGACTGTAGTGGGCGGCCTCGTCCTGGAAGTTGAACTGCAACTTGGCCTGATTCAGATTGTAGGGTCGTCCACAGGGCGCAAAGAGATTGGGCGCCCTTTTCAGCTTTTGTATCAATGGATTTGGCTGCGGCTCGTGCTTCGCCCTGCCCAGCTTGTGCTGCCGCGCGATCTCGGTGCGTATTTCCGGGCAGTGTTCGCTCTTGGCATTCCAGAAGGCGCGCGAACGCTCCTCCTCGTCCTCCATGCCGGCGCACTGTCTGGTCAGCGCCGCCTGCTGCTCGGCGACGCGAATCCGCTGCTCGTCCCGCTCGATAGCCTGCGCCGCCTGGCATTGGACAATGACGGCACGATGCTGTGACAGCAGGCGTTGCGCCTGCAAACGTTCCGAGTTGAGGATTTCCTTGCAGTCGAGGCTCTGCAGCTGCGGCAGCGTGCCCAGCACATAGTCACGATAGTGCGGATAGTCCACACAAGGATTGCCAATGAGGACCAGCTCGCGCAGATTGTAGTTGCCGCGCAGGGACTCCACGCTGGTCAGCTCGCCCACAAAGTTGAGCGTCAGGTCGAGCTTGTTGAGCGACTCGAGACTCTCCAAGTTCTCGATGCGCTCAATGTTATTGACCGCCACGTTGAGATACTCGAGCCGCTTCAGCTTGTGCAGGTTCTCCAGGCGTGCGATCAAATTGGACTGGAGCAGCAGGATCTTGAGGTCGCGACACCAGTTCTGTATGTGCTCGATGCGTTCCACGTCCTCCTGGTGCAGCGACAGCTCCTCGAGCGTGCTAATCAGGCGCTCGTTATGCTCCGACTTCTTGCGCACCAGCTCCTCGGTGACTGTGGTTCCAATACAATAACAACAAACATTAGCCTCGAAACGGGAAATTGGATTTTGAACTTACTGCGCACCATGACTGCTCGGCTTTTTTATAAATATGTATGCTTTGTTCAGATCGAGCTCATGGATCACTCGAAACAATAAACAAAAACTAGGCGACTGCGTTGCTAGGCTCATCGCATGTTGTTGTTGTTGTTGTTGTTGTTGTTGTTGTTACTCGCACCCAAACACAATTCGAAGGTTTTGTCATCGGCGGGCGATTGAACCTATCGCCATTAACATATCGATTTGCATAGCGACAACGTCATCGACGGCTATGCTCTGTTGTTGGATTGCGGGAAATCTAATCAGTTGAATTAGTTAGCCGTCGCATTAAATGCCCCAATGCAGGGCCGCACTCGGGTGCTACTCCAATTGGAGCTTTTAACATATTTTTTGTAAATTTACTTATTATCTTCAGAGATGGTTTGTAAATACAAAAAACACAAGAAAAGTAATTGATGTAATTTATTTTAAATTTTTGAGTGACTCTAGCTCCAAAATTGTAAGAAATATGGATTTTCGCGGCTAACCCGCATCCTAGATATATGGATTTTATCGATTTGCCACGCCTCCACGCCTGGGTGTAGCCAAAAAATCGTTACACTTTAGCTGACGCAGATATACACGCGTATATATTCCAAATATCAAGACTATAGCTTCGCTATAGCTATTGCCAAATCGAACAGACGGACGAAAAGGTAGGAACGAGCATAATAATAGTAAATAAAAAATTATATTTTGTTATACATTTTAATGCTCAATATTGTTGCATTAAAAATAGCGCGAAATTTAAACCAAAACCTGCTGCACAAGCTAATCTTAAGTTCAGTTTTTTTTTCCAGCTTAGCAGCCACGTTTAATGGATGATCCGCACCGAGTCCGCTCCTGTATGCGATGGGTTTTTTTTCGGCCGGCTCATTGAACCCCGCCAACACTGGTCGAAGCCAGACAGATTTAGGCACTGAGTAGCGATTGTCATCGAAATGAGCGATAAGGATGTCGATATCTTGCGTCCTCTCAGCGATAGCGAAGTCGATGAGCTGATGCAGCTGTATTGCGACAGGTGCGGGCCGCTCAACTTTCACTATCTGTTGCTGTACAACCAGCGCAAGTGGGATCGCCAGCTGGACGAGGCGGGCATCTCTCGCAGCGATAAGGATTACATTTCGCTGCGCAAGCGTTTCTATACGCGTCGTGACGGCGATTTCCGGCAATACGGCACCTACGTGAGCCTGCACCGGGACATCGTGCAGAGCGTCTCCTTCTTCAGCTGGCAGCAGGATGAGCCCGCTGAGCTGTTCGCCTGCCTGGAGCAGACGAAGCTCATCGAATGGTCGAACGGGGCGCTGCTCACCAATGTCGATCTGGACTTTTGCGCACGCGTCAAGGCGCTGGCCATCGGCAAGGGCGCAACGGGCGTTCAGGCGCGCCAATGCTACGGCATGGTCCTGCCCCGCGCCGATGCCCAGCTGGTCCAGGTGCCCGATCTGCTGTCCGAGTTCGAGCTGCGTCGACTGAGCGACGATGATGCGGCCCTGGTGCACGCCATCTGGCCGAACAAGTGCGAGGGCTCCCTGACGTACGTACGCGCCCTGATCAGACACAACCGGACACTGGCCGCGTGCCGCAGCGACACCGGCGAACTGATCGCCTGGATATTCCAAAACGATTTTTCCGGCCTGGGGTATGTCCTTGGAGCTGCCTCTGAGCTATATTAAATGGGTTTTCTCTTGCAGCATGCTGCAGGTGCTGCCCAAGGCAGAGAGACGTGGCCTGGGCGGCCTGTTGGCCGCCACCCTGACCAAATTGATTGCCAAAAGGGAGCCGGTGACACTAACCGCATGGATCGTGACCTCCAATTGGCGCTCGGAGGCGCTGCTCACCCGTATCGGCTACCAGAAGGCGGTGGTGAACGAGTGGATAAAGCTGCTGCCCGCATAATTTGGGCGACGATTACGTAGAACTGGTTGATCTGGGTGTAAAGTGAATGGGAGCGGGTTGTCCAAGTAAAAATCTTCATAAAATACGTGGAACGAATTACGTAAGTGTGTGTATATATTGCCTATGTACACGGTCAACAATTTTTATTACGCATTCCGATGCGTTTCGATTTTGTAAATACATACACTTTTAAGGCTTAATCAAATTCAAAACTGAGGAAAGAATATTCAATTTCCAGCGGCTAATCTGGTCTCGATTTTATACTTATTTACATACCGCTCGACATGCACACATACATACATTTATCATACAATAATTTACAATATAATTAGGACAGATCTGGGCTGGGTGCCGAATGCACAAGGAAAAGAAAACGCTCAAGTGGGTAAAAAGAGGGAGGGCGCTGGACGAGTTGAACATTGTTGGGATGCGGAAATACTATTCAATTCGCAGATAGTCGGCTCTGATAAGAGCTGTTATCACGCCAGATGCGTATCGAGACGAAACGTGGGGAAAAACAGAATGTTGTTGCTGTTTTAATACAATTTCACTAATTAGAAAAACTAAACGAAGAGCAGGCGCGTGGTGCTCCCGCTTGGCATACCGCTGCCGTTCGCCAGCAAGCTGTTGCTGGTGGCGGGCATTGTCATTGGCATCGTTACGTTCGCAGATCCGCCTGTCTGCATCTTGTGCAGGCCATTGCCCACATTGCCATTGATCGGGCCGCGATAGTAGTTATCATATTTAATATGATTGGTGTGCGTCGGCAGCTCCCTGGCCTTGGTGATCTGTTTGGCCCGATTGTAGCAGAGCACACCAATTATGGCCAGGGTCATGCCCAGACAATTCACCCATGTAACCGGATTGCCCAATATCAGCAGTGAGACGGCAATCACAAAGATGCGCTTGGAGGCGCTGGCCACCGCATAGGTGAGCGGCGTGACCAGCGACAGCACGCTAAAGGCAATGATGTTCTGCATCCAATTGAGGACGCCGTCAGTGAAGAGCAGCGCAATCACCCGATAGTCCAGATTTTTCTGCAAGCCAAGCGGAATTTTATTTAGATTAGCATTGTGTACGTATATAGAAATATTGCAATAACTTACAATGGCCGTATGCCGGAAGACAGCTAGGCTGTCCACGTAGAGCCAGAGTGGCAGGAAGATTAGCAAGGATAACTTGCCCAGCAGATGCAGCAGCCGCAAATGATGTATGCCCGTGTCCTTGAGCACCTGTCGACCAGGAATAAGTTCGAGTTCCATTGAAATTGCGTACGGACTTACCTTCTTGGAGAAGATGTTCTGCAGGGAGAAGCCCATGGTGGAGATGAGTGCGCTGACCAGGCCGAGCATATCGAATGAGATTTCCGTTACGGTCGCGATCGCCACGCCAGTTATGATGGGCAACAGGCTCAAGTACACCAGTGTGGGCTGCTTCTCGCCAAAGAAGACGCGCGTCAAAACAACGGTAAACAGCGGCATAGTCGCCTTTACTGTAATCAAGATTTGATGACGTGTGAGTTAAATGAGAACGATGCTTATTTTGGTGTTTGCACAGCTTGCCGCTGTTCACTCACCTGTGTGCGCATAGGAGACGGGCACCTTCCACAGCGATATATGCGAGGTGACCGAGGCGAGCAGCTTGCCAATCGCCAGCGGCACAATCAGGCGCATGTAGTAGGCGCGCGGTATGTCCTGGTATTTGCGGATGCGCCACAGATTGAAGAACGGCCCGCTGTACAGCGTGATGCTGCACAGCTGGATGAGGGTGACGGTCATGGGGAATGGGAATTCGTTGAGCACCATTTTGCCAATGACATTGTTGCTGGACGAGATCACGTACCAGAACAGGCACATCAACAGAACGACGGCAACATGACGGGAACTTGTGCGCTTGCCGCCCAACATTTTACAAATATTCGTGATTCAATTGTCAGTGTCAGCGCACCAGTGTCGCTGCCTGTGCGCCTGCCAGTCGGTCGGGTCCTTCTCGTTGAACTTTGTTTATTGCATCGCGCTGCCTGTTCAAATGTGTTCAAATAAAGCCTATGCACGTCGACAATGTCGTCCGTTTGTTTTCTACGTGGACGCAATAGTGTGACCAGACACTGCCGCATGTGTGGCAAATGTTGAGAAATGTGCTATCGATAAGTGTTTGGAAACTCAAGAGCAGCTCGAGCTCGTGCCGCGACACGTCCATCTCTAGCAGTTTGAATATGCAAAATTTTTAAATTTTATTTATAATCGCTATAAGGTAACTTTTTGGCACACATGATATTCGAGAGAAAAACCTCCAAGACGCATTTAACAGCTATAAATTCGATGTATTGATTCCCTGGGCTAGTGGCCCAACTCCTTGACCTCGGCTCGCTTGATAGCTAATGCGAGTCGCAGCTCCCGGAACAGTTTCTCAGCCCAGGCGGATGAGCTGGGCTTCGTGGCGCAGAGTTCCTTCAGTGCCAGCAGCACGTTCGTCTGCTGCTGCGTCAAGTCCGTCTCGTCGAACCGTTCACTCAGCCAGTAGACGCCCGGTTGCGAGGACACTGGCATTGCCTGGACGCCAACGTCCCGGCCGCGGTTGCCAAGGCGTCCGTTCGTTTGCGTCGCCACGCTCTTGTACAGGCCCGTGGACAGAGATTCGTCTTCGACGTCGTTCGCCGCCTTCTCGGCCGCCTGCTTCGAGCGCAATTTGTGCAGCAGCATCTTTGGATTGCACTGCAACTCCGTCAGACGGGCCGCATCGATACCGGTGAGGCGCAATAGCTCTATGGTCGCCTCCGGTAGCCGCTCCAAGCCCCATTTGGCCATGTTGATGACATGCGAGGCGGTTGTCGAGTTGAACTTGTAACTGACGTTAAAGTTGTTGCACAGCGGCGAGGGATTCTCGAAGATATCGCTGCTCATGTACGCGGCACGGCTGGGCAGCTTTTTGATAGTGTCCACCACAAGGAACTCGGTCTCCGGCGCCTTGGACGCCTTCAGGCGCATCAGACTAAGCACAGCCTTAACGCGTTCCACGGCCAGCTGGCGCTTCTCCCTAATGGTGCCTGGTGGTGCAGGGGCTGTCGATGCTGTTGCTCCGGCTTGCATTAGCTTATTTACATTTATGACCCTGACGTTCCTCTCGTCTTCTTGCACGGGCACGTGGTCGAGTTCGACGGGTTCCGCTTTAACGGATGCATGGGCTCTGTTCGACTCCTGGACACGTCGCTCTTTGCGACTGGTCTGCGGACTCTGGCTGTGGCTACGACTGAGACTGCGACTGCGACTGCGACGTCGCTTCTTGTGGCTGTCATGCTTCTTTTCCTTTTTGTGTTTCTTTCGCTTCTTCTCGGTGGTTGCCCGTTCCAGTTGTTCAAGCTCCCTGCGTCCCTGGTCGATGCGTGCCCGCAGCTTCTTCTCTTCCTCGCTATCTGGCACGTTTGGCTGTTGTTCGAGAGGTGGTTCGAGATCCATGCTGTCCCACTGATCCACTTGGCTGTGGGCGTTCCCAACGCCCTCGAGATCCGCGTCCGAGAGCACGTCCAGAAAACCTAATTGCAAATCGCTGCGCTCCTCCTTTTTCAGTTTTACATCGGGCAAATCGGGTAGCAGCGAATCCGCCAGTAAATCATCGAGATAGTTGTCCGGCACGTCCAAAATATGACCATTGGTCCGAAGTTCACGTGGAGGCTCTGCGGGCTCATCCGTCGCCACTCTCAGTGGTGTCAGGTCGTGATCATAGGTCGGGCTGCGCTTTACGCTCATTTCGAGATTAATTGACGGCGGTGCAGGCGGCACCTCGTCCTGATCCTCAGTATCGCTGTCCCAGGCGGCGCCAGAAGCACCGGACAAGATGTCCTTGTCCTGCCTTTCGTCACGCAACGGTGTCCTGGCGTTGTCATTATCGTCGTCGTCATCATTACCAGCAGATTGTTCGCATTTCACGTCCGTGCTATCTGCGTCAACGTTTATCTCTCTTTTAACACAAATTACATCTTCCATATTACATCCAAAGGGAATGCTCCGACAAAGCCGGCGATATATGGGAATAGAGTTGCATTGAATCGTTCTGAACAAGTTTGATTGAACTACTCACTTATCTGAACGAACTACGTCCTAAATTGTAGTTCGGAGGCGGAACCAAATTTTTCATTTACATTTATTTATCCTCTTAATAACTAAACCAAATAAATTTAAATACCAAAATACAAAAATTAATATATGTGTATAAGAGCTTTAAGTATGCGCAAAATATGGCTTTCAAAATTTGATTCCATTCTCCATTCTCGAAAATATTAGAAATGATGGCCCACAAAATCTGGTAATCACGTTTTAAGCCTATACTTTAACCTAAAACTGCCTGCAAGATTGGCTTAAATCGTTTGTAAAGTTTCTGAGATATTTGAAACTATATGCAGCACACTCGTTGTCAGCCCCCATACAAAATGTGAAGAAAATATTTGCCTTGCATTTGCAGGCTTATATTTCATAACACAGAAAACTACCCACAATGCGCGCTGTATCAATTTATAGATATAGGTTTTAACAAATATGTAGCATTCATTTGAAAAAGATCGGTATTACAGTTTTTGAGAAAATTCTGAAAGTTCAAACCAACATTAGTTAGTTTATTCAAAAAGTGTATCGAGCTCCTAGTTTACATATGAACTGAACTATTGCAGTGTTAGGTAATTTTATAAGGAAATTCGGCGGGAAGTATGGACTAGACTTTAAAATAATTAACATTAACGCAACAAAATAAAATATATTTAAGAAAGTCTGTATTGATCAGCAGTGCTATTGAAACATATTTTTAATAATTTATACATTGCCTTACGCATATAGTGAAACCTATTTGCACAAATACGCACGGTAAAACGCAGTTTTGAGTTTTAAAAACAATCAATCTGCCATTTAAATTATAAAAATCTGTAGTAGAGTTTTCGAGAAAATTAAATTTTTGTATTTCATTTCTTTTCATCAATAATTTTGCCTTTAACTTATGAAAATGGGTAGAAGGTATTTATTTAATTTTTTTTAAACTAGGTTGTGCAATGTGACGGTATCACTGCATCGAAAATAATACCAAATACACGACATCGTGAGCATTTATGCAGTATTAAATATGGTTTTGCGCTATGCAGGTAGCTGTTGTTAACGAAATCTAATTTAAAATCTAAATTTAGGACACAAAAAAATATATTTCATAAAATGCATACATATTTATAAACACAATACATGTTTACATATACATGTTTTTAAATTTAGTATTTTTTTGTGAGTGGTATTCTATTCTATATCGATAAAAAAAAAAATCAATGAAAAATCGATATAAGAGTACCATTTGTTCTTCAATTGCAACACGATCGAAGCCTGTCGAGGTCGTTTGACAAAAAACAGTTTTGCAAATTTTCCGAATACAATTTGTTGAAAATGAATCGCAGCCGCAGGACTGTCGTGAACAAACCATTTGTCTCAGGAGGCGTCTACGTAAGTTGCATATTTATTTAATTTACTTTTTGTATTAATGCATATACACAAGCAGACATACATATGTATGCAAATGTATTTCATCATTGCATTGCTCATTAACCTATCAGCGTCTATTCAATATTTCCAAAACGTTTTCATTGGTGCACGCAAATGTGTATGTATGTGTGTATTTTTGCAAATTCAAAGAAAAAAATATGAATGTACATCTGCAAGGTAGATATGAGTAGTGTATACATATGTGTACATACACATAACTATGTTTATATATATATATATATGTATGTATCAGCGTATACTGTCTGAATATGTTGTTTTTTGCACGCTCGCATATGTGTTTGTGTGCCCGTACACACACATGCATATGTGGGAAATCGATAATGGCATACATACATACATATGGCAGTTACAAAAACTACACATCCACATAGATACGCACACACATGCATGTGTATTCACATGGACGTGTATTCATTTATCATTTCTTTCGTTTTGTTTTCCTTTCATATTACAACTACTGTTTTTGCAATAAAAGTAATTCTATTTTTATTTATATAATTTACAGCGCACAAATTGAAAATGTGTGTCTCAAACCAATTGTGAATTCATTTGCAATAGCCAATTAAAGTTTCTTTAATCGCAAGTGCCAAGCGTTGTCCAGCTACCCATCCCACCCACCCCCACACATACACATCCACACTAGAGTTGTGTCGTTTAGTTCATTAATATGAACCACTAAACTTGTTCAGTGAAAAGAGAGCTGGTCAGTTATTAAGCTGTTTAGTCGAACATTAACTTTTTCGTTCAGTTCTTCGGTGGTTTAGCCGGAACAACTAAATAAATAACTGGACGTAACGAATTCTTTATGAATGTGACAGCATCAATAACTGCAAAGTTTGTATCGTCCATGATCAACTGAATAACTGAACTGAACATGCATCGAAAACTAGCAATTGAACTTGTTCAGCAAATTGAACTAGATTAACCCACTCTAATACACACACAAAGATACACTCGAGGGCATTTAATTGCTGAAGCTTTGGACAATTTATTAACAGCTGGACTTGCTATTTTGGTTACTTTTAGGGCTGCTGGAAATCTATTCATTCGAAATTGTAACTAAAATTATTAGTTTTGCGTTAGATAGCAATGCTCATTTACTTCACTTGAGTACCCAAACGAGACACCGAAACGCCAATTCGAAATGACCCGCCTCGCCCCCCCCCCCCGGTCACCCACTGCAGCTGCTCTATTGTCGGCTACTGTGGGTGGCCGGTGTGGCCTAGCATTTGGTTAATGTCTGGCTGTGATCATGATTGCGTTGGTGCAGTGCGTCTGCTTGATTCGTTTGGGCACTTTGGGGTGTAGGATTGGTCATGGCTATTCCTGAACTATGGTTTTTAGTAGAACCGCCGGCACACTTGCTGCTGCGTTTAAAGCCAACGCCCACGCCGTTAGTAGATCCCTTGAATGGCATGTAAGACATTTCGAGATTGGTATTATGCTAAGCGGGCAAAACGAATAAGTTCTGCCCGTGACTTATTTAAGCTTAAGCCCAAAATTGTGGGACCATAACTGTAAAACGTTTTTTTTTAAATATAACTGTTATAACAGTTTCGTATTTAACATAAAAATAAATATATTACATGAAATTAATTAGATACAAAAAGTTAACAAAACAAATAACTCAACTTTGAAAATCGCTGTTTCCATTAAAATTACAATTATTTAAATTCATTTTCAATGAACTTTTGCCAAATTTGAACAAAATAGAAAATCTTGGCCAAAGTTTATATGTAAATTGTGTATAGTAAATTCAAATAAAAAAAAAACTATATTATTTACATTCATTTACAAAACATTTTATGTTTTTAAAATTTTTCTTTATTAAGAAATTTTACCAGTTTTGTGGCATGCTGAAAGTTAAAGAAAGTTGCAGCTTGTAAGATACATTTTTCCACTTAACACACAAACTAAACTCAAATCCAAATCACGGTCGTGAACTCTTCTGTTAATCTATAAAGAAAAAAACCAACATACAAACAAACTAAATTAAAGTCAAATTTAAGACGAGTTTCGTCAGTCTATCGGTTTAGAATATAAATTTTTAAAGCATTTCAAACTAAACCCATGGATTTTGCAAGTAATTTTTTTTTCTCAAAAAAGAAAAAAATTATTTGCTGTCCATGTTATGCGCCAATAACAAAAACCTTCTCATTTAGAATCCAAATGTTGTAACCGCGCCGCAGCAGGCACCGCCGCTGGTCGTGCCGGCACTGCAGCCCCAGGCCCAGCCCCAGCTCCCCCAACAGGCGGAAACGATCGAAGCCTTGCCCATGCCCATTGTGATCAAGAATGAACCGATCTCAACCGCAGGCGATGGAGGCGAGCAGCCAATTGAAACTGTCGTCAATAATGACTGCATGGACTTCAGCATGATCACGGATGGCGAAAATAATGGCAAAATACCATTTAAGAAAATTTTCCAAAAGCGCAAGAAGTCGTCGGGTACGTAAATGCATAAATAGAAATATTTAAAACAAAAACACCAAATTTTCCATTGACCATTGACATTAAAAAACAAGCAGAAAGGTTGCAGTCAGCTGTAACCGACTATTCAATAAACCCAATATACTCTTTTCATATCGTTAACAAGGAAAAAAAAAACGAAATAAACTATTTTTAAACTCTATTAGATTATATTGTAAACATAACTAATTTTGATTTATTTTCTGCAGAACGTACACGCGATAAGAAGTTGCGCCAGAATCGGCAGCTGCGCAAGTCCATGCTGCCCAAGAATGCTCTAATGGCCCTGAACGAGGTGAAGGGGATTAACATTAGCGACTTTACCATTAACAGTAACCCGGATGGCGGCTTCACCGCCATAGTCACCGTCAATACCAGGCAGTACGAGGGCAAGGGTCAGTCGAAGATGGCCGCCAAGAATTTGGCCTGCGAGAAGGCTTTGCGCGACTACATCATCTCGAAGATGGCGCCAAGGCCCAAGAAAGCGTCCAAGCCGCCAGCCGATGGCGAAACTGAGGCAATGGATACCAACGAGGATGATGTTGCTGAGAATCCGCCGGAGGATGATGTGCCCATGCTGAACTTGGCCTCGTTTGCCATTTACAAGCTGTTTGCTGAGTGGGAGCGCGAGGGCTATATTGTGCCCGAAATGCATCCATCGGCAGCGGCAAACGCCGCTGCACAGCAGGGCGGTCCCAATTCGCCATCTTCGGCTGCTGCCGCCGTACCCAAGGAGCCAAAGAAGCCGCCCGTGCGCACCGAGCTCCCTGTCAACTGGGAGACAATGCACCCAGCCACATTGCTATGTGTTGTGAGTGGACTAGCAATTGAAGTAGCCAAATATAAATACTCAATATAATTATTATTTCTTGTTTGACCTGTTTACAGATGCGTCCGGGACTCTCGTATGTCGATCATGGCTCCATCGGCGACAAGCCGAATGTAATGCAGCGCTTGGGCGTCATTGTGGACAACCAGGAGTTCACCGCCAACGGGCGTTCCAAGAAGATTGCACGCCGCAATGTCGCTGTCAATGTTTGCAACAGTTTATTCAACACAAACTTCATATATGAAGAGTATTAGACATAACCCAGCATCTAGGCTTAATCCCTAAGAATATTTCATGACGAATCTTAACTGTTTTCTATACTCGTTCGCGAAGTTAACAAGTGAGAACGTTGCAGTCGGGTCTAACCGGCAACGTAATACTCGTTCACAGTCTAAATATAACTTAACTATGTACCCTAGCACTATGTGTAGTAATAATAATAAACGAGTATAAAAAAACAAAAAGAAAATTTTCCTCAGCGCGGTCTTAAACCCCCTGAGACCTACCCCACAATTGACACATAAACTGCGTGTTAGACATCATCGACACCAACCATTTAGTTTTTGATGTGATGAAATTCAAGTTAAGTTATCTAATAACCTGACCTATCTAATAAGAATCATCGCAAAATTCTAAAACAAAGGTTTGCGTCTTGAATGTTCTCTAAATAAGGTCTGTTCGTATGAAGGAAATTTTCTTCGCCGCTATTGAAGCTAGAGACTTAAAATTTGGAATATATACTCGTCTATACCCGCGTCAGAAAAATGTTAAACATTTTTGTCTGCGCCCGCTAGGGGCGTGGCGATTTGATTTAATTTAATATCTCCCTCACTTTTAAAGCTAGAAACATGACATTTTCTTATACTACTAAATATATATCGATAACATGATATATCTTGGGAGCGGGCAACAGACAAATCGAGCCGAAATATTTCGGGCACGCCCACTTCTGCCCCCACAAATTATGAAAGTCTATATTTTAAAATATTTCAGATCGTTTTCGACTATTTTAAGCTGTTATACTGTGAACAAGTATTGCGCGGCCGGTTACACCCGAGTGCAACGTTTTTTTTTTTTTTTTTCAATGTACACTTAATTTACTTTTTACACGGTTTTAAAATAACACGCGCTCAAAAGTTTTGACTTCGCCTTAAATATTTCTCTATCGATTTATAAATATGTTTATATTAGATTTCCATTTTAATATTTCTAAATTTCTGATATATTTTTATCCAAATCATAATTTATTTTTTTCAAATATATTTAATTTTTTTAGTAATATATTTAATGTGTGAACTCCAAAAAGAATTTTTAAATACTGTTTATTTTACTTTTAAGTTACTTTTTTAGGTCTCGAACCAATCTACTATTTTTCCATTTAGCCAATATATTTTTTGACACGAAATTTTTTGGGAACATATCTTTAATGTAAACACAAAATTATGTGTACATTTTACAACTTGAAACGATCAAAAACTTGCACACGATCAGCATGTTGACAAGCAGAAATATTTAATTCGTCCCCCATTATTCCCTCAATGTATTAAAAATACAAATAAAATTAAAATATATCTGAATATCCGATTTTCTATTTGTCATTTGCATTTTTTAAGGTGAGCTCAATGGCTCTTTCTTTCTTTAAAAGCTTAATGAATCCGAAGATAGCGAATTCTTTTAATAAAATATTTGAAATCTATTTATTAGCTTGCCGAATTTATATTAAATATAAATATAATAAATAAAAGCCATATTCGAGCTTCTATAAACATTGTCATAGAAATATCTTAAGTAAAGTTATCGTAAAAACGATAATCGACCAAACAAACGATTACGTCGTAAGAACGATAATTGAACCAACTACTGAAATTACCATCCCAGGTATCGTATAAGCGACAGTTGATGTAGGCATACGAATTTTGGAACTGGGTGGCAGCACTGCACATAACAGCTGTTGCTTTGTTAGTATATATCGATTACAACAAAATATTACATACGCCATGTCGAAATTAATTTCATGCGCTGCTAAAAACACTTTGCGTAACACACGCCTTGGTGCAAATCAAATAATGTAGGTATTACACATTTTGCGATTATCCTCCCTACTAATTACGTCGCTAGTTGCCAGCATGCGTGCAGAGATTACTCGCTGCACATCGTTGCGTCGGCATCGGCATCGGCATCCTCTCTGTCGGCACGTAACGCATATTCGACGCTGGCTGGCGGGCTAACAAAACAGGCGGTGCTCCGGCAGCCATTGGCCGCAGTGCCAGGTGTGGGACACATGGCGAAGCGTAGCATGTTCATCCAGACACAGGATACACCGAATCCCGACAGCCTGAAGTTCTTGCCTGGCGTCGAGGTGCTGGGCAAAGGAAACACGTACGACTTTCCCACTGGCACGGCGGCCCATTGCAGTCCTTTGGGTGAGTCACGGTCTTTGGCATGAAAACTGTTTCATCTGATTCATTGCCTGTTTCGTCGCAGCCAAGTTGTTGTTTCGCGTGGAGGGCGTGCGCGCTGTGTTTTTTGGCTCGGATTTCATCACTATATCGAAGGAGGAGAGTGGCGAATGGGGCCTCATCAAGCCGGAAGTTTTTGCCGTCATCATGGACTTCTTTGCCAGCGGCTTGCCCATTCTGCACGAGGCTCGCCCCAATGCGGATACCGAAATCCTAGAGGACGATGACGAGACGGTCATGATGATCAAAGAACTGCTGGATACACGCATACGGCCCACAGTTCAAGAGGATGGCGGCGATATCGTCTTCATGGGCTACGAGAACGGCATTGTTAAGTTGAAAATGCAGGGCTCGTGCTCGTCGTGCCCCAGTTCCATTGTTACGCTGAAGAACGGTGTGCAGAACATGCTGCAGTTCTATATACCGGAAGTGGAGTCCGTCGAGCAGGTCTTCGACGATGCTGACAAAATGGCGAACAAGGAATTCGAGCGCTTTGAGAAGAGTTTAAAGCAAAAGGAGTCGCCCAATGCGCCTGTCAGCATTGGCGGTACTCCAAATTAGTCGTGTTATCATTGTTACCGTATCCTTAGTGAGTTTAGAACTATGCATATGTAATATGCGCGCATAAATGTTGCTTTAAATAATGTACAGCTTTCGAAAACGAGTATTTGGACCGTTATGATTTATTCTTATCTGTGGAGAGGGGGTGGCACAAATCTATAGGAGCTAGATGTCAGCGCAGCACGGCCTATTTTTAGTAATTAAAATATTTCTGATCGAACTTAGCATATTAATATATTAAAATTGCGAACGTTGTTTAAATGTAGATTCATGTGTGATTAGGTTTTGTTCATATTAGGGACTTTGGTGTCTGTTCGTGCTTTAAAGTTAGGGACCCGAAATGCAATTTTTAGGCACGAGCACGACAATTTGGCATAAAGTGCCCACCACTAATGAGGTCAGTGTTGAACAATGCCGATATCAGAGTATCAATGGCACTACAAGTCGTCGTTCACTAGTATCGTTATCGCATCATATCCCATCGCTATCGATACATTCAACTAGCTGTCGCACACTCACACACAAAACGAACCAGCGCATTAAACAAATCAAATTGTTCCACAATATATTTACACCAAATATATAACTACATATAAAACGACACCCACCTGACAAATATCAAACGAACGCAGTCAAAAATCATATTATCGCAATCGAACAGTGCAACCTCCCCGAATCGTTCTCGAGCGCCGCACACAAATCGTAAAATATGGTCAGGCTTTTCACGCTGAGCGTCTTCTATAAGGGTGCCAGCGAAGCGCGCTTGTTGAAGACGACCTCGGACTTGCAGTCCTTTTCGTTTTTCCAACGTGGCACGGTCAATGAGTTCATGACGTGAGTACGGCGACGGCGCAATTCGTGCCCCCATTTACCACATATGTTTGTATATTCGATTTGCCCCCCTACCCCCCCTTCCCACTCCCTCGCACAGTTTCGCCTCGAAGACAATTGTGGAGCGCACACAGCCGGCGCTGCGGCAGTCCGTCAAGCAGGATGCGTACATGTGCCATGTCTATGTGCGGGCCGATAACTTGGCCGGCGTCCTTATCGCCGATCACGAGTATCCGCATCGTGTGGCGCACACGCTGATCACAAAGATCCTCGACGACTTCACGGCCAAGGTGTCGGCCGATCAATGGATCAACGGGTCGGAGACGACAATTGCGTTCGATACGTTGCCGGCGTTTTTGATCAAATACCAGGACCCCAAGGAGGCTGATCCACTGACGAAAATGCAAACCGATTTGGATGAGACCAAAATCATTCTAAAGAACACAATTGAATCGGTTCTGGAGCGTGGCGAGAAGCTGGAGGATATGGTCACCAAATCGGAGCAGCTGTCCATGCAGAGCAAGGCCTTCTACAAGACAGCGAAAAAGACCAATTCGTGTTGCAGCTTCACCTAAGTCAGTAACGGGAACGGGAACAGGAACAGGAACACCACAAAAAAAGAAAACACCAACAACAACCGGAAGAGAGGGGCACGAAACAAACTGCGACGGCGCGGCATCGGCTTAGAATTTGTATGCTTTTTATAACATAATTAGTTAATTTTATATTTAATATACATATATATATATATATATACATATACTAAACATACATACATACATAAGTACTTGTGCGAACGTGTATGTTACAACTCATATATACTGGGCCTCTTGTTGTCTGCATGTCTAGGGTAATGGTACAGAGATAATGTCGAACATATGCAATTATACCAACACAATTATCATATACTTACATATATGCGTATTTCGTGTAAGCGCGTCTGTATTTCTATGTACGCAATTTAAGAATATATGTGTCTATCTCCTTCGGTTATGTGCTATCAACTTTTTAAATAGCTTTTGTCTTGTGCCTGCCGCCTAATCCGATGCCGATTAAATATGTGTCTGTACCTATCTATGCACATACAAATGTCAGCATCGCAATTAGTTTTAAACGAACTGCCGAATACTCAACGGAAGTGGCTGCAAATAAAAAGTATTATGTCTAAAATGATTGAGCGCTCTCGATTCTCATCTTCACATAATGAGTTATTTAATTATATATTCGTTGCCAGCCAGATTCTATTTGTTTACAGTTGTCTATTTCTATGTTCGTATATACAATGCCCAAAGCTCGTTTCAATTTATTTTTAAATGCTCTCCAAACAATTACATTTATGATTTTAAAAACGGTTTAAAAGGCAGATGTTTTTATTAAATTGATCAAATTAAAACTATTATTTCAAATAATTTCCAAAAATACATTTTTTTTTTATTTTTAAAAACAAATAGTTGCATAGATATTTAAGTTCTTCTTAAAATGTATTTTAAATACGTATATATATTTTTTCGAAATATTCCTTATTCCTTTATTTCTTTCAAAGAACTGTAAAGCAAAACTAAAGATTATTCGAAAAAGACATTTTGAAAATATTTCGAATACCTATTTTCTCAAAGAACTGTAGAACAGACTTAAGCACTAAAGGATGTGAAAGAATCAATTTGTCTGGAGACAGAATTCAAATAATATATTGGTTAATCGCAACAGGAACGATAAACAAAGTTTTAATTTTAATGATATTTGGTGTAATTTTGAAAGAATATTTTAAAAATGCCTACAACAAGTAAACAAATCTATGTCTTAAGTTACAAGGCGAAATAGTTATAGTCTTTATTGTATTCGAGTTAAAACACAGTTGCCGTTGCGCGAGTTGATTAAACGTGATGTGATCGAAGTGGTCGTGTTTCAACAGGGCGGATAATCCCCGAGCCGAAACTAATGGCGATGCTTGACGTGCATGGCCAAAAGCTTGGTCTTAATGCGTTTGCGATCCCGCGCAATAATCTCCATGCGCTCCTTGATGCTCGTTTGGAAGAAGATCAGGTGCAGAGTGCGGCTGGCCGAGCACAGCTGAGGGAGAAAATTGACGTGGCTTTATAAATAGTTAATGCAGCTGATGAAAGGACTCTCACCTGCTGCAACAGGCGCGCCTTGAGGCGTATGTTGGCCGGCTCCTCCTGCTCGAGGTTGTTGCCGTACGTCTCCAGATGCAGATTGAGCACAAAGATGAGCGTATCGCGTATGGTCTGCACAATGCGCTGCACTTGCTCCGTCCGGAATAGTCGGCGCACCAGAAAGCCGCGCGTGGCCGCAGTCAGCACCGTTGCGGCCACGTGACGTCGCTGCGTCTCCGGCTCGAACGCCGGCAGCTGGCAATGATCAGAGGGCATATTAATAGAAGCGTGACAGTTGGCGACTGGCATTAGATGCTTAAAGTTAGTTAGCTATAGTTAAACAACCGCAAGGGAAACGTTTGATATGCTTGGCAATTAAATAGGCTTTTTAGTTCCCAGAGATTGTCCAATGTTGGGGCTTAAGGCACTTGCTTGGCTTCGACTTGTTTGTCAGCTACTTCTTGGCCACCAAGCGCTGCATTCATTTGGAGCAGGCGAGCCAGAGCGCAAGACAGATGGAGAGGGAAGAGAAACCGGGTTAGCACGGTGATTGCCCAGCTCGGGGCGCAGATGCTACTTACGGTCTGGCGGCTGGGTGAGGCATTGCGGCGCTGTGGCGTCGGTTGCTGGTTGCGTGGATTGATTTTGGCCGCCGGCGTTGCGGTCGGCTTGTTGGCCACCCTTCGGGCCGGCGGCGACTTGGCCGCCAGCACGGGACTGGTCGCCTTCGGCTTCGCATGGCTGCGCTGCACGGGCTTCTTAATTTTGCTGCTGTTGTTGCTGCTGGTGTTCCGGCTGCGCAGCGACACGGATCTGGGCGAGCTGGAGGCGCTCGGCAGGGACGGCAGCCGCTGTGGCTCCTCGACCGCGTCGTCCAAATCGAAGAGCCGCTTGCGCGCCGTCGAATCCTTGTCCAGCACACACTCATCCAGCGTCGTATCCAGCGAATTGAGCGTCACCGTATTCGCCGGCGAGGACCGCGACGGCGTTGGCAAGTCATCGGTGCTGGTGTACTCGGAGATGGCGCCCGGACTGGGGAGCGGTCCGTGCGCGTACGCGGACACATTGATCTCCGCACAGATCTGCTCGATGAGGAACTTTTGCTGGCGATCGAACTCCAGCTGCATGCGACGCTGCTCCTCGTGCTGGTACTGCACCAGCTGCTGGAATCGATCCCGATGCGCGCTCTTAATGTCCCTGAACATTTGGCGCTTGGCCAGCGCCAGCTTCTTGCGTTCCATGTGGTCCTGCTCGCCATTCGTCTCGTGTAGAGCGCGCTGCAAGAGCTGCTCCAAGTGCTGCTGCTGTTGATGCTGATGGCGCCTTGGCGACGACTCGACGCAGCTGCTGCTGGCGCTGCGCTGCACCTGCTTGGCCTTGGACTCGATGGTGTCGCGCCGCAGATGTGCCAAGCTCGAGCTGTTCACGGGCAGCGCGAATCGGCAACGTGGCGAGGTTTGGACAATGGCCGCATTCGGTTTTGATGCTGCCGGCGGCGGCGGCGGCGGTGACGGCTGCTTGCCCTCGCGCTGCATGTGCTCGACGAGCGCCTGCGAGGGTTCGTCCAGCGTAAAGGAGCGCGAACGATGCAGCTGCGTCGTGTGCACTTGGGCCGCGCTCAGCGTCGGGCTGGTGCTGGAGCGCAGCATCCGCTTGTCCGGCACGGCGACGAGCGCCTCGTTCTGCCAGAGCAGCCTGGCGGGCTGCGGATGCAGCGGCGTCCGCTTGCCCAGCCCGGTGCGCTCGAACTGGAGTATGCGGCTGGTGATGTTGTTCAGCTTGCGATGGCGCGTGCCCAGCGGCGTTGAAGACGGCGACGGAGTTGGAGATGGAGTCGGAGCTGCCGTTGCTGGCTGCTGGTCGCGCTGCGGCGTGGGCGGATTCACGCATATGGTGGGTATAATGCCCGCTTCCGAGCTACGCTTGGATTCGATATCCAGCGTTAGCGGACGACTGCGTGTCGAATTTGGGAGCTGATCCTCAAGCTGCAGCTGTTTTGTGCTGTCATAGATGAACGTCTCCGTTTGCTGCAGCTGCGGCAAACGTTGCGTGTGGTTCATGCTGCTGTCGTTCAATTCACAGCTGCTGCTGCTGTTGTTGCTGCTGCTGCTGCTGCTGCTACTGCTGCTGCTACTGCTGCTGCTGTTGCTGATCTTGCTGTGGGAGGCAGCAACTTCTGGTTCGTGTAGCGTCGCGCGATTGTACTTGGCCTCCAGCAGCATTGCGCGCTGGCGCAGCTGCTGCATCTGGCGTCGCTTCTCCGCCGTCATCTGTGTGGGATTCACGCTTCAGTGACGCTATCAAAGTGACGCCAGCTACTCACCAGTGGCGGCAAAATGGGCTGTCCATCGATGCGGAACTGGGACACGTATTCAGTGGGCGCGGACAGCTGACAGGGATTGGCACTGGGCGTGGGCGATGTGGCCTCATTCTCCTCTGTGGCGGCACGCAAAATATCCATGGCCAAGCTTTAAATTTAGCCAAGCGGAATATAACTTAAAACCGTTTTAGGCGGTAATTGAACGACCCACCTGGCATTATCCACGTCCATATCTGTGTGTGTGTGTGTGTGTGTGTGCACTTGGAATTTGGAAGCAAACTAATAAAAATGCCAAACGATTTTTGCTTTGCGCGAGAAACGCGACCCGAAAGCAACGGTAAAAAAAAGAGCTAACAATTCATTTGTTATGTGTCCGTTGCTATGGCAATTTCAAGGGCAACTACACAGCACGAGCGACCTCTGCTGGCACAACAAATCAACAAATAAAAAAAAAATAGGTAAACAAAAATGAACAATAACAAAAAATTGAAAGTTTGTTTGGCGTGTTTCACTTGGATGCGTGTGCCTGCCAGCCTATTTCAGTTTTTCAATTCAATTCGCAGCGCAGCAAGTGGACAGCTCTGGCGAGCAGCGCGCTCAGCTAGAGCTGGCACCAGACCAGAGAGAGATAATTATCGAAAGGGAGCTATCGAAATGTCGATACATCAATCAGTCGAACAGCAGGTTAACATTGCTGCAACATAGCATTTGCGCGTTTCGTTGCAGCTACGTTGTTTATAAGCAATTTTTTTTTTCTTGTTTGTTTATTGTGCCGTTAAGAAAACGGAGCAGTGACGAGCAAGCCGCATTAATAAATCAAAAGTATATCCATTTGTCGTGTGGGTGCCAAAAGTAAAAAGAGAAAAAAAAACAACCGTTTCGCCGAAGGACGCAGTCCCCCCCCTGCTGAGAACCAACCTCCCCTCGCTCCTGCTCTCCAACGCGCTGTTTTTGTTTGTGCTGTCCGCTCCAGGCGATTTTTTTCATGTGTGCGAATTACAAAATTAAATAATTCGAGAACATACAAACAAGCATTCATAGTATATTCATATTTACATATATTTGAGTTCAGAAAAATCACAAAAAATCACATGTGCGCGTAAAATATACAGCCTTGTGCATGTGTCTGTATCCGAATAAATATGTGTGTGTGTGTGTGTGTGTTGGTGTTGTTATCCAGAGCAGCTGCCCTTTGTGTGGTTAGAAGTATTGAGCTGTAACTGTAACTGCGTTTCAGCTTGTGCCAAAGGGAGGCGTCTTTTAGCGTGTCATCATTTTCTCTCTCTTGTCTTATTTTTTTAAATATTGTATTTGCACTGTTTGCCTTTGTCACTTGACTAGCCGCTTGCGTTACTTTATGTACTTATGTACAATTGTATTTAAGTACACGAACTAAATAGAGTACAAGAAGAATGACAACAACAGCTCAAACAACAAGTATATACGCATAAAATACAAATATATATACCTATATATATATATATATATATATATATATATACGCACACATTCAGTACGTACGTATGTTTGTATATTCTGCGACGCAATTGAAAAGACATCGAAGGCCAAACAACTTTGCCGTTTTTGTTTTCGCCCTCTCTTCTTTTTACGCTTTTCTGGTAGTTGGCTTTGTTTTTGTTATTGTTATTATCGCAACTTCACTCTCGATACTCTCCAACTATTTGCTGTTGATTGGCAACGCCAGCGCTCTCTTTCGCTATCGGTGTTTCCCTCGCACGCTGCCGGCGTCGCAGTCAATGCCAAACAACAAAAAAAACAACAACAAAAAGAAACACCAACGCAATCTTGAGTTTGAGCTGCGCTCGACGTTCAACGTTCCGCGTTTTAACTGAAAAGTATAGAGCGCAAAAATGTTTTTAATCTGCGATATCAAATACTTTCTGGAGTCCTTTAAGGACGGCGCAATATCTGATATGCCACTGTATTTTGGCCAGCAGCAGCTGCAACGCAGTTTCTATTTCTTTGTGCTTGTTGTTTTCTTTATACTCTGTTCCCAAAAACATAAATAGTATTAGTTTTGTGTAACGGTTGTTTTTATATGTGGTATAATGGTATTATTTACTCGGATATCAGCTTAGATTGAAAGTAAGGATTTTAGCCAAGTACTAAAAATCAATATTTTCCACTATTTTTAATGGCCCTTACAGACAATATTGCTGCCACGCCCACTTCCGTGTCCGCAGTCAGGAAGGCTCACATTTTCCACCTGTACCTTAATTACTCTGGGAACAGGGTATTGCGCAGTTGGGTGACTCAAACTGCGACGTTTCTGTCTTTTATTGGAAAATGATAATATGTACTAGTATGTCCATGGCCAAAGCGATGACGAACATTGAAAGCATCTGCAAGTGCCCTATATAATATGGATACCGTTGTTTTTGTCCCATGTCGATGTACAATAATAATAACAATGATGTGAGATTTTTCTTGTCCGAACAGGTGATACCCTGTATCCAGCTTAACCAAAAAAAAGTTGTATCTCTTAAACATTTTTTTGCCCTTTATTTCGGGGGCAATTAAATATTTTTTACCTTTCTATACTGCATAAATGGTGCCTCTTGCTCTTATAATATTATTATAAAAATTTGCTAGAAAAAAAAAATGTAGCCTAAAATTTATAGTTATCGAAGTGGACAAACAGATTAAATTTTACCTTTGAATACTTCATGAAAGCTCTAGCTTTTAGAATATCAGTGATTTTCCTAACAAAACCTAGGCCTCAAATCGATATTGAGAAAATGGGTGAGATATCGATAGAAATATATATTGTTACCTTTGTTAATTTTAGATGTTTTAAGCTTGCATAAAATCCGAAAATTAAAAAAAAAAAGTGAATGCCTAAAATCAATAATTATCAATCCAAAATGTGCCTATCGTAAAGCCTTTCTAGCCATTTTTAATGGATACAGTGCATAAAAGAAAAGAATAGCTCTTTTGGGACTGGCGTAAAAGAACGTTACACAATTCGTGACAAATTTATAATACCTCCCTTGAGAGTATTATAATAATATTAATAATAATGTGAACAACACGAAGATTGTTTTTCATTTTTGGACTTTTCGTTTGCATTTATTTTTGGTAAATTGCCATATTTTTGTTTTCATGCAGCAATATTTCATTTCTACGCAGCAGCAGCAGCAGCAGACGCGGCCGGAAAATCAAGTTGGCTCAGTGCCCCGTTGCGAATTGACATATATTTTGGTTTTGTGGCGCATTCAGTGGCGAAGTGCAAGCGGGCAGGTTGTCACGGCGCCCATGCGCGCACAGCTGATCGATAAAAATCGATTGCAACTAACCTAACCTAACGGCAATTCAGTGTTAAATCAAAACATAAAATCTAATCATTATCAGCTGTAAACCGTAAACGGAACAACAGCGCAAAACAGGCTGCGCTAAAAACGAACCACAAAACAAAAGCCAAATAAAACATAAACAAAAAACAAAAGCCAACCAATCATGTTTCAAATTCCACGACCCTCGCGGCTAACGCTGCAAGGCGCCGCCATTGCGCTGGGCTTGGTCGTGCTAATGTCCTGGTAAGTACACCTGTCGTCACCTAACTATGGCCGGCCCTCTCTTGGGCGAACATCTCCCATATCTGTTCTATTTATGTTTAGTTAAAATCTTTATTCTTTTGCTTTTTGCATAAAAAACTATTCCTGGAGCGAACAAACAACTTTCTGGCAAGAACAAATTGTGAATTAAAATAGAAAAAGTCATTTTTATTTAATCTTCAAATTTGAATATAGGAATATACATATCTGTATAAAGTTGGGAAGAGTATTTTGTGTATTCATGTGCTTTTGCTATTTCTTTGAAAGCTTACTTTTATTTTTTTTTGAGTTTTAAAGAATATTTTGGAAATTCATTGGCAAATCGATGAAATCTATATATCTACCTCAGATTTAAAGCTATATACATACAACTTTTTCAGATAGATTACTGACGACCTCCTCTAAAGATCCCACAAACATTTTTTGTACACGTCTTTTTTATCTTGGGGGCGGGTAAACCGAGAAAATCTATATCTCCGAAAATTATAAAGCTAGAATCACTAAGTTTGGCAGACAAATTTCGCTACTCCCGCCGCCGCAAATTAAAAAAAACCTATGGTTTTCCAAAATAACAATAATAGTTAAGTCAGTTTTTGACATTTCAAAGCTATTATACTGTGAACGACTATTGTTGTTACTTTTAATCAAGTCAAATTTTCTTATCTATATTTTATACACATATATAACTCATAATTTTTGTTAAAAACTCAAGTAGCGGTTTCAAACCAATTCACTTGGGCTGTAAAATGGTGGAAAATGGGTGGAAAATACTGTTTGCTACCTGCCAGCTACCTGCAGTATGCAGTGTAGTGTAGGCCACGTAGCACGCATTTAATTAATTATTTAAACTTTTAAATGCGCTCACGCCGCTCAATTTGGGTCACAGACCAAATGCATTTGCATTCTCGTTCGCATTCGCATTCCGAAAGGAAACAAAACAAAAATACATTTTGTAGCCGGTGACAACGCAACGTGAAAACTTGACAGGAAAGAGAGGGAGAGAGTGAGAGAGAGAAGGAAACGTCGCGCGACTTATGTATAAGTGTACAAATATACCCTTACAGTAGGTAATTAAATTCGGGCATGCAATGTGCGTTTGCCACTTGAAAAGGACTCTTTCTTAAGACAATTTTTTGATTTAAATTAAACTTCAATTCGTATTTTAAAAAAACTACCAAGAAAAGACAATGCTTCAGCTTTACGTATTAACAAAAAATGAATAACCAAAATCCACCAAAGTGCGGCATCCTAATTTTGCGCTCCTCTGTATTGAAAAAAGTATTTTAGAGAATTCCGATTCTTTTTAACACACAAATCGCTTAAACTTAAGATAATGGGCGTTTCTAAGAATAAAAAACAAAATATTTGGTAATAGTGTGTTGCGACAGCTTTCTGTTTTCAAACTTCACACAAGCTGTTTGGAAGGGATGTCTTCAAATTGGCCAAATAATTTACCCAATTAATTAAATAATCAATTGAATAATTTTTTAAAATTTACCTTTATACTATATAGTAGCAGAAGGAACAATCGCTTGAAAAACGTTTTCCCTTCTGGCGCATTTAACATGTGTCCGCAAGTGTATTTAATTGTCGGCAGCTCGAAAATAACTCTGCGTTGTTGTTGAAAGTTGCAATGTTTTATTTTAGGAATACGTATATATGTATGTATTATATATGTATTTTTATGTACGTGCTTACACCTTCGTTTTGGCTGGCTGCTCAGTGTAGCCAGTGCGCCCCCCTCTCCCTCCCCCTTATACCATTCTCCAACAAGTCGCGTGCATGTGTATATGTATGTGGTTTGGGCGTATGTACATACATATGGGTATAAAAATGTCATTTCCATGCATGCCCCCCAACAGCTGAGATGCTCCCGCATTGGATATATATATATATATATATGTTTATATATTTATTTATATAAGTGTGTGTGTAATCACAATTCTCAGTGTGGCGCAATTAACCAACGAAAAATGCAGCACAAATGATTCGCACGCAGCCTCAGGCACAGCTTGCCAGATAATGCATACACACATACACTTATGCATATGTATGTACATATGTTTGTGTAAAAAAGAGTATGTACTCGGGCATGTCAATGTGTATTTGATTCTTTCTAAAGAATAAAGCGAGTATACGAAATGCACTTGTCATTTGTTGTATTAGTTTGTTTATCATTCGACTATCAGCGAAAAAGGCAACAGAGATAAACAAGAAGAAGAAGAACAACAACAACAATTGCAATTGTTATGCAGCTAAAGGTTGTTTGTCAGGCAACGGACGCCAACAATTACGATTACAATAACGAAGGCAAAAAAAAACAAAACAAAACAAAACAAATACTGTTATCCGACACAGATGCCAATCACAAACTCGATAACAAAAAACAAAAACAAAAACAACAACAAAATCGATAGTTACTTTAACTACCAGTAAATTTTGTGTTTATTATTGTTTGCGTTTTAAAAATGTCGTACGTTAAAAATATGCTAAAAATGATCTCAGCTTAGGCAGGTGTGATAACAACTTTGCAATTTGTTTACTACTGCAATCGTCCAAAACGAAGCTGATGATTAAATGGAAGGAACTATTATATATACATATATGTACAAACTTGGCAAATGCGCGATATTATTGCAAACTTAGCAATATAAATGTGTTTGCATAAAACAACTCAATTTTACGCAATAGAAAATTTTTTGTTGTTATTTTAACAATTACAAAAAACTTTTCTTAAAAGTTGCCTTTTTTTCTTTTGTTGAGTTGGATAAATATATATGTATATGGTCTAATTTAATGGTGATATGTTGTTTCTAAATACTTTACAAGTTAGTGAAGAGAGTATATTGGGTTTCGGGAATTTCTGTCTCTTTTTTTTTTTTAATTTTAAATTAAAAGCACCTCTGTAACCGAAACGATCTAATAATAATAAGCTAGCGAAAACTGTAGTATGAAGAGTAAGACTTTAAATAGAGAATATGGCATATAGAAGAAAGCAATAGATAAAGTTCATTTCGATTTGGCAATGATGGCAGCTGTTTCTTCCGACTGTCATTTGAACTCAGGCAACAATGTGGGCTTTAGCTTTGTAAACGGAAAAAGTATAAATAAGCTGTAAAGCGATAATAATAATGATAGTGATAGACAGTACTTAATATAAAAACAAATCGCGTCAGCTTAATATGCACATATATATATATATACACAAATTGAGAATAACAAAAACATATGCCAGTGTGTGTGTAAATACCCTGTACAACTTTGCGTTATGGAAATGACAAAGTAAGGCGATTAGTCAGCGTAGAGCGAGCCTTTTGTTTTCTGCCAATTACTGCCAGATAAAATGCGCACACTGAGGAAATGACAACTTTCGCTATTTGCCCCACATTTAGCAATCTAATCTTTTTTAATCAGAATCGCAACGTTTCTACTTGTACATACTTATATGCGTATATATGCTATGCACAGAGAGCATTGTGATCATATAAAGATCTAATACATTTCTCCTATATACCCTAACTTTTTTTTGTATACATTTTTGAAGCTAATCTTTTAATAGTATTCAGTAGCATTTTATCTTAGAATTTTAGAGGGTTGGAAATTAAACATACTTATAATAGTATAAGTTGTGTATCCTAACTAATTTACCGCTAAATTCAGGAAACACATTGTTAAAATTAACGTTGTATAATTTTTATTTAATTTTAAAAATCATTTAAATTTTAAAAAGCCACTTTTTCAGCATATTTTATTTTGCGGATTTCGGAAATAAAGCATTTTGATTGTTGAGAACATATTTTACGATCCTGCGTTAGTTCAAATAAGTGCATTTTGAACAACCTAATTTTTAAGTTTTAAATAAAAGCTGAGTTAAAGAAACCAAATTTACAAGAAACAAAAAAAATCAAAGAAAATAAAATGTTTAGATCGTGCGAAAAGGATCCCCGGATAACGTAGACTGCAGCAAAGTAAAAATGCCTGCTGTGCCAGAACTTTTGTGTGTCACTGTATGTGTATCAAAAGAACATGTGACTAATTGGACGTTCTACAGATAAGATTTATTGACACGTACTCTCTTTACGTAGCTCATGTATTTGTCTGTCTCTTTAAGATGCATTTGTTATAAACCAATTTACATACATAGGTACACTATTATGCAATATATGTATATAAAAACCCCTTTAGAGCCCCTTTGGCTATAGAGTGTGTTCACACAACAATGTGTGTACATGCAACACCCTTTTCTGTATTCAGTTTTATTTGTATATGGTATTCTAAAAACTGAAATGTCTGTTTTGGTTTTTTCATAAATTTAAACTATTAATTTTTGCATATTTTATTGTTTAAAAAATCCCAAAAAATATCATATGTTTCTTGCTGACATTTTATTGCGAAGTTCAATTTTTGTTTACTTTTTAAGTTATTTAAACGCTCCAATAATAGTTTTTATATATCAAAACGAAAGTTTTGGGAACAAAAAATAATTGTCCATAGAAATAAAATTGTCCTGCTGTCCTGATAAAGTGTTCACTGTAGCTGCTTTATAGATTAATAGGTGTCTCAACATAATCATGCACATTTTTTTTTACGTATTTCAAAATAAAAACGACTAATGATTCAAAAGCCAGTAAAAATGTCGAAAATGCTAAACACAGCTATTAATTACGCAAAACTTCTAGAGTTCAACGATTTTTTTTAATTTTTTTTTTTAGGAATTTAAGCCAGTTTTTATTTGTTTATTTCCGTACAGCTCGCTGGGAGCGCAAAAAACGTGACGATAGGGGAGGGAGGGAGCGAGGAAGATCTCAATCGAATTGCGTTCTTTTTAGCATAACCTGTAGATCAGTAAGGTACGATTATTCGCTAAGGGAAGAAGCAGAAGAAGGCCGCGAAGAAGTAGAAGAGTAAACAAACATAGATCAGCTGAGCGGAATTTAAGCGCAACTTTCAGCTGAGTTCGCGTGCACGAAACAAAACGAAAACAAGTAAGAACGTTGCAGTCGGGTGTAACCGACAGCTCAAAACTCCTTCACGCTGTCAAAACAACCAAATGAAGTACACTAGCACTTTTACGTGTGCAAAAAAAATAATAACAAAAAAAAGCTTGATATCTAGTGTGAAGCAGTTTCAATCAGGTAATCCAACAAGAATTGTAAGCAGCCGTTAAAAGTTGCAAACAACTTTCAATAATACATAAAATGCTTGGCTTGTTTGCAGCATTGGTGTTGTGAAACTATACATTATTGTAATTTTTGGGGGCGGCAGTGGGCGTAGACAAATCATTTTTGCGCGATCTTTAGAGGAGGTCATTAGTATTCTGTCTGCAAAAATTGGATGCATCTAGTTTTAAAACTGAGGCAGATATATAGATTAAATCGATTTGCCAAAATAACCCATTATCTGATGCGGATATACACGAGTATTATATTCCGGACAGCAAGACGGCAAAAAGCCAATATGCTTCTTTCACTTCGTGAACGAGTATAAAAAGCAGCTTTGCCTCTGCGCTCCGTGGAAGATCATGTCGAGCAGCTGTGAGCCGTGACACAAGTGCTTCCTGCTAAAACATGTTTTTTTTTTCGGGCAGCTAAAAAAATATGTATAAAGAGTTGGCCATTCGGTAGCGACAATTGATGAGATAAGCCAAGTTAGCAAGTCGCATTTGTGCTGGGCCCGTCGCCATCATCAGTTCATCATTTTCTGCTTTATTTCTGCCATTGAAAGCTAATCATTTCCCTGTTTCCCCGGCTGTGCCTATTGCCAAATTTGTTTTTTTTTTGCAGTGTACGTCCGCTGGGTGTGCTATTCCTGGGCCTGTTCAGCTACTGGCTGTATTGGACACGTTGCAGCTTTCGGGTCGTTCTCACGCCGCAGCTGCGCAGCAAGCTCGAGTCCTGGCTGCAGCGAGCCGACAACTGGCGTCGATCTTCGCCCAGCATGTTCTGTTTGGTGAGCAGCGGCTGTCTGGCCACACTGGCCGTTTTGGGCCATCTCATATCGGGCTCGACCCTGGTGCTGGCCCTGCTGGTGATCTCCGCCCTCGTCTCCACCAAATACAACTTTAAGCTACTGCAAATTGAACGCAAAGGTAAATTTGATTTTTTATTCATTTTTTTTCATTTTCATTTTCATTTAATGCAACAAAGTGTTTTTGCCCTTTGCAGACTTTCAATGGTCGGAGCGAATAAACTACAATAACGTTGAGGCCGAGCTGGATGATGAGTTCATGCCGGATGTGAACGAATCGAATCTGTTTGTGCTGGAACGCGCCAGCGATGTGGCCACCATCAGTTTACCCACCGATGGCGACGGCGTCGGCGATGGCGACGACGACGAGTGCAGCGATGATATACCCTCCGAGCTGCTGATACCCGATTCCATACCCGAAATCGATGAGCACTCAACGGACGAGGATGACGAGCTGGTACCGCTCACCCAGCCCAAAGCTCCAGTTGCTGCCGAGGCACAGCAATACGAACAGAGCCGGCCCGATCCCGCCGAGGCGTCTCCGTCGACCGGGGACAAGACAATGGACTTTCGCAGAGGGCACTTTAAGCGCGACTCTTCGCTGTCCACCACCTCGTCATCGTCGGAGGAGAGCCTATCGAAGGGCCTGCAGTTCCCCGATCACACCAGCGTCGATGCCGGTGGCCCATCGCTCCGGCAAATAACTGCGCCGACGCCCAGCGATGCCGCTGCCAGCAGCAGTGCTTTATTGACGCTGGCTGTCAAGGCACAGGCGCAGGCTCTGCTGCCCAGCCTGATGACCAATTTGGTCAAGTGGGGCGCCAGCGAGGTGGACAGCGCCGACAAGTACCAGCGACGCCAGGTGACCGCCCTGGACTCCTCCGACGAGAGCGACTTTGAGATACTTGAAACGGATGATTTTAAGTAAACTATTGTACGCAGCGTATTAGCAACTAATATCTTAAATATATATACACATATATATACATACATACAGTGCATACGCGCGTAGAAGTCACACACACACACACACACACACACAGAATCCCAAACACAACCAATTGGGTCTCAGAACTGTGGACTCTAGCCAAGAGTTTTGCATGCCATATGATAAAAGTGAAGCAGACAGTTTTTAATTTGCGATTTAATACATGGAAGTGCATATGTAATCATATATTGTATGTATTTTAGCTCCATTTAATTCGATTTATTTAGGTTAGTTATGTATATCGATATATACATATATACGAACTCTGTTTAGTTCTCTTTGCTGTGCTTTCTGTGCTTTGTATATTATTATTTTAATTCTAATTTTATTTAATCACTTACAATTATCGTGTTTTTTTTTGTTTTTTTTTTTTGGAGCAGCGGTTAAGTTACTAAAGACGCAAATTTCAATTGAGCTTCGTTTCGTTTCGTTTCGTTTACGATTTCTATTAGTAGTATGCAAAACAATGTAAATATATTTCAATATTCATATACATGCACACACACATTTATACGGATACTCATGCAAATGTTGAGCTACTTAATCTGTACCCAGACAAAAACAAAATAACAAAAAAAAAAAAAAAAAAAAAACAAAACAAAATAAACATAAAACCAAAACTCTTAACGGAATGTTACGAAAATCGGGCAAAACATACATACATATACTTATTACTCTATAAACCTGATGCGGTGCTATAAACCATATAACAAGAAAAAATAACTCGCTTAGGAGCAATTTGACGAAATTGTGTATAAAAGAATTGGTCTTAAGTGATTCATGCTATTAACTGATTAAACGAAATAAAATCGATTCTTTTGTTTTTCGTGATAGTTTTTCGTTATAGTTTTATCAAATTTTATTGTGAGCATTGGAAGTCTGTCTACATATTGTAACAAACAAAATTCATTTGTTTCTAAATACATAACATGAATTAAAACTGATGTGTGCTGTATTTTAATATCTTTTTCAAACGAAACATAAATATGCTATGTTTACAAGGATGACGCCATTGAGCTGGAATGACACCAGCCAGTTTCAAATATCAGTTCGATAACACTTTAGTACATATCGATAATTTATTGGCGCGCAGCGATGCCAGACAAAACCACGTTTGAAACTTGTTTTTTAATAGCAAGATAAATATTTATGTCGTGATTTTGTTAGCGCTTTAACTATTCGTATTACAGCGAATTCTCTTTTTTCCCTATTTAAAATTTTTAAATTCGTGTAAAAAGAGAATTAGGTGAACTTTTATTCCGCTTTGCTTATTGCTTGTTTTATGTCCCGCAGTAAAGAGCGCAACAAAAAATCGGTTGATATACTAAATACAAATATATATTTACAAAAAACAGACTAACAAAGATTATTTAAAATATTATCGCTGATGCACAGCACCGCCTTTGATATAGATAGGTTTGAAATTCAAATACAAATATAATTCTAACAATGTACATATATTTAATAATTAATCAATATAAAAAAACCACTCTTATATTTAGAAGGCGTTTGATCTGTTTGCATGCGCAACAGGAAAGTTGCGGATGAACAGCTCGAAATTTGCCTAGAAATCCGCTTTGAACAAATGTTTCAGATTGACGCCGAAACGCAGGGTAAAGTGGTACAACAGCTCCACCAGGCTCAGTATGGAGAAGCCCATGAAGAGGCCAAAGATGCCGCCGCAGTTGGCCAGGAATTCGGTAACGCCGTACAGCTCGGAGCGTTTCGAGGTTATAAACTGGCTCTGTTTGAAGTAAATTGACAGTCGGGACATCTGGGAGCCGGGATATTCACGCATAAACTCTGTGTCGCCGTCGGCGGCCAGCATTTCATCCAGATCGAAGTTGGCCTGCGAGATCTCCGCGTTGTAGACGAGCGAGGTGCAGGCGGGCATGCAATTGCAGGCGCTCTCCACGCCCCTTGGCGCCTCGCCGACCACATTCAGGCTGCGCACGCGATGGAACTCGCGCACGAGCAGCTCCCGCTCGGCCAGATTGTAGCAGTGGATCTTGTCCTCGCTGCAGACGGGCATGTCGAGGCTGCGCGGCATCGAGAACTTGACGCAGCCGCACTTGTTCAGCGTAAAGTTGGCCAAACACTCCAGCTGGCAGTTGGACTCCGAATAGACCTTGAAGAAGCGCAGCGAACGCTCCCGACTGAGGAAGCACTGGCGCCGCTGCGGATGGTACTCGGCGATGCCCGCTGAGGTGGTTATCATGTTGGGCTTGACGGCAATCAGTACCTCCCGGCCCATGGGTATGCGCACGAATTGCTTGGAGACCTGCGGAATATCGTCCGGCGCGTGCAGGAGCACCTTGAAGCCCTGGACGGGTCCGCGGCAGGCGTAGTCTACCTCCTGCTTGAAGCTCTGCAGCGTCGTAAAGATGCCCGAACGGGCGCCAGCGCTGAGGACGCGAGCCGGATACGTTTCCACATCGCTGGCCGGATCGTAGCCCGTCTCCAGGCTCCACCTGGACTGGGAGACATTCTCCCCTTCGCTGTGCCGATACTGATACGTGTCCTCGCGATAAATTTCGGTGGGTCGCAGGCCATTGAACGTGTAGCAGATGCCCTCCTCCGTGAGCGTCTTACGGAAGTACTTGTCGCACTCGTTGAAGCGACTCAGCCAGCGGCAGTAGAAGAAGTAGCGCTCGAAGGGCGGCAGCATGCGCTCCAGCACCTCAAAGTAGTCCACATCCTCGCCGGGTATCAGCGGCATGTCCTGCTCGATGATCTGGGCATTGCACACGTGCAGCAGCGTACGGAACTCCTCCATCTCCATAGCCGTGATATTGCCCGGCTTGAAGATGCGCGTGGTGCGCATGTCGCTCGAGAAACGGCTGTAGAGATTCGCGTACGAGTTGTTGCCCTTCGCCTGCAGCACACGCTTCGTCTCCGAGCAGATGGTGACGGCCGGAAAGGGTATATTCCACACGGGCGTCGATCGCTCCGCAAAGCTGACAATCACCGGCGTCTCGTTCCACTTGGTGTAGGCGCTGCAGATCAGCTTGGCGCAGCAGCAGATGGACACCACGAACGCGGTCAGCCAGAAGAGGCGCTCCTTCAGCGGCCGCCGCTCCTCGCCCATATACTGCACGCCGTGCAGGGAGGTGTGCTGACAATAGTCCCGGTACGTATTCGCGAAGCATTTGCACACCGTTTGCCGCACCGCCGGCTGGCGCGCTCTCTTCGAGGTCAGATCGATGCCGACGTCGTTGCTCTCCATGTCCGAATCGGGCATGCACACACTGACATCCATTTCGTACTTCTTGGCGCGCACAAACATGCTGCAATTTAACTGTAGAATCAAGAGTTTCTGTGAATATATTGCAAGATTCGGCCAGCAATGATTTTTACCGTAATTCTGGCGTAAGCTTCTACGACAAGTACGCTGATCGTGTACGAAATTTGTAACAAAGTGTAATGTCTTGTATATTATTTATTCATGAAAAATTATGTTCATGCTTTTAAAGAGATATTTTTAAAATAAAAATTGCGCGCTATTTATTTAATATGTTTTTAGTATTTTTTTTTATTTAGTATCAAATTAACTGTGCTTTTAAAATTATTTTTCTGTGCAGACTCAGCAAAATAGTGCAATTTGTTTTAGCGTTTTATATTTAGGTGTCTGAATAACTTTGTAATGCAAAAATCTGCCATTTTTATCATTAGCAACGTATATACAAATTTTGCTTTTATTTTCCTACTTTCTTCTCTTTGAAATTATTGATTGATTCAATTTCGTTTTATTCAAGCTGCATTGAGCGCCAACAATTGAAAAAAATAATCCCATCGGCATAATTTAGTGCATTTGAGAGTTGGCACGCACAGCAAAAATACCAAAACATGCTGCTTATATTTGCAGCCTGCTGGTCATACTTTTGTTTACGTTTTGCTCTCCTTTTTCTCTTATAGTGGCATTGCAGATGAGCGCAGTGTTGTTGTACACTGTGTGGACAGTGGTGGTTAAGGTCCATTGAACAGCTGTTGGCTAGCATTCAAAATTATCGATAGCAAGAACACAACGACGCAGCAGCAGCAGCAGCAGCAGCGCAGCCAGCGACAGCAGCAGCCAATATTATGCGAAACAAGAAATCTATAAAAAAGTAGAGCAGCAGAGCAGTTGGGGCGGGGTAAGCGGGAGCAGCAGCAGCAGCAGCAGCAGCATGGAACCTCCAGCGAATGTTACCGCAACGGGCGTCGTAACGGGCTGCTTTGGCGAGAGCTCAGCGGAAGTCGAGCACGCCAACCAAGTGGCAACAACGCATAAGAATGACGCGGCAGCGGATGATGAGGATGAGGACGATGATGAGGAGGATGACGATGAGGAGAATGAGGATGAGGATGACGCCAAGGACGCCTACTACGAGGCGCGCAATGGCAACGAGAGCGACGAGCTGGAAACGGCGTTCCAAAGCGCCCTGACCTTGGCCAGCAGTGACGTCAGAGTGAAGATTAGCGATGCGGATGCCGAGCTGGACGAGCTGACCGAAGACGCCGAGCTGGAACTGGCTGGCAACCCAAGTAAGTGATTCAACCACAATTTGCCACTGGTCCGAACTAATCTGTGCCAACTTCGAGCAGCTCCAAGAGACTTGCAACATGAGACAAACAACGAAATTAGCCAAGTGCTGCCCAATCAGCACCAGACACTGCTCACGACCAGATCCTGCGAGACGCCCGCGGCCGCCGTAACGCTGTCGCCGAGCAGCTCGTGCAACGGCAGCATTGGCAGCGACGGCAGCTGCAGCGTCGGCGGCGGCGCGCGTCGCAAGTCCTGGACGCTGTCATCGCAGAGCGCCGCCACGAAAAAGAGGACCAAGGGCACGGCGAACGCGGCCAACGGCGACAGCTTCAATCTGTGGGTGGCGCGCGAATGCTTCGAAACGGTGCCCGCCGAAATGGTGGACACGCTCAGCGTCGCCGAGCTGCAGGCGCAGCGGGAGGAGCCAGCGGCGCACGAGCAACACGAGCCGGACAACGATGACGTCGACGTGGACGTCGACGTGGACGTGGACGAAGATGCCGCCGCTGTCGAGAGCCTGCTGGGCGCCGCGGCGGCCCTGCACGCCAGTGCCTATGTCAGCGGCGGAGCGCGCAGTCGACAGAAGCATCTGCGCCAGCCGGCGCCGCATCGGCCGCTGGAACGCTCCTGGCCGCCGCGCGCGCTCGGACGCGAACTGAAGCTGCAGGGCGACGTATTCAAGTTCGATATACTCGACACGGACGAGCGCCTGCCCGGCGAGGAGGTGGCCAGCTACAGCGGCGCCAGCAGCAGCAACAGCTCGCCGAGGCGCCCGCTCGGCCAGCCGGAGGCCAGTCCGCCGCCCATGCGCTTCAAGCCGCTGATCCAGAAGAAGATCGGCCCCGATAGCTACATCAATACGATCAGCACGCAGCAGGTGCCCGCCCATCTAACCTACGAGTTTCCCACGTTTCCGCTGCAGGAGCCGCACAGCAGCATGGCCAGCACCAGCGCCGCCGCCGCCGCTGCCGCCGCCGCCGCCGCCGCCGCCAGCTCCAACGGCCTGGGCGGGCATCATTTTCCCTACTTGCGACAGCATCGTCCGCTGGCGCGCGCCCTGTCCAACGGCAAGGGCAGCGGCTCGGCAGCGGTTCCGGATGAGCCCTATCACCTGGCCAGCAGCAACAACAACTCGCCGTTGTTGCTGCTCTCGCCGAAGCGTCAGCGCAGTCCGCCCTCGGGCTGTTCGACGCGCAGCGTCTCGCCGCTGGATCTCAGCCTCAGTCCCGAGCAGCATTCGCCGACGCGCGGACGCGGCGTTGGCGGCTTGGAGGCGCTGCTGCCGCTGCCTCTGGCACCGCCGCCGGCGCCGCCGTCGACCACATTCCACGCGCAGCGACCACAGCAGCGGCTGCTGAAGCGCGTGGGCGGCGGCGGCGCAACGGCCGCGGCGGCCGCAACGGCGCCCGGTGGCGGACTCATCTGCCCGCCCACGCCCACGCATCATGCGCGCCGGCACGCCCGCCTCCAGGCCGTCACGGCCAACGCGGACTGCGGCACGGGCCAAATGCAGACGCCGCCCGGTTCGCCGGCTGGCGCCGCTGCGCGTACCGCAGCGTTGGACGACGGCGCCGACATGACGCATCTCAGCAGCACGCGTCTGCCCTCCATACCCGAACGCAGTGCGGCCGCCGCAGCAGCCGCTGCAGCAGCCGCCGCAGCCGCCGCTGCGGGCGCCGGCCTCATGGAGAGCGCAGCCAGCGGCGGCGGCGGCGGCGGCAGCTTAACCACCACGGAGCCGCCTTTGCCGCCCGCGTGGGAGGCGCGCATGGACAGCCATGGACGCATCTTCTACATTGACCACACGACGCGCACCACGTCCTGGCAGCGACCCGGCCCCAGCACGGTGCCCGTCGGCCGCGAGCAGCACCATCGCCAGCAGCTGGACAGGCGCTACCAGTCCATCCGGCGCACGATCACCAACGAGAATCGGCTCTCGCTGCGCGCCGCCGAGCCGTCCAGTGTCCAGCTATACGGTTTGGCGCGTGGCGCTGCGGCGGCTGCGTCCACGGCGGGATTAGCTGTGCCGTCGGCATCGCCCAATCTGGCCATACATCCGGCGGCGCTGATGCTCTGCCGGCCGGACTTCTACTCGCTGCTGCACACGAACGAGGCGGCGCTGGCCATCTACAATCGGAACGCGGCGCTCAAGCACATGGTGATGCGGATCCGGCGCGATCCGCAGTGCTTCCAGCGTTATCAGTACAACAAGGATCTGGTCGCGCTGGTCAACACCTTCGCCCAGCTGAGCCGCGAGCTGCCCTCCTGCTGGGAGACCAAGATGGATCAGTCTGGCAAGCAGTTCTTCATCGACCATCAGCACCGGAAGACCTCCTTCATGGATCCCCGGCTGCCCGTCGAGTGTCCGCGCGTGGTGCGCCACCGGCAGCAGCAGTATTTGCAGCAGCCGCAACCGGATCTGGTTGATGGCAACTGCCTGTCCGCCACCAGTGGCCACATCAACGCCAGCAGCTCCAGTGGCGCAACGGTTTCCGTTTCGGCTGCCGTTTCGATTTCGGGCGTGCCGCCGCTGCCGCCGCCACGGCCCTGCCGGAGCAGCGCCAGCCAAGCGGCCGCCGCACACGATTGCACCACGGCGGCGGCCATCGCCTGCGCGCTGAGCCTCAGCGGCGCCGTCGGCGGCCCAAGCACCAGCGCCAGCGGAGCCTCGACCGGTGGCCACGAGGATGTCCCGATTGCCTACAACGAAAAGGTGAGTAGAAAAAACATAAGTAATATACAGTTAAAGCGTCTGTTTATTGGATCACGGTTGGAGCCAATTCTTCGACCTTAAGTTCGCTTTCGGGGCTTCCGTTTGAACCTCGTTCCTAACAATTTCTCATACTCCTTCATGAAGTGAAAGAAGTATATTGGATTTGTGCAATATACCCTCATCAGATAAACTATTATGTTTTATTGGCTGTGCCCATTGGGGGCGTGGCCAATCGATTTAATCTATATAACTTCCTCAGTTTTAAAGCTAGATGTTTCAAGGTTTTGCAGAGAGATAACTGATAAGCTGCTCTAAAAAAACGCACAAGAAATTTTTGGATACGCCCACTGAGGGCGTGGCAAACCAAAGCTCCCACAATTTTTGAGCTAAAGTTGGAAAATTTTTCTTGAGTCACAAAATTTAATTTAAATCTTTAGATTTCATGTGGATTACTTATAAAACTACATATAAATATCTTCTTTTGTGGTAGGTTATTGCATTTCTGCGGCAACCCAACATTTTGGAGATCCTACGCGAACGGCAGGGCCAACACACGGTGTCCCGATCGCTGCGCGAAAAAATCAACATACTGAGAGTTGAGGGCGTGCCCGCCTTGGAGCGACTGGGCCACGACCTACAATTGACCATATTGCTTAGGTAAGTGCCTATCACATTCGATAAATATCAGCTGGAATTTGGAATCTAAGAATCTATATATAGAGTAT
The DNA here is from genome assembly GCA_035041545.1 of Drosophila colorata. Classification (NCBI taxonomy): domain Eukaryota; kingdom Metazoa; phylum Arthropoda; class Insecta; order Diptera; family Drosophilidae; genus Drosophila; species Drosophila colorata. The sequence continues at coordinate 12,343,693 of JAWNLD010000490.1, read as the reverse complement.
CAGAGGTAATATCGGGTAAAATGGGGGCTGGCATTTGGAAAAGTAGGTCGTATAGAAAGCCCCAACCCAACAACAATACTTACCTATATGTTGAAAATAAGCTCTAAGCTGAGTTTTTTTAAGCGGTCTTTAGCCCTATTATCATGGGGCAAATATTGCCTAGGTAAATGCAATTTTATTCAATATTCTCTACTTATTTTTATGACTTTGAGTTTGATTTTTAAAAATCGACTAAAAACGTTTTGAATTTATTTTACACCCAAACCTCGCTTTACGGCCATCTCTATGAACGGCACTGGTTATTATTGCTTAGCGGCCACTGCCTATTTAAATTTAAGAAGTTTAATAAGCGGCATTTTTTTTTTTGATTAACGGATGACATTTTTTCAACTTAAAAAATGTATTTTTAAATAAGTGTAAACTGAAGTCTGTTTTCTATGTTCAATTTTTGATAAAGTTTTCAAATGAATAATTAAACAAATATTTCAGTTTTATACATTTTAGTATGTAGTTAAATTTTCTGGACCTTTCCTTTTCAAGTGAACAAAACTTGAAATTGATCTTTTAAGTTAAAACCGTGAGCCCTATTTTACAGCCTGATTTTTGGGTGGAGGAGGAGGTTATGAGTTTTCCGAAAATTACGAGTTTGATTAAAAAGAAGCATAAGAACTCGATCTAGCGATCTATTAAAAGGCTACTCGAAACCGATCAACGAGGATACGAACTCGAAACGTGATTAGGTAATGCCGGATTACATCTTAATTGGATTAGTTGCCCAGCTAAATGCCAGAATAGTTCAGCCAAAGCTGATCGTAATAAGGTTAATGTATGTAACTGCAATAACCTAGGCCAATAAATAAGCTCCGATGGGTGGCCCAGTCAGAGTCACAGTCATAGCCATAATCGTTGCCAGTAGCCATCAGGTGCACTTGGCAAAGGCTTTGGCACAGATTGCATGGCTGCGTCATGATTGGCGACTTGGTGGATCGCTGGTGGTGTCGATGTCGATGGTGGTGGTGGTGGTGGTGGCAATTGACTTCGTCGTCCTGCTTCAGTGCGCTTGCCGCCAACGTCGACGGCGTGTGTGTTAATTGCATTTGAAAATCGCTGCGAAGGTTGTTAAGTAATTTTCCAAAAACACTTCCAATAACAACAACAACAACAACAACAACAGCCATAACATCAACCACAAGGTTAACAAAATATTTCCAAAGCTACAAATTGCCCGAACCTCCTTCAGCACCATCTCCTTAGCCATTAGCCATTAGCCATTAGCCCCCTAGTTCATTATATAAGTATATACACATATATTGTTTAATTGCCGATATTTCTGCGAAATGTTGACTCAACCACAAATGTTGAGGAAATATTCACATGCATTTTCTGACCTTAATCCAACTAGTTGCTAAGAGATTAAGCCCCACAGATTAGCAGCGACTTTGACCAGGCTGGCAACAGCTCCGGCAAACAGCTTCAAACAGCTGTCCACTGATTGAAATTGAGCGATTTAATTGCATTCAATTAGACAAATTATCGCGCTTCATTGCACCCCAAAAAACCAGGCGGCCAAATGCAAGTTGGCATTGCCGTGGGCGTGGCAGTGGGCGTGAAACTTGACGTGGGCTGTGGAAGCAAATACACACACAATCGTATACATATGTGTGATAAGATGATATGTCATCGAATCTGAGACATTAGCACGTTATCGTAAACTTCTTGCTAAAATGGCCAATTCAATCAAACCAAAATTAACGAGATATTCCCCAAACAAAGTTGGTTGAAAAAAAAAAACAAAAACATGTTCTGCTATTTAAATTTATTAATTTAATTAAATCATTGCATTTTGTGTAAGCAATTTGAAATTTAAAAGTTTACATCATTGGCTGCAAAGCCAGTAAAGAAATTGTTGTTTTCCTTTCAACATCCATTAAATTATGTTTTTTTTTCCGTTAATTTTCAATAGATTTGATCTAAAATACAAAATGTAGTAGAGTATTTTCTATTGAATTGCAATAAATACTGCCTCTGCAATCAGACAATACAGTACGGCAAAAAAATTAAATATAAATGCTATTTCAACAAATTCATTTGCATTTGCTATCATTTAGTCATGAGTTCTATATATTCCTGATCATTATCAGCAGCCGAGTCGGTCTGTTTCTGTGAATAATAGCCAGATTTAAAGCAATTTTTATTTTTGTACAAGTCCGTCTATTTGTGTTAGGCAGTACATATCCCTGTTGGATCGAACCACTATTTCATCTAGCTGCTAAATAGAACTATTTGTCGAAAAATAGAAAGTATTTGTTTTAAAAAATGATTATACATTTTACTAGAAGTAGTATAGGATATAAGTATGTAGTTGTAAACTGAGCCTTCGGCTAAGATAAACACAAATCCCTGCACTGGCCTGGGATTCGAACCTAGAACAGCAAAAATAACAACAACGAACAGGTTTAGTTTCCTAATATATACGCAAAAACATTCGACTTCTCTATCATATATCTCCCTATAGGCACCTATGTTGTAATTTGGACTTTTTGTATGTAAACATCATGTGTGGCTATCGATATTTGCAAGGGTATTTTATGTTCGTCACAAAACACGAACGATTTGTGGTTTTCGCTTGTTTGTTCTGAATCCATTTTAATGCTGGTGTTGGGAACACTGTACAGCAACCCTTAATCACTGACGTCATAGTCAAGGCGGCCTTTGCACTCGCGCTCTCTCTTTCGCACACTGAAGTCAACTCGAGAATCATTCAGAAATTGTGTAGTTATGACGCAAGAATCACCCTGTGCGAACATCTTATCAGCGTTTTGCGGTTTTTCTTTAATCACATGCAAGTCTTATTTTTATTCGGGAGAGGGAGCGAGGAAGGTAAAGAGAGCGGGTGAGAGAGAGAGAGAGAGAGAGCGGAGAGGGAGAGGGAGAGTTGGCGCTCACAAATTCTCGTGCTAATCCCTTGAAGAGGAGACGTTTTAAAACGTGGCGCAGTTTAACCCAATTTCAGCTTTTATTTTTATTATTATTTTTTTTTGGAGCCAGCAGCAAATGAGCATTGCCAATAAACCATAATTTATTGGCTAGGCAGGGTTTCAGCGCCAGCTCCAGCTGCAGCTCTGACTCGGACGCTAAGCTTTAGTTTTGACTGTGTGTGTGTGTGTGTGTGTGTGTTTGGGGGTGTGGCAGCGACGTCATCTTCATTATGGGCAACGCAATGATCATTGGGTCAGCCGCTTTTGTCACAACTGAAGCGTTGACAAGCTTTTTGAGTATTCAGTTATTCTGTTCGAGCTATTTGTGTTTGTCATTTGACCCATTGAAGGCGAATCTTGCCCGTTGGCTGTTGTCGTCTCGCATGGTTTACAGTTCATTGGGTCTCTCTGGCCTGGGTTTGGGTTCGGGCTTGGGCTCGGGCTCGGGCTTGGTCCGGCTGGGCATGTGCACAGTGGCAGCGTTTGTTGCTCCGACCAGCTTCTGGGCGTGTTAAATGCATGACGCGCCCTTGGCTCAAACTACAACCACCTACCGCTCTGGCAGCCGTCGATCGGGTGATGAGCCACAGCTATAACCATGACCAACGCCACAGTCGTCATCGTTGCACACATGCTCGGCCCTCCGGTCCGCAATCGTAATCAGAGTGCACCACCAGTGAGTCAGAGGCAGAGCCTCGCCAGCTAGAGCCACCGCCGGAGTTAAAAAACGAATCGCAAGCGTCGACGTCGACGTCGCCGTCGCACAGTGGGGCCAGCTGAACATTTTCTCCGCATAAAATGCAAACTTTTGAGCTCTTTAAATAGCATTTAATTACTGTCAATTTTTTGTCAATTAGTTAATTTAACTTTTGTCTACAGTTTATCAGTCAGATTCTATTTTTAATATAAGTTAACTTAATTTGTTTGAAGTAACAAATATGTATATATTCGTAAACAAATTTGTTTTTATGTGACAAAATAACAATCGAACATAAACGAAACTTCGCTTTTTCGATCAAATCTAATCACATTTTTTTTTATCATTTTAAGGAGAGTGATCAAAAATAATATTTTTTTGTAGTTTTGTTTTTCAATATATTTGTTCACTAAGCTATGCACCTAATATGTGGATAAAATCTTAACAACATTTGAACTATTCTTTATCTTTTGTTGACCATTTGCAAAGTTTTCAGCAATTGAAGTTTACACTTTCATAAATTTTTATTCATTATTTGTTATGATTTTTCTTTAACGTTGACTGAAAATGATTACAAAATGTCAAATGGAAATCAAAAATTTTTATTTTTATAAAAAGAAACTATTGAAGAAACAGCCACAATTTTGTAAAAAGAAAAAAAAAAACAGATCAAGCATAACTTCCAGTTTTGTGGTAACCCTGCCTATAACAAATTCGCCCTTTTTTTGGGGCGTAGCTCCACTGTGCGTCGTCGTCAGCGTCCATTGGGTTCTTTAAGCAGTAGCCGCAGTCGCCGCCGCTGCCGGCTGCAGCAGAATTCGAAGTTCGGCAATTGTTCGTCGGAGCTTCGGTTGCACTTCGGCATAACAAACAAAAAAAAAACGCACACAAAAAAAAAATGTACAATTAAATAATTTTCTTTGGTGTTGTTCAGTTGGTTTTAGAGTTGTTGTTTCTTTCGGCTGCCACTGTTGTTGTTCTTGTTGTGGTTGTTGTTGTTGTGGTTGTTGTGTATTTTGTGCGCTCGCTTAATTCCATTTCCAATTTCATATTTATCGGCTGGGCGCTAGACAAACGCGTCCATTCTGCGTTCGCTGTTCGACATTATAAATACGCCGGGTACGCGCGCCGGACTCTAGCATTATCTATCTGTTTGACTCTGACTCCGACTCCGAGGCCGCAGTTGTTGTTCTCGTTTGATTTCGCGCGCCTCTTTAAGCTGCAACAAAAAAAAAAAATAAAACAAAAAAAAACAAAACAAAACAAAACATCAGCAAAAAATTGCATCAAAATAGAAGCATTTCGACTGTCAGCGCGTGCAGTGTCCAAAAAAAAAATAAACAAACAAACAACCAAGCAATCATAAATAAATAAACTAACGAATAACAAAAACAAAACTTAATATTTAATTAAAACTTTGAGCTTGTTCTTAAATTTGTTTTTTCCTTTTGGTTTATAGTTTTTTTTTTTTTTTGTATTTGTAATTTGTTTTAATAATTTGTGCTATGAACAATTGTTAAAGAATTTGCGGAATCCAACGGCATGTTGAACCATTCAGTGCTCAAGGCTCTGGGCGTGCTACAAAATGGGCTTTCTATCAAAGGCTGCCTACATCGTCTGGGCCGTGTAAGTTACAATTTTTTTTTTTTTTTTTTTTTCGTCTTTCGGCACCCGTTAGCCCTGTTCCGATGTGCCCTCTTTGTGTTTAGACCCGCTAATGCAGTCGGTTTTGTGTCAACAAGCATATCATTTAAGAGCGCTTGAATCATGACTAAATTTGTGGGAATTACTTGCATTTGTGAAATACAGTAAAGTACTCGCACTTAATGCATTTCCTAAAGTTTGCTGAAAGACTTGCCATAAATAATACGAAATATTTTCTAAACATATGTACATACATATATTACGATAATTAAAAGCTGATTTCGCTTGTAGTCATTTTTTTAAAATACATTTTTTTTTAATGTTTAACTAAAATTAACAACAAACTTGTAATCTTATCGTTCCGGACCTAGAGAATTTGTTCAATTATTTTTTCAGTTTTATCGAAAGCTTTATAAGAAATACTTTTTGGTACTCTTCACCTAAATTAGTTCGAAGTTAAAGAAAACTTTGCTTCTAGTTTTTGGAGATGCTTTTAAAAAAAACACACAAAGGATTTGTAAACGATGCTTGTTTGTTCCTGTAAAAGGTTTTGAAATCCCAGCAAATTAACTTTCTAAATTTGTATAAAACTTTTAACAGTGATCCACAAAGACATTTCAAACTCCCATAACTTTGTCAAAACTGAAAAGATTTTCATGTTTAATGGCACTTGGACCATGGTTTGTCCTCTAGATTGATTCTGCATCTAAAATATATGCATTATTGAAAATGATATTTTTTTTTAAATCTTTTGTTAAAAAATGTTTTAAAATTTTTTTTTTCAAAATTTAGAATTGCAAATTTATATTTTTAATCGATTGTGTCTTACAATTAGTGTAGAAAACAACCATATTGGTTTTCGTGCTTCAGATTTGATGTTTAATTTTTTCTTAATTATTTTTTAAAAGCATAAACTGATTTTTTTGGAATTTTAAAAAAATTGAAGCTTTACTTATTTTTCTAAATTTATACCTGTCAAAGCTTTCATTCCCAAATCTGCAGAATTTACAGAATCTTTTATAGAATTTGTGAGCTAATTTAAAATATTTTGAACGTTAATCTCCTAAGAATTTTTGATGTGAACCCAAAGTTGCCTTCTCCTCCCAAGCTGTGTTCAACCGAAAAGCTAACCCTACTCCACATCTAACGTATGTAAAGCGGTACGGACGGACACAACAACATCCTGAGTTCTCGCATTACACGCTGGCATGCCATTTGTTTACTATAATGCACTGTTCGTACTATATATTCGGATGAATCATATCCCATTCAATAGCCGCGAAATACGCGCACAAAGCAATTTTCACTTCACCCCGGACACACTGCGTCATTCATAATCGCAGAATGCTGAGGAGGCAGTTCCTCAGCCCACACGATGATGCAGTTCCCACGATTGTGTTGCAACTTTGCCACCCAGAGGAGACGCGAACCTGAAGTAGCTATCCCAGTGTCCCAGGGTCTCTGGTTGAAGGAATGCTACGCAAACAAATCGCCAGCCTTATCGCAATCATCTATGTAAATCTAATGCTGTGTGAATAACAGAGCTCGGATCTGTCTGTGTTGCAGCAAGATTGCTGTTGTTGTTTTTTATTTTTTTTTTATTTTTTCTTATGTGATTTATTTTAAGTATTTTTTTTCATGATCTTGGATCCGATTACCCACACTAATTGCAGGCTCAAGGATCAGGCGAGAGTTCGACTAAAGTATCTGTCACTCGTATTGCACAGCAAGTGTTTTGAATAAAACCAAAAGTGCTTTAGTTGAAGATGCTCGACTGTGAGATACCCTGTATGCAGCTGTGCTTCTTCTTCCCTTTGGCAGCACACTATGGGAAATACATTATTGAATAGCTGCGCTATTTACAGTTTGAATGAAATTCCTGGAGTAAAGTTGAAATATTTGAATCGATATTTATCGATTATCGATTTCGGAATAACAGGAGCATGGGTAAATGAAGTCAACTACTTTTGGAAGATGTCGGGCTTTTGTCTGTTACAAACATTATCACATAGCCGCTATACCCCTTATAATTAAGTACAGGGTATAGTAGTCTAGCGAGGAGAATCAATACGAAACATGTTGAGCGCTTATCGAGGCACTCGTCGAATCGGGGTTGCCACATTGTAAATTGGTGACAATCGATCAACTGTTGAAACTGCCACTGGCCGCATATGTTGCCGGATAATCAACGGCCCCAGCCCCTAGCCACCCCCCCCCCGTGCTGAATTCGCCCGCCCCCCGGCCCTGCCCCCATTTGTGCATGCGTACTTGCGACATCAGTTTGTTATTAAATTCGTAATACCCCACAATGGTTTTTATCGTGAACTGCTTATCAACGCTATCGGACCTCGCTCTTATTCTCATGCCCTCTCTGTCTTATCGCACCTCTCGCTCTAACTGCACGGAACCCAACTGCAACACCTACGCGCGTCTAGAACCCGCAGAGCCCCAGAAATATCAGAAATCAGTCGCATCGCTTTCGTTGAAAGGTTTTTTTGTTCTCGTCGAGAGTTGGATTTAGTTGAAGTTTATTATATATTTTCTTTTTTGTTTTTTTGTTTTTTTGTTTTTGGAAATTTTTACTGTGCGCTAATTGAGAATACATTAGGAATTTACGACCAGAAAAGGGCTGCGCAACGCCAGCGAAAAATCAAATGGGACTCTTTTCCAAGTTCAGCTATACCTACAACACCATGTGGGCCAAGTAAGTGAATTCAATCCATTCCTGCTGCTGCTGCTGCTGCTGATGTTGTTGTTTTTGTTGCAATTGCTGGTGCGGAAATGCTCAGCATTTGAGGTCTCATATTTGCATGATATGCAAACATATTTTCCATACTACAAGTACATATATTTCCATACATATTTATGGAATTTGGTTTTGTTATTATCATAATAAGTATGTGGCCCTGAAGTTGAATATTTGGATGGCAGCAGTCTATGTGAACATACATAATATGCATGTGTGTGTGTGTGTGTTTATGCATTTGCAGTTTGTCGGTGACGTCGTCGGGCAATTCTTGAAACTAGTGCTGGAATTGGAGTCAGCTAATGCTTCGGATTAGTAAAAAGTTAACTCATAAATAGGCTATACATATTTTTTTTTTATGTAGTTTCATATATTTTTTATGGGGCATATACTGTAAAACAAGCTGGTATTATTTTCTCTGACTGTTCTTTTTTCTCAATATTTTTTTTTTCACATATTTTCCGCTCTTTGTTGTGAATTTAACAAAAATTATTGAAACAAAATTAATCAATAATTTTGTTTTGTTTTGATATCTTTTTTAAATTTTAATTTTAAAGCCGATCACACACAGATTCTGAGGGTTTGGTAATACAACAGTTTCCAGTGGTATTTGTTATCCTTAACTTCCTTAGATTAGCTTTCTACTTCTTAAAACTAAGGATGTGACTTAGACTATTCGATATATTATGTAAGATACAGTTTTCATTTTAATTTTTAAATCAATCAGAAAATTTTGATTTAAAAATGTATTTTTGAGTATTTATCATGAAGTATAGCCTGAGGACAAAAGTCTAGCTAACATCTGAGGTTTATTTGCATGTGAAATACGTGTTCCTTCCTACGTTCCCTTCGTGGGCTACTCGCAATTGCATTCTGCAAATCATATTGTGAACTTTTATTTATGTGTTTATTGGTTTCGTACATTTTCGTGTGCATCCGGCTAGTTAGTTGCTGATAACCGTTGTATGCATGTGTTAATTCTGGCTAAGTGCTGTCAGAGCCCTTCTCCGATAAAGCATATGCTTGTTTGATGTGTGCAGCTCTTGCCGCGAATTGCCCCCTCGGCAGTTGTACGTACATGTATTACTATATTATATATGTGTTCCAGTTTATTTAATTGAAATTGACCCCGCCCAAAATGTGGTGACCCATCATCCGTTGGCAATGCACTTCAAGCTGCCGCGAACCAGAACAGTGAAGATGACACCACCAGCAGCAGCAGCAGCAGCAGCAGCAGCAGCAATAGCACCACAGCACGCACCACCGTGGGCGACGACCCGCATTTGTTCCACTGGCGAGGGCGCGCGTGCGTTTTTCCACGCGCGTTTTAAGTCGCGCGCGCGTTTTTCGCCGCTTTTAATTTAAGTTAATTGCAATTTCCTGTGTTGTTTATTTTGTTCGCTAATAATTTGTTAACTTCAGTCAATTTGAAAGTAATTTGACACGGCTCAAATTATATTGCCGATCAGTTACCATTTCGAATTAACAATATATTGGTTTTTTTGTTGTTTTTCATTTTCATTTTGGTTTTGTTTTTCTGTTTTGCCAAATTTACTAGAGTATTTGGAAATTAGTCATTTCCGTGCCGCGCAAAAGAGGCGTTAATTGCACTCAAACTGTTGTCACTAGTGCACGGACACGCCCCCTCCTCGCGCCCCTCCCCTCTCCCCTCTCCCCACCTCTCCCTCTTCACTCTCCCTAAACGCTGCCAGCCGCCGATCGCCATAATTTGAGTTATTAATTGGCCAATTTTCAAATTCAAGTTGAAGGTCAAAAAGTAAGCGCGAAATATATGTATATACATATATCAAATAAAAAAGTGAAAAAGTACAACAAAAAAAAAAAAAAAAAACGCCACTCAAATTATGAATCGGCAATTAGAATACTCGTATTGCCGGACATTATTGGAGCTTATGATTTCTGGCCGCACATCGTCATCGAACCCATTGGGAAAAGTCTCGCCAAGGTCTGCGGTCTGTTCGAATTCTTCCGGCTGCGTTTTTTTTGTTTTTTTTTTTCGATTTTACGTTCCGTTTATTTGTTCTGCTGTTTTTCAAATGGAAAATCAAGGCCCACTTTTGTGCCAGCTGCAATTCATTTGGATGCCCTAAACAACAACAAAAAGCATTTTGATATTAATTCTCGTGATTCTCTGACTCAACTCGTTCCAAATTAGGCCTTTTCAAATCCTTTGCTTTTAAAATTCTCGCCACTTGGCATTATTTATTTATGCCAATATTGGTATTAATTGTTAATTAATTCCAAGGTTTACTGCATTTATTATTCTGCAAAATTGAACAATTTCTTGTTTTTATATTTCGTGCATTTATTTAATTTTTTGTATACGCCCATTGGAGGCGTGGCAACTAGTTTTAATCTATATATATACCTCAGTTTTCAAGCTAGATACAACAAATTTATGCAGATACATTACTGATCACCTCCTCTAAAAATATTTGCTACGCCCACTGGGGGCGTGGCAAATCGATTTCATCACATTTTGGCAGATAGATTACTCATCTATAGATAGAAACCAAAGTTCTTGTTTACTTTTTATTTTTTTATTTTTTATTAAATATAAATTAAAGACATAGGAAACTGCAAATAATAAAATTAATTTATTTAGCTTACATTTAAAAATCTTATTTCATACTTTTTTGATACAATTCCACTTTTTTTTGTTGTCGAAAATGCTTCTTGTTATTTTATAAAAATTGTTTATCCGTTTGAGAAGACCATCGTAAAGAGAACTAGTTGTAATTTGTTGTTATTTATGCATAATATTATGCATTAATAAATTGTCAGCCAAGTTAGTGAGAAAACAGAGAGCTAATCAATTGCGGCCAGTTAATAATTTGGCTGACGTCAGCTTGGTCCGAGCCGGTGCGGGAGTTGTAAATCACTTGTGATCAATGCTAGCTGATCTTGACCTCTCTCTCTTTCTCTCTCTCTGTCTCTGTCTCTGTCTCTTCATCTCTCACGCTTACGCAGCCTGTTCGAGCAGGAGATTATGAGCTATGTTCCTATTGAAGAGCGCAGTCCGCAGGGCTCGCCGGTGCTCAGCTCCCGGATGCCGCAACGTGCGCCGCCGCCATTCCGCCGTGACTTCGAGGCCAAGCTGCGCAGCTTCTACCGCAAGCTGGAGTCCAAGGGCTATGGCCAGGGACCCCACAAGCTCAAGTAAGTTCAGCGTCAGAGAATTTTCTGTGGAAATTTACTCAATTGGCGTTTATTTTTTTTTTGTTGCATTTGCAGATTGCACATCCGGCGCAGCCATTTGCTGGAGGATGCATTCCGGCGGATCATGTCGGCCAACAAGAAGGATCTGCAGCGCGGCCGGCTGGCCGTGCTGTGGGACACCGAGGAGGGCCTCGACTACGGCGGCCCGTCGCGCGAATTCTTCTTCCTGCTGTCGCGCGAACTCTTCAATCCGTACTACGGCCTGTTCGAGTACTCGGCCAACGACACGTACACGGTGCAGGTGTCGCCGCTGTCCGCCTTCGTGGACAACTGCCACGACTGGTTCCGCTTCAGCGGACGTGTGCTGGGCCTCGCTCTCGTCCATCAATATCTGCTGGACGCGTTCTTCACGCGACCCTTCTACAAGGCGCTGCTGCGCCTGCCGGTCGCCCTCAGCGATCTGGAGTCGCTGGACAACGAGTTCCATCAGTCGCTGCAGTGGATACGCGACAACGACATCGGCACCGGCATCGATCTGGGGCTGACCTTCTGCGTCACCGAGGAGCTGCTCGGACGCGTCGTCGAGCGCGAGCTGAAGCCGGGCGGCAAGAATCTCATTGTGAACGAGAAGAACAAGAAGGAGTATCTGGAGCGCATGATCAAATGGCGTTTGGAGCGCGGCGTCCAGGAGCAAACGGAGTCGCTGGTGCGCGGCTTCTACGAGGTCGTCGACTCCCGGCTCGTCTCCGTCTTCGATGCCCGCGAGCTGGAGCTGGTGATCGCCGGCACCGCCGAGATCGACACCAACGACTGGCGCCTGAACACCGAGTACCGTTCCGGCTACCACGACAACCATCAGGTGATCGTCTGGTTCTGGCAGGTGATCGAACGTTTCAGCAACGAGCAGCGCCTGCGCCTGCTGCAGTTCGTCACGGGCACATCCAGCATACCCTACGAGGGCTTCTCGGCATTGCGCGGCTCCACCGGGCCGCGGCGCTTCTGCATCGAGAAGTGGGGCAAGCCGAACGCTCTGCCGCGGGCGCACACCTGCTTCAATCGGCTCGACCTGCCGCCGTATCCCACGCCGGAGCTGCTCTACGAGAAGCTGCTGCTGGCCGTCGAGGAGACGAACACCTTTGGCATCGAGTAGATACGGATTGTGGATTCGGTTACGGATTTGCATTTAGCTGCTGATGCGTGATATTTGATGCCGTTTCTTGTTTGTTGTTTGTTCGCTTAACGTTTGCTTTTGCTGCCAGCGCATTGGTTGTCACAGTGGTCGCTCGATAAATGCAACTTTGTGAACAGTTCAAATTCACTATATATATATACATATATATGTATATATGTGTGTATATTGTGTGTGTCAATTGTGCTTCAATTTTCGTGCCTCATCTGATCAGCGCGAGTTCTACTATCGAGTGCTCACTGTATTATTATGATTATTATTATTGTTAATTTAATTATTATTTTCATATCGTATTTATTGTATGCATTAGTGGCTTCGGGCTGGCGCATTGTTGTTGCCAGCGCATCGATTAGCTAAACAGACTGTTTTTTACCTTGCAGCATCTATGATTGTACCGTTAGAGATGATCATGTTTGCTGGCAAATCTCGTTGCTTGCAAGTTTTTGCACTTTGAATTGCCGCTTTGATTTTGCCGTTACCGTTACTGTTACCGTTACCTCAATCTTTTTGCCAGCGCCGCAAGGCGCCGCACATTGCAGTCATTAGCCGTAAGACTTACACACACACACACACACACACACACACACACACACACACACACATCGCACACACACTCGCACACCCATTTCATTGACACCCACACAACTGCAGTCTCTAGTGCTTAAGAACCACAACTCTTGGACTTGGAACTATGGAACTAAAGTTCGAACAGGAACAGTTGAACTAGTTTACTTTAAAGCTGCCTAACGGAACTTTGCAACTTGAACTTAACACTTAAAGCTCGTCTCCAAATTACAGCGAAACTTTAAAACGTTTTTTCTTAGCATTCCAAAAATAAACAAAATAACAAAAAAAAAACAACAAAAAAAAAACTATGAACGAAACTGAAGTAAAAAAATTATATAGTATATATATATATATACAAATGGTTATTAAAAACCCATGAAAAATGCTACGCCAATACTTAAATAGCTTGTAATTTCTTAGCCTTAAAAATCTCTTTAGATGTGTGCGTTATTAGCTATGCGTTCCGTTTTGGAATTGAAAGATTGAAGATACGTATGTTAGTTGTACTACAATTTCGAACTAAAACTTATACTGAATTCAATACAATTAAGTAAATTTGTTTTTAGATTTACAAAAAAAAAAAAAAAAAAAACAAAAAAATGATTCTACGAATATATATGTATGTATAATATAATTATATATATACATATATATATATATACACATATATATATATATTTAGATGTGTGTCCATTGCTGCCAGCTGGTTGCGATTTTCACCAATTGGCACACATGATCGCATCCGTATATATACTTGGATTCCAAACACATTGAAGTATATTATATATACATATATTGAAATATATATATTGATTGACCCCGCAGCCATTTACCGCTAATAAAAATTGGTCCAATGCGTTGCTTTGGCTTTATTGGTTTTTCCGGCGCATATTACAATGTAACATTAACAAAAAGAAACAAAAAATGAAATCAAAATAACGAAATTTATTAGCTAACATTTAACGAAAATGGAGACAAATTTTTAAGATTAGTTTTGAAAAACAATTGAAGAAAAATATACATAAATATAAAACACAACTACTAAATGGTGATTTGTTTACATGTATTTTGGCATTAGTTAAACACAAGACGAATACAAATAGAAAGACAAACAGAAGAATGACAAAAAAGAGAGAGAGATAGAGAAACGCTTTTTTGAACTATGTACTAGTATATATTGAAAAATGAGAACGTTTTATTGTATTATTATTGTGCGTGTATTTATTGAATAAATTAACTATAATTAATGAATTAATAAATGTGAGCCTTTTACTTCGAAAGCTAAATGTTGTGTTTCAATTGAGGGCTCTGTCCTTTTTAAATCACGCCTTCCTCCTCGATTTTCAGTAATGTGATGTAGCCATGCTTAAAGATTGTTGCTAAGATATGCGGAAAGAAAAAGTGGCTGAGTTAAATTGGAGTTAAATCATAAAAGTATGACAATCATGAAGAAAATAGTGAATATCTAAATAGATACGTTTTTCAAATGCCTATTTCCAAATGAAAGAACAGTTTTTCGTTTGTTTTCTATATATTTTGTTTACAATTTCTTTTACATTTATTTGTTTGGTTTTTTCTTCGTTTGTTGTTTCAGCAATGGAAATTCGCTTTACATATACCGATTTAATTTGAGTTTTTCCATTTATTCTCATATGTTGTTGTTGTATTTGAATTTGCTTTATGAAATGATAACATATGCACTTAAATATTTATTAATTATGCGATCGTTTTTCTAGGCATTGACTTCCTTGTTGGGATTAGCATTTAAGTGAATCGACTTGGACTCGGGCCTTCGTATGTATGTACAGAGTTGTTGAGCTGGGCAATGGAAGTGCTAGTTGAAATTAATAAATATGTTAATGTATGTATGTATGTATGTATGTATGTATGTTAGGGATAGAAGCTGACGTGAGTAGCGTGCACGTTTATAGGAGTCTTCGCTAGAAATAGACACCACATCATGTTAATTGGGTATATACTTGCTTTGGGTTTATGTTTTAGGTGCGCAGAATTGGGTGGGCTGGATATCGATCTCTGTAATCTGTGTGTGTGTGTGTGTGTGTGTGAGTGTTTGTCTGTGTTGTCTGCGAGCGCAGCAAGAGCTTTCATAAAGCCAAAGACTGGCCGCAAACCGAGATGCAACATTTGATTGCTTCAATGCAAAGCTGCCTCATAGAGAGCCTGGCCATAAGGCAGGGCAAAGAACGCTTGTTGCTCTTACGTGTGTGTGTGTGTGTGTGTGTGTGTGTGTGTGTGGGTTCGTATGTAACTCTAACTAATTGTACATTACACTTGAAGAAATTTTGCTAAATCAATTTATCATATCAGTTACATATAATATACATTTATATATATGTATGTATTTATTATACATATAAGTTGAATGTATGTAGCTATGTACACACATATTAAATAGTTTTTAAATAAATTCTCTTTGTTCAGCCACCGTGTGGTAGACTACAAAAAAATATTGACATAGACGGTTATGTACATATACATATACAAATGTACGTTTGTATGCATGTATGTGTGCATGTGTAGTGGTATTATATGGATCCATTCGATTCGATTTCATTTCAAGCATTACAAAAATAGAGCATCATATTTTTGAATTTTGAATAGAGCAGTATTTTGCTTTTTGGATAAGATGTTTTCTCATTCACATTTCGAAAAGGCCTTGAAAGAGTTGAAAATTGGTTATTTTTGGGTGTTTTTCAATTGTTTTTTGTTTTTTTTTTTGTTTGTAGTTTGTGCAACAGTTTCGAGAGATGTTCATAAGCTAATCACTGGCATTAATTTGTGGGTAAATATTTACTTATTTTTGATTTATCTGTAAGTAGTTAAACTTGCTGAATTTGGTGAGACTAGTGTGTGTAAGCAGGAGAATCTTTTAGGTTACCTTTTCTCATTTTCATTTTGTTGATCACAGCTTTTACAATTCTAATGATATACAAATGTAAGTGTGTGTGTGTGTGTGTGTGTGTGTCTGTGTGTGTGTGGCCAACAAAGTATTTGTGTATTGTTTTTCTTTTTCTTAAATTTGTCCATTTACTAAATTCGCACCAAAAATACTGTTATAGATGTGTGGGTGCGTGTGTGTGTGTGTGTGTGTGTGTGTGTATGTGTCTGTGTATATGCATACTGGAGAGCCCCGAACACAGTTAAGTTTCGTTGCGAAGGCTTCTGCCATATGCATACAGCTATTACATACATACTTAGATTAATAATACTTTTATACTTTTACAAATATGCACAAAGTTGCCTTGGCGAAAATGTTAATAGATATTTTTGTTTTTAATTTATTTTTTTTTTGTTTTGTTGTTGTTAATAAACCATTTGTTGTTGAATTGCTTAGAAAGCTGCCAGCCAATGTTATTTTTTTGCTTTTACTTGCATTCCTTGGTACATACAACAACTAAATAATAGTTATTTTCTTTTTCAATGTTTTTATATGTTTTTAAAAAGGTAATACAAAATATGTCGATTTTAGTTTTAGTTATTTATTTCCTCGCTTGGCATATGAAAATCAAAAAAGAAGGCATATCATCTATATATGTGTATGTATATATATGTATATTTCCATATGCAGAGCGACTCTTTCAAACATACATATGCATCATATATCATTTACTTAGTAAAATGTTTAGTAAAATTCCACTACATGTACAATTAATTTTGTTCTACATTCAAAAATGCTAAAAATTAACAACATAGAAACCAAAAGCAAACGTAAAAAAAAAAAATTAAATTAAAAATATACATTGTATATGATAACATTCAACAGCTAGTAAGACGGTTTTATTTCTATTTTGTTTTGTTAATTATTATTATTTTTTTTAGAATTTTTTGCAATCATTTTTATTTGTTTGTTGTGTTTTCTTACGTTTAACGCTGTTCCTTTCAAAGCGGTTGATGTTCGGTACGAGACTTCTTTTCTTCTAGATGGGGCCTGGTGGGGTCACTTCAAACAGTATGCAGCCCATCAACTTTGCTGAGCGAGGGGAGAAATGCTGCTGCGGGACAAACTAGTTTGCACTTTGCTCGGGGCTGTTTATCAGTATGTATGCAACAACAGTTGAACAATGCTTAAAAATGTATGCTTATATATGTGTATATATATATTAATACTGTCATGTGCATACATGTGTTAGCACATATATATATATATATATATATATATACATATATATGTTTTTATATGTATGTAACTAGTTGGCTGCGGCCGTTTGTCTGTTTTGTAGTTGATTGTAGGAAATTTGCAGCCATTTGCATAAATATTGTTTATATTTTTTGTTATTCAATATATATATATATATGTATGTAAAAAAAAGATGTGATAAAAAAAACAGCGAAATGAAAAGAATTGCACAGAAAATGTCTTTTCAATCGCTTTTGTGAACCATTTACTATACCGCTTCTATACTGCTTCTGTGCCTAATTTATAATTAATATTTAATTATTTATTGACTTTAATTCTCTTCCGTTGCCTCCGTTGCGCCGGACGGTATTAACTTGTATCATTTTTTTTTTGGGGACTTTCTCTGTATTGGTTGGGGCTCTATATTCGGTATTCGGTACTGTACTGTACTGTTTTGTTTTATTTATTTATTTTTTTCAGTTCGGTTCGGTACAATTTCATTTTTGTTATACTTTTGGGAGGCCTTGCCTTGCGTTTTGTTTCGTTGTACTTTGCCGCGTTTCTATCTAAGCGTCATATGAACTCTTTTTGTTTTTGTTTTTGTTTTTATCTTGAATTGTTTTTCTTTTCTTTGCATGTTTGTTTTTCACGTAGTTAACTTTTGTCGGGCTGTTAAATAAACATTTTTTGTTTTTAGCATGTTACTTTGTTTTTATTTGATTTTTTCTCATTTTGTTTTTGTTTGTTTGCAATTTCGCATAATGCTGATCTTTTATTTTCTTTTTTATTCAGTTTTGTATTTTGTTTAAGTTTTTGTTTTCAATTTCAATTTTAATTTAATTTAAATAAATGTACATTACAATTACAATTCTTTTTAATTAGGGGCGAGTGGAGAGGAAGCGAGGGGGGTATATGGGGTCTGGGAGAAGGTAATATTAGGTTTGGGTTTCTCGAAAAAAATTAAGCATCATTGTAATCATGAAATGATCTTGTATAAAATAATGCATTTTAAATATTAATTACGTACATTACATAAAACTTGGTATAAATACAAATACATATACATATACATACCATGTAGCTATGTTTGTGTGTGTGTTTATGTGGGTATGTATATCATATATGCACGTCCTGTTTTCAAGTGGTATGCGGTAAGGATTTACAATTATTATATCCGTATATATATAGATATACATGTATATATATATGGAAAGAGCTCAATCATTTAGAACAACAACACACACATTTACAAACTTCTGCTTAGGCAATTTTACTGGGTGCACGTACACCCAGAGACACTGTTGCCCAATTGCAGCTACACATTCATTTTCACATAAATAATATTAATAATAATATAATAATAATAATAAAAAACATACAAAAAAAAAACTCAACTTTACAAATACCAGAACATTGCTAAACTTGTATCATTCGCTCTCGCTTGCTCTTAGCTCTCTCTCTCTCTCTTTCATATACATATTCCATATAGATTAATGTTCGTTTACGTTTACAAAAAAAGAATATAATTATTATCATAATAATAAACATAAATTGCTTGCCTAATACGCCTGAATGAACGAACGAATGAAACATCTAATACAAAATTACAATTTCAATTCATAATATTATGCATATAAAAATAATAATAATTATAATAATAATAATAATTGTAATAGTTATATAAAAAAAAAATTGACCATAATATAAGTAATCTGTATACAATATGTATTCCTTGTGTGTCTGCTGCGTGGCTGCTCCTCGATCGTTACCGCCTACTCGGAGTCCTGTTCCCGCTCATCGAAGCCCGCCAAGTCGACCGTTTGGAGCATGCCCCGCGAATACGCGTACTCGATGAGCGCCAAATGGCAGAAAACATATTGATCCGGCATTTGTATGGAGTAGGCGCGCTGCGAGCGTATCTTCTCAACGGTGCCCCGTATATCCGCCGTGCCCACATCCTCCAGGCGCGATATGCATATGTCCAGCGTAATGAAGGTGCCTAATTGAAAGTAAACGTCGTTCGATTAACCAAACAATTAAGATCATCAAATGAGGCTAACCCGTGCGTCCAATGCCAGCGCTGCAGTGCACCACGATTGGCGGACCGCGCACGTGTCCGGCCCAGGTATCGCCGAGGGCGCGCACCAGCTGCGCCTGCATGTCCCGCACCTTCTGCAAAAAGTTGAGCATGGCCATCGCGGAGCTGGGCACGCCGTAGTCCGGCCAGCTGGTGAACTGCCAATGTGACACATTGCGAATTTCGTCAGTCTGAACAGTAAAAAAAAAAAAAAAAAACAAAAACAAAAACAAAGAAGAGATCAGATGAACAGCGCGTGAGAGCGAGAAATGTTGAGACTGACCTTTAGGTTTCTCAATTCTAGGGATGCAACGGTATAGTCCTCGTTGCACTCGACGCTAATTGTTCGCACATGGTAATTCCCAAACTCCAAGGAACTGTCTTCAGCCGGCTCCCAGTATTGGCCGCACTTAACACGTCCGCGCTCCATGACGCGCGTGGTCATAACTATAACTAAGCAATGTTGTTCCCAGATCATGCGCCAAAAGTCCTGGGATGTCTTTGGTAATGGACCTGCAAAGTGCAACCAACAAATTAGCTGTCTCTCTGAGTAATTGTGTGTGTGTGTGTGTGTGTGTGTCTTGTGTGTAAAATTGGAATTTTTGCTATGCCCTATCTTTGAAGGAGGTCATCAGAAAACTGTTTGCCAAATTTTGTGACTCTAGCTCAAAAATTGTGGGAAATATGGGTTTTCGCCGTTTACCGCCCCCAAGATACATCGATTTTTATCGGTCTGCCACGCCCCCAGTGAAGGTATCCAACAAAATTTGTTGTGCCACCTTTGGAGGGTGTCATCAGTAATGTGTGTTCAAAATTAGACAAATCATGTTTTAAATCTGAGAAAGATGCATCGATTATATTGAATTGTCACGCCCCCAGTGGGCGTAGCCAAAAAAGCTAAACACTTTAGCGGACGTAGGTACTCATGAGTATATCTATTGAAAAAGGGTAAAGAAGAGTATATTGATCTTATGGAAAAGGCTGTAATAAAATGTCGGACCTCAAAAAGTATATATATATATAATATTATATGTCATTATGTAAATCAGCCAATCAGATTTAAAAAAAAAAAAACTTAGAGAAAGAGGCTTGAAATTTGGAATATTCAAAACAAGTTTATATTCTTTTAGAGAAGAGTTCGTACAGGGTATATCCTAGTCAGGCACTAGTCGCTACAATTGCTTTTTTCGCGTGGATATTTAAAACAATTGTTTTTGGGAACATTCTCTAGTGGTTTTTTGTTGGGTGTTAAATGCACAAATTTCTTAAATTCATATTATGTAAATACTATAATTAAGCAAACCGTTTTATTTGCAACAAGAAAACAATAATGAACAAAAACTGTGTTCATGGATACGGAAAACAGGGTTCGAATCTTTTAGCAAGCTGAACTTTTTTTTTAAATGTTATTTTATTTTTATTTTTTTGTCGCCGTGTATCTTTGTGCGTGTGTGGGTGTGTGTGTGTGCGTGTGCACTGCTGGGAAGCCATAGCAGGCGCATCGATTCGTTCGCGGCCTCACCTTGAGTTGAAATATATGCATTCTTCTGTTTATAGCCATCGACGAAATTCGCATTTATGTAATCGGACAGCTCGTCGCCGTCCTCGCGAGCCAGCACCACCCGACTGTGATCATAGCAGAGCACGTCCGTGTAGCGATTTTTGGTCAGATTGTTGCGCATGCTGCGAAAGGGAATGACAGTTAGTTCGGTTGCCGTTCAAAAAAAAACAAAAAATAAATAAAAATAAAAAAATAAAAAAGAGTAGGATTTTCTTGGCTAACTCACCGCGCATGGAGGAAGGTGCCCTCGGGCGCCCGATTCCGTATGTCCGCGTACTCCTTGATCAGGCCCTGGCGGCCGCGCTCCTGCACCATTTGAACGATTTGTTCAATCGTTTTCGGGTCACCCTCCTGGCCGGCCAGACTGTCGTCGTCACTAAAACCGGACGAGGCGCTGCTGGGCGGATTTTCCGACCAGAATTCGCCGCCGTTGCCGGTACCGTTGCTGGCCACACCAGCGGCGCTGCCAGCAGCAGCAGCTGCTGCCGCTGCCGCCGCCGACGCCGTTGCTGTTGACGCTGGCGCAAGGGCAATATCGCCACCGGTCCCGTTGCTCTGCTGCTGCTGCTGCTGCTGTTGGATGCCGCTGGTGTTGAGCTTGAGCAGCGCGTTGCCCGTGTTGCCAGCGGCGGCGCGATGAGTTGGACTCAGTCCGTTGATGGTGATATTCTCGTTGGGCTCCGACTCGCTGCTGTCTGCGTTGACGGCGCCTGGCCCGACCAGGCCCGTTCTCTGCTCGCCGCTGACTGTGACGACGGTTGTGTTGCTCTCGGCCAACTGATGCACGGCGCTGATAATTGTTGCTGCCGCAACGCTGGCAGCGCTGCTGCTGCCGTTGCTCAGCGGCGTCGCTGTGGCAGCTAGCGCTGTGGCCGTTGCCGTTGCCGTTGCAGTTGTTGTTGGTGCTGCTGCTGCTGCTGCAGTTGCTGTTGCGGGTGCGAGAGGTGCACCCACACCGACAATGTTGGCAAGCAGTTCGTCTTCACGATTCGTCATCGATTTGCGGCAATTTAGCAACCATGTGGCGTGATCTATTTCCAGCGTGCCGCCAAGATGCACTGGCAGCGCCTTGCGCGGCACGTGCAGGCTCAGCTGCGGCACCGATACGGTGAACACCCGTTCGCGCAGCTTCTCCCGCACAAACAAACGGAGTATCTTGAACGGCGCCTTGAACCACAGCGGCGCCGTCACGATCAGCACTTTCTTCAGGCGTGCCGGATACCCGCCCTAAGCGAGAAACGAGCCGAAAGAAACGCAAAATTAAATTCAAATATTTTGTTTTCTGATTAGCCGCGACGATTATTGAATCTTAATTGGCCAGCGAATTACAACTTATAAATACATATAATTATTATTGTCATTAATACAAATATTTGTAGACATGTGTGTGCGTGTGCGTGTGTGTGTGGTTATTATGTGCTTTTTATAGCTCCGCCACTTGCACACACGCTAAGGTCACCCGGTCGACATCGGCCCACGAACAGCCGTATAAATGTGTTAAGTGTGTTTAAATATATATACATATAAACATACACATATACATATGTACATATATTCATCGATGTACCTCAAATTACAAGACAAAAGCCGCTCGAAAACGAGAACTATCCGAAATAAGGTTTCAATCTGAATCTGAAATTCTTACAATTATTTTTATTGTATTCTGTTCTTAAGCACTTTTCAATAAATACAATTGAAATGCAATCCCCAGGAATTTGCTTATGAAAATAAGCAAAATAATAATAAAGCTTGAAATACAAATAAATTTATACGAAAAACTTATATATATTCTTTAGGCAAACATCCTTAGTAACCCCTATTTCAGGGATGTTTTTAGCAACTTTTAGCTCTAGAGTTTTAACTGCAGTTATTTATATTTATTATATTTTTATTTTTTAATTTAAATCAACTCTTATTCATAACTTTTTATACTCATTTTATATGGTATACATATGTATAATAGAGTAGTTCCAATATACGTTTTTAACGGAGGGAAACGTTTTCGTACCCATGAATATATATGTGTGTACATATGTATGTATGCACTTCAATTTTCTCAGTAAGACATCTATCGCTATGTACTTGGAATGTAAGATCGCAGTTGCAAATCAAGGAATTAATTTTTTTTTTTTTTTTAATTTTATAAAACTTCCACCTTAATACCAGTTTTTGGAATAGATCCAGGGGATTATGAGAATTATGTACGTTAAACATTGGCATTTAGGATCTCAAATAGCATACACGGAACAAGTTTCTTAGAGCCTTTCGATAAATCAGCATAAAAATCGAACTTTATTGCAATAAAGCCTCAATTTTTTGCATATGAATATTTATCACTTTTATCCGATGAATCGTATTTTAATTGAATGAGCTCAATTAAGACTTGGATGCAGGGTAGCTCCGAATCGAGCAAATTAATTTTGTAATTTTTTTTTTTTTTGTTTTTTGTTCGCTTGAACAGCTCGTAATTCATGTGAAAGCAAACGGCAAACGAAATATGAAACTCAGAAATTGATTACGTTTAAGTGAATTTCGTTCTGTGGATGTTTATCGCGGGCAATGATCATGATATAAGCAGGTAGCTGGGAGATGCGGAGTTGTTCCCAGTGCTCGTCTCGTAATTAGCGAGCGTTGGCGCGATATTGACGCGCGTGTTGGCGCACGAGCGCACGCATCATTGTGCGTGGGCGCCTGCGAGTGCGAGAGTGCGATAAATTGAGTGTAATTCAAAATTCAGGCGAGCAATTTGTAAAATGAAATGAAATGAAATTGTTGCTGTTGCTGTTGCTGCTGATGTTGCAGCGACACAACCTTCACCCAGTTGGAAATGTTGAAAAATTTCATTGCGGGCATTTTTCAATTGCGAAAATGGCGTCGAACCCCCCAAAATGCCGCCCACTTGGCCCGGCTATATTCAGTTTGCGGCCGCACTACTCGTTTGCATCCGTGTCAACGCCATTTATTCGCAGTTTATTGGCCAAACGCACCCCTTCCACCCCTTCCATGCACATACATACATATATATACTTGTATATATATGTTTGTGGGCACATAGGTAAGGCAGAGGCAGCACGGAGATTAAGGTCAGCAGCAACAGACCAACAACAGCAACAAGAAGAGCAACAACTACAACAAGTGCATTCACTATTTGCTTTGTGACTTAATTAAAAGCTATGCCCACAGCAGACACAATAACAGCAACAGCAACAGCAACAGCAACAGCAACATGAACAATAACATTCCCAAAGAAGACGAAGAATTTTGTGCTCAAAGCGTGCCCAAACATTGTCAAAGCTCTGTCGAGTTGAAAAATTCTTCATATATTTCTTATTACAAGCTCTGTTGTCAAGCAAAGGAGCGTAGTCCGAATGAGAAAAGAAATTTTTGAAATTTCTAAACGCAAACGTAAGCCTTTGAGATATCTTAAGACCTGTACACTCAATTCAAAAGCATCTACAATAGATCTGTTATTTTGGGCATGCAAATTCTGGCTATAAATACCTTGCACCTAATCCACTTACAATACAACAGAATAGCGGGAAAAAAAATAAGAACTCCGAGCAGAATCTAACTTGAGCTGCTTCAAGCTGCTCAGCACGCCTACGTCGACTCCTACAGGCCTTTATTGCGCAGCGTGCAACAGCGGCTAATTCCATTTTAATTAGTTTTCTTTTTAAATGGAATTATCTATGAGCGTTTCTCGCGCACTAAATTGAAATTTTCCGGAACACTTGCTGCCCACGTTGCCACCTGGCGGATATTGTTGCGAAATACGAAATGCGAAACGCGAAATGCCACAATTTGAACAACGCTTCTCGCCGCTAATTGGCAACAATTGTGCGTTCCCGCAAATAACTTTCCCGTGAACGAAACACGCGCGCCTTAAGCCCGGTTCGTTTCGTGAGTTTTGTGCTTTAAGGCAGTTTCTCATCGCCGGTTTTATGACTCTTGAGTGGATGCTTTGCACAGATTGCATCATCGGGCATTTTGCAGTTCCTTTTTATGGCAGTCCTGTTGGCCCGTTTTCGGCTGAAAATGATTGTTGTTGCCGTTCTTGATGCTGACGTTAACAACTAACCACAGTTGCAGCTGGTTGCGTTCCAGTGCTTTGGCTTGTGCGCAGCAAAGTAGGCAACACAATTCAGCTTGGAAAGTTTGGTCGAGTGGAACGTATTCTCCGTGTGCTCAATGTCACAACTGTTGCAGCTGCTTGACCCACAAGGCGACCACGTAAAATCGAAGCCAATTTGCATAACAAAAAAAATATATATATATATAACTAGCACACACACTTGCACACTTGCACACTCGCACACACAAACACACACTCACACACACGCCAAGTCGCATTCATTACAATGCCATTCAGAAATGGTAGAAATTGCTGGGTTAAGGGCAAATCAAAGAAACAAGAGAAAATAAATGAGATTTTTTTTGTTTTAGTTCTCGTTCACGAAGTGCAAAGAGTATATTGGGTTTGTGCATTTTCTTCGCCGCTATTGAAGCTAGAGAGTCCAAACTTCGAATATATATTACGGTTAGATAAAAAGTAACGATTTTTTAAAACAATTTTGATATGTTAAGGTCCTTTATTTCAAACTCCCATAACTATGCCAAAACTGAACCTATTTTTATGTTTGATGACATTTTGCATAAATGCATTATTTAAAATATTTTTGTAATCGCTTGTAGTTGTCACAATTAGTACTACAAAAAAAAACAACGTTAAAACAGATACTGAGGGGATGAAATTCATTTGTCGCAAATCATGCCACAATTGATAAAAATGTGGATTTCTCGGATCCATTGCACACATATTTTAAACTAACTAACTTTGTGAAAACTGAGCTAGATTGATTCTGCAATTTGATGTGTACAAATAATGCTTTTGGTTGTTATTACACTGTAAACGAGCACTGTGCTGTCGGTTACACCCGACTGCGACGTTCATACTTATTTTCTTTTGTTCTGCTGCTTGCAGTTTGTTTGGTCCTTGCTACCTTTATTGTTGTTGCGTGCCCTATGCCATAAGCCGAGTATTAATTACCTATATATATGTAAATAAATTGCCTAAGTTAAGTTGCTGTGCTTGTGTTTCTATTTGGATTTGGTTCTTTCGATATACTTTAAGGTGACCCAAAAAATAGTTCTATAACACATATAAACACATATGTATATATATGCATATATCCAACTGTTTTAAAGATTCTTTTCATAATGATGAAATCCGTATTGATTACAATTTTATAGTAAGCCAGAAAGATGGCCTTTATTTCTGCGAAACAGCATTCGAATGGGCTCAAAGCGAATCGAATTAAATTAACTTCACCCATTTTTCAGCCTTGAGAGCCAAAGCCAAAGCTCCACTTGAACAGGAACAGAATTTTTGTTCATCTTTCCCATGCAGAAGAGCAGTTGCCACCTCCTCTTTAAGTGTCTGTCCGGCACTTTTGGGAAGGCCAAGTCGGCAATCATTCCCGGCCAATTTGATCATTAAGGAAACTAACGAAATTAAATGCAACTCTTCCCCATGGCCAAAACCACTAGACTCCAAAATAGCAAAAAAAAAAAAAAAAAAAAAAAAAAAAAAGTTGGACTTCAGCCCAAATAGCGTAACCTACTTTCACAGCAAGGTTGTACGGTACATACTAAAGGACAGCTCCTTTAGCCAGCAATTTGTTGCAGTTCCAATACATTTGCTTGGACCGGACAGAAATAATTTTTTTATTAATTTTATTTTTTGCAATAAATATGCTCAATATGAAAATTGATGTTACAAATAAATAAAGTTAGGCTTTCGGGAATTTTGAATTGGAAATGTGTTAAAATATTCGACATCTCCAAAAAAAAATACACGGAACCATAGTTGTCCACTCAAGCGAGCTTCCACTGTATGTGAATATACCGAAATCTATTTAAAAAGAGCATAGTTTTCGCACATATTTAGTTGCTGTTTATTATGGGTCATATACGAAATGTACGAAACTAACGAGAATGCAATAATAATAATTAAATCTGGTTATTGGCGTGTTTTGGGTATACACAACGCACCACATCGCACCACAACAACCGCTGGCCCACAAACGATTGCCACAAATTGGAATATTGTGTGTGTGGGCGCCAAAAGCTGACAAAATAGACACGGGCCGAGATATGGGAGACAAATCGCATCGTCGCAATAAGCGGCATTATGACGCACCTGTCCCTAATAAACAGCAAGAGCCACAACAAAAATTGGCATAATCATCATTCCGGCAATACGGCAAAAAGAAAATAACAACAAGAGCGACAACAAATAAAGCTGGAATTAATAAGCATCTGCAACACGCGCACACACAACAAACACACACACACACACACACACACACACACACACACACACACACACACGCACACACCCACATGCACACACATGCCTGTTATTGTCGTTGTTGGCCAGTTGCAATTGAGCCCAAAAGAAAGTCACAGTTTCCCCCGGCCCAAGTGCACGCCCACGCTCCGCTCGAAGCGCCAACAAGCTGACATCTTATTGCCTCAAGTGCTGCACGCGCGGGAGGCTTTCGCGCGGGCGGTTCGGAGGGGGGCTGCATGAGTCAGGGATCGGGGAAGAGTTGTGCGTCAAGTGGGAATGTTATGCACTCATCGGCTAACAACGGTCGCTCATTACGTGCCCCGGCATGCGACTCGGTTTCAAATTGCCGTTGCCATTGTCGCAGTAAAAAAAGTGCTTGGCAGCCAGCATCAGGGGTAGGGTGAGGCGGGAGTTGGCTTAGCATAGCTACTAAAAAACCAGCGCCGGCAGCCGCGGTGGTAACTGGATTGCAGGCACATTCAATTTATAAGCAGCTTCGCATTACGGCTATACCCAAGTCCGATTCACGAGTCAGGGAAACTGTTGGAATTCATTTCTTGAATATATGTATATCCCACTCACAATTTTGGCTTATGTCGGAAAAACAAAACACTTATCGGTGCATAACAAATTGATTGTTAGTTGCGGATAATTCTAATTTCTGGAAATGTTATATCACTTCAGTCCACACAGAGACAGTGGACTTGTCGATAATTGAAGTGTTTTTATGAGAATTGCAATTCAATTTCAAATTTCCGTGCAACTCGAATACGATACCATTTTATGCAACGGCCACGCAACAGAAAATCTAATTATATTTTTTTTTTACTTTTTTTTTATTGGCAAATGTAAGAAAATCTTTTCGAGGAATATCTTATTATTTAGAGCGTTAACGAAATTGTTACAACGCAACATTGTCTGGTGTCCTTCGTTTCTATAATAGTAGATGGCAAGAACTAACGAGCACTTGAGTATTTTTTTGGAGGAAATGCAATTCAATGTCCAGTTAACGTACAATTCACATTCGATACTATTTTATATAAATGAAATTGAGAAATGGTGGCAAAGGCAATTATATAAACTTAATTTGTTTTTTGAAAGAATTTCGATTTATTTGTTGCGCGCTTATTTTGAAAAATCGTTTTGTAACAAGCAAGAGGTTATATAAACGAATTCAACATAAATTCACAAGACGAAAAAGAAAATTACTAGAAAATAGATAGTGAAATTTCGACAATTTGATTATTTTTTGTGAGAAATGGTGTTCAATGTCAAGTTTCTGTCCAATTCGCAATTTGTAGTATGGTATAAAATGAAATTGAGAAATGGGAATAAAAGCAATATATATATAGCAAAAATTTTATTTTTCTTGAGCATCTTTTCAAAGAACATTTTTATTTTTTAATAGTCGTTCACGAAGTAAAAAGACTTTGTATGAATGAAATCTGGCAACGTCAAAAAGTAAAGCAAAGTATTTGATTATGAGAGAATATTATATATATATATTTACATTCTTTACTGAATTGCGAATATTTGCTGACACTTTTTAGAATTTCAAAAGTCTGAATGTTAAAAAATTAGAGACAGACTTCGAAAAAAGTAGTGAGCATCTTCTGCTTGAACTTTTGGCCTAGCAAATGTTATCTCAAAAGAAAAAAAAAACAAAAAAAAAGGAAAAACTGTTTGCATCATTGCGGCAAGAGAGCTAAGTACATAGATGTGAAGTTGATGCCCGGTTATGGCGTGCTAGAGTAAGTGCAAACTTTCTGTCTTTGGCTGGGAATTAAGTATACGACACATGGGTTTTTGGGATGTTTCTTATACATTTTTTTTTTTCATTTTGGCTGTTTGCTTACTTAACGATGATCGCTCGCTTTGCATACTGTCAATATGTATGCCCAAAAACAAAAGCCAAAACTCTGGCCAAACAATAAGCTCGCCAAATGGCATATGGGCGTGCTATACAAAAAAAAAAAAAAAAAAAAAAAATTATAATAAAAAAATTATGGAAAATAAACCTACAAAAATAAAATACATATTCGACCATGTATATAAAAATAAATATATATATATGCATGTATGTGAAATTAGCCATGGCCAAAATTGGTAATACGTTTTAAGCTTGTCGCCGGCTTTGGGCATGAAACGAATTTGTTGTCGTCGGCGTTTTGGCCTCAAAAGGCAAAACGATATACGATATACGCTAAGCAGCCAAACAGTCAGTTGACCAGACAGATAGATGGATAAGTAGATAGATAAGACAGATAGTACGGATAAATAAAGAGGCGGCAGGAAAACGAACAAAACTAGAAGAAAACAACGAAGATTGCTCTCGTCGAGGGGACGCGACTAGCAAATACCCTATTCTACACTGCGAACGGCTTGTAAGACTAATCGGTTGTTCAACAGTGCGAACCAGCCTTAGATAAAGTGAACAGTTTTGCATTGAAGGAAACACAGTTCGTTTGAGTGAGTATTTTTCAACAGAGTTTATTTCTTAAAATCCTAGTCTTATGTAGGGTACAAAATCGCTTAATCTACATCTACACTTATGTGAACATACCCTGAACCCCATTCCCCTATCAAATATTCTGGAGCGGTGTGGATTTGCGACAGGACCTAGCAAGAGCAACAGCGAACAGGAGAGGAAAAACTTCACGTAAGTTTTAAACCGGGGAACTGCCGACACTAGCGCTGCAATTCTATATATTTAAATTCTATATCATTTAAAATAATATTCGAAAACTCTCTAGCTCATATAGTTTCCGAGATTGACGGACAGCAGACGGACATGGCTAGTTCGACTCGGCTGTTAATCCTGGCCAAGAATATATATACTTTACGGGGTCGGAGTTGTCTCCTTTTGCCTGTTACATACATGTGCACAGAACCAATATACCCTTTCTATCCATATTCAATGGTTTTAGGGTACAAAAAACAGCTAAATATTTTGTGATGTCTAATAAGTGCGCCGGATATCGACAAATTGACGCCAATTGTCAATGAGAAATAAATAACAAGTAAGAGTGCTCCAGTCGGGTGTGCCCGACTTGAAGATACCCTGAATGCAGCTAAAGCCTTTGTTCCATACAGTTCAACTCCTTTGAATTTGTACATACATGCGCAAAAACGAAAGCTGCGCACTTTACTCAGCGGCTGCACTTAACTAAATTTCTGAATAGCTTCTAAACTGAGCGTATGATCTTTATGAAATTTTCAGGACTTAAAAAAACAGTATTCAAATCTATATAGAAATCAAAGCGAAAAGCTCTTTTTTATCTTAAACAGACAGACGAACTTGACTAGATCGACTCAACTTGTCGCCCTGATCAAGAATATATATACTTTATGGGGTCGGATATGCCGTCTTTTGGTTATCACGCACATTATACCCTTTCGATCAATTTTCAGGGTAAAAAAAAAAACCAACATTAACTACAGCAACTCTCAGTTATTCTCATATTGCATATACATAAATAATTAATTTCTTCTGAGTAATTCACTCAGCAGAAATGTTTATTTTTTTGGTTTTATTAGTGCTGCGAACTTTCGCTGAATTTTCTAGTAATAGCTATGGAATGTTTTCCATCTGATGTTTTCTGCATTAGGCTTGACTGAGGTAGAGTGAATTAAAATACTATACAAATATATATTTTTTAAATTGAACACAAAAGCAATTTGTCGTGACAATTTCGTTTACTTTCGATTCAAAATGTTTGCATACCTTTACGAATAAATAAAAGTGGGTATGATGAAAAGACAGAAGAAACCGCAAATACACCTCATACATATACGAAATATATACTTTAATTCTTAGTCAAGGATTTAAGGATTAAGACTTCTTTATTTTTTTTAGCAGCGATAGTTTTATGGATTACGGTTCTTTAGTGCTAAAATTGTGTGTTTGACATTTATGTAAATATTTTCTAGTTGATTGTACACAAAACTTGTGCACATCAAATTTCCCAGGAAAACCACGAACGCTTCAATAGAATTGCAGTCAGTCAATATATTTATATTTCCATGTGTCTAAATGTAAGTTGGAATGTTTGCTAGGGTACTTGAAACTTATAGACAGGGTATGTGCTAGTTGGGCACTCTACAGGGGAATGTGCCTTTTGCTGTTGTTGCTATGCCCATAAAGTACGTGTGTGTGTGTGTGTGTGTGCTTAGTTGAGGAACTGTGTAGACTGAATGAGTTGGCAAGCGAAACGAAAGGCAGAAATCAACGTGTGGACATAAATCAAAAGCGTAAAAATGTACGCGCCAATGTCCAAACAGCTGTGATTTCATTGACTCTTTCTGTGCCTGCTTCTTCATGCCGTTCTTGTCGTTGTCGCTGTTGTTATTGTTGTTGTTATTGTTCTTGTGGCTGGTATCGCTATTTGGTTTTGTCATTCTTTAGGCAAGTGGCAGCTGCTTTTGTTCTCGCCATAAAATAACCAAAGTCCCGCATCACCTGTCAGCTATCGCCGTACTCATATATTTACTATTTATTTATTTATATTTTTAATATGTAGTCATTTCGTTTTTCATAAAAAGGCTCAGTAAGGCTTTTACCGTTATTTAACAGTTTTGAAACCTTGTCAATACCCCAATTGGATAATTAATCCACGTATTTTTAAAGCTATATATCTATAATCTGATCTGAATCAGTTTTAAACCTATTTAAACGCTGGTTTAAACCAGGTTTGAACAACAGTTTGAACGTGAGCAACCTGAGCAGATTTTTTAAAGCAAAATTTCGCCATTAAACTTAAAAGATTTTTAATAATAGCTGTTCTTTCCTATAAATCATATAAAAATGTTGGAATTTAAGCAATCACTGAATGTTTTTGTGTATTAAGGTAATTCCCACACAAACTAAATATTTAAATTCTATAAATTTCTGGCTAAGACTCAATTAAGTAGGCGATAATTAATTACTTGACGTTGACTTTGCTAGTGAATTGGTCACCGTACGATATATACACAATATATGTATATATAGCAAAATATAAAATATGGTTTTGAAAAACATTCTTACTTATTTGCAAATATGCACAAAAGCATATGCATTGACTCAGACCTTACACAATTATATTACAATAAGATTATGCGTAAAGCACAATAATATCGTTGAATATATTATCATATATTTGAGTTAGAATGCTCAAATTTGATAAATACTGTTATCACCTGCATAGCTAGCAAAGATAAATGCACCTTTCAAAATTGCTACAGATATTGCTAATATATAGGAGAAAAAAACCTGATACGCATTACTACTGAAAGAAATGTATTTGTCTTCTTTTTAGAAAGTACGTTTGGCTAATCAACAAAAAACTTGGCTCGAAATTGGCAAATGCAAACAAAAACAAAAAAATAATTATCATATATAAACAAAATTTATATATATACATATGTATAAACATATACTGTGTATAGGTTATTTTACTCTGGTACCTGATTTGCCGCTATTTAGCTAGCCGGTTGTCTGTTTAATTGTTTTAATATACTTATCTAGGTAGGTGCATGCATACATACATATATTATAATTTAAGTATACAAGTGTATATACACGCTTTGTTGTTGTTGCGGCAATTGCTGCTATTGTCTTTTTGGAATATATTTGCACAATTAAATGCTAAATGCATAGCACACCGTTGCGGGGGAGGAGCGCACTAATTTCTCTTTTGTTTTTGTACAATTTCAATTGGCAATTTTATTTGTTAGTTTTTTGAGATTTTGTTGACGCAGTTGTTGCTGTTGCTGTTGTTATTGTTGTTGTTGTTATTGTTTATATAATGCGCTTTTCAATGTTGCTTGTTGTCGGTTACACAATTGCACAAATGATGCATCCAAAAATTGCAAATTGTAAGAGAAATGCAAAACTATATATATATATATATATATATACACTTTATATGTATATATAAAAAGAGCTTAAAAAAATGTGGGTAAAACAAAACAAAACAACAGACGATGGACACGCTGCTCAGTTACAAACTAAAGGCGGCGGCGGCGGCGACGCCAACAGCGGGCAGCGGGCAGCGGGCAGCGGGCAGCGGGCGGGCAGTCGGAGACTTGCGTCTTTTTGCACTTGTAGATACTTTTCTCGCCGATCAAATGTTGCAGCTCTTATTGGATTTGTGTTATATGTCTAAGCAACAAATTGAGGCACTTGCAGCAGCCGCCGTGTGACAGCATTTAGCATACATCTATTGATATATACACACACATGCACATGCACATACACATAGACACAGAGGCAGACACAAACACGCATACAAATGCGTTTTGTACGTTTTTGCTTACAATTTTCCTCGGCTGGTAAATTCGACCGTTGTCGCTTTCTGCTGTGTCATAAAAAAATATTTCAAAAAAATTGCTTTCTTGTTTATATTATTATTTTATTATTATTATTATTATTATTATTTTTTAATTTCACCGAACAATTTTTAAACTGCGTTTTTATGACAATTAATTATTAAACATTCTTGTGTTCTTGCATACATCTAATATAGTTCGTTTTGAAGTTGTCTAACGATAAACTTTGTCTGCTGCGCGTCGTCGTGGAGAGCTGAACTACGTCTATTTGTCTGCTGCTGGCACTGCGACTGCCGCTGCTGCTGGCGACTGTAAAGGCGGCAGCGGTAGACATCAAAACGGCAACACACGACGCCAGCGTCAACGCAGCGTTCTGGACGCAGGCGCGCTCTCCCCACCACCGCACGCCACAAACAACAATGGCAACGAAAGTGGCGAAGGCAACACACAGAGAGAGAGGCAGAGAGGGAGAGAGAGAGAGAGTGAGTGCCAGAGAGTGAGCTTGCGTGTGTGTGTGTGTGTGTGTGCGTATTTGTGATGGCGAGAGAGCGCTAGCTAAGAGCTAAGCAACCCACTGGCACGCTTAGCTATTTTCGCTCGCCACCCTGGTCGACAAGTAAACCGCTAACTGTTAGGGTTGCTTTGCCAGAGGGTTGATTTTTGGTTTTTGCACTCGGGCATGGTTGCATTTTTGCAGCTGGCCGCTGTGCTGTTCGCTAGTGGGTGGTTATTGCCAGGGTTGCATGCACAGCCAGCCCACCCCCAACCCCACAGGGATGTCTGTGTTTAGGGTTGCCACAATCAGAATATATGATCTTGAAGTTTGCCGCCAGTGTTGCCACATATGTTTCACATGGCATGCATACAAAGTTTTGTCACTGATTTATGTAAATTATGCACAGTTATTTAGCCTTGGCACAAACCCTAACACCCACATGGTTGGCGTCTTGGCTTTCAATGCGGAAGCGCCAACAAAAAGTTGAACACAAAAACAACAACAAAATGAAAACAACGTTTAAATTCAATTAAACTGAATGAAATACGTGCATATACAAACATATTCGTATGTATGTCAGAAGTAATACAACAATTCGAGGTAAATAATGGCGTTGACTTTGAATTTGCATTTTAGGTTCACAAACAACAAATACACAAGTATATATATTTCAACATTTGCGTCAATGTCAGACAGCAACAACAACAATAATAACAACAACAACGACAACGACAAAAACTGAAAGCGCACGTTGTAAAAATAACACGAAATATCGACTCAATATAGCTATTTAAGCCAACTGAGCAATGAATGGAACACACACTTCACACGATATGTGTGCGTGTGCGTGTGTGTGTGTGTGAGTGAGCACTAAAAATAACAATATTAATTCTATATATCAGATAATTGAGTTGAGTTAAGTTGAGTTGAGACCAGCTACCTACATATTTTGGTAAATGATTGTTTGTATTGTGTTGAAGAAATTGAAGTTGAACACGAAACACAACAAAAAGAAAAAAGCTCGCTTCCGAGCTACGCGCGCTGCTTCCAATTGTCGTTAACAGCGGAATGGGGGAGGCGGGTGCGAGTGAGAGGGCGTAACGGAAACGGTTAACGAGCCGGCACGACGCACGTTTTTTTTTTCTTTTCTTTTCTTTTAATATTTTTCTTGGCTTTCTTTGCCTTACTGTTGCTTTTTATCAATCTATTACGTTCGACTAGAACTCGGCAACTGAATTAGTTAATCAAGCGAAAGATAGCCACAAGCGTCGGCGCGCGTTCGCCACGAGAGCGAAGATAAAGAGGAAGAGAGAGGGAGAGAGAGAGTGCTGCGAGTGCGAGCGAGCGAGCTAGTTGTCAGACAGCTGAGAGCGAGCGTGCGCTAAAAACGAGAGTGAAAATATGTCAGTGTGACTTTGAGTGCGTGACAGTGTGTGTGTGTGTTTGTGTGTGTGTTTGTGTGTAGCAGCTGTTACAAAAGTGCCACGCAATAAACTTAACGATCGCTTTCCAATATGCATGTTATCTGTTCATATCTATCGATAACTAATTAAATATATATATGTACATATAGCCATTTTAATTGTATGTGCAAGCGTTTTTACTTAGCATTGACCACAAGCTCTTTAAGTGGGACACGTTGCGTATGCGTAATGTGAGTTAGCGAATATTACGCATACGCCTGTGACTCCCTGTTATATGCGCTAGCGTGTTTGCTTGTGTGTGTGTGCGATTGAGTGAGAGTGTGCTTAAGCCATAAGCTACTTAACTGCACAGTGTGTAAATAAGTTCGTGTACAGTAATTTATGTATTATTTATAACAGTTGATAAGGAACTTCGTGTACAGCAATTTATGTACTATTTATTGCTGTTTTCTAGCATATTTTGTACCACAATGAAATGTATTTTTTATTTAATTTAATTTATATTCAATTGTTATTTTAGTAAAACTTGTTGGGCAAGTTAAAAAGCTAATTGGCCCTAAAAATTTCAAAAGTAAGTTAAAAGTAAAAAAAATTCAAATTAAATTTGTGTTTAATCAAAAAACAAAAATTCTTTTTTTTAAATTCTCATTTAAATATATATTTTGCATATTCGTTAAATATTTGACTGATCTGTCGCAGCTTTTGTTTAACTGTGCAGAGGCACAAAAAAAAGTACGGCAACGATAAACATTTCACTCACAGCATTTACCTTGCTTAATTCCGATTTGCTGCCACTCTCTCTTACTCTCTCATTCAAACGCACACAGACACAGACACAGCACGCACAAGAGCGCACGTTGCGCTCAATTTGTTTAGCCTCTCAGCTGCTTTGCTGCCGCCGTCGCTGCTGCCGTCGCTGCTTGATGCCCACGCAAAATATTTTATTGCCGAGCTTTTTCTTTTTGCGTTTTGATTTTAAAACAGTTGTTGTCAAACGCATGCAAATATATGGATGTGTATGCGTGTCTGTGAGTATGTGTATATGTTTGCTATTAAATATGTTTTTATGTTTATATTCATGTACTTATGTACGTTTGTACAGCAAGCGGCATTTCAACTGCCCGCGTCTGAGCATTGACACGACCGGCCGGCGTTTCAATCAAAATGGTTCTATGTGCATATGTGTGCATATATTTACATACAGACAATATGTATTTGCATTTCTTGTTTTGTTGAAATGTACACTTTCAGGAAAAGCCAAATATATTGCACTTAATTGGAAATTAGTTGGACGTTATTTAATTATTATATTTCAATAACGTATTTTGTAAGCGTGAAATTTCTAAAAATAAAACCCAAATACTGTGCAAATTCTAAGAAACGTTTAACAGCCATTAAGAACATCAATTAATTCTTGTTATAACCATTTTATACTTAATTGTGCATTCAATTAGAAAACTCATAGTTTATAATGAAATATTATAGAACTAGATATTTTAACAAAATTTAATTTAATTTAACAAAAACCTATTGAGCGCTACTTAGCTCGTTATTAGGTTTTCCAGTGTTGTTTTTATCTGCATAAGTTCGCCAATTCTGAAAAGTTTAAGTGGCACTAAAACCCACGGCGCCTTTGCACACACACACACACATACACGCACACATTTGTACATTTACGTCTTTATTTAGCTGTTGTCATAGTTGCGCCAGCTTGGATGCAAATAGTAAAACATATCTGAATGAAATGGAAAAGAGGCAAACATGCTGTATTAACTACCTGTTGTTGTTGTTCTTGTTGTTG
This sequence comes from Drosophila colorata, assembly GCA_035041545.1. NCBI lineage: Eukaryota > Metazoa > Arthropoda > Insecta > Diptera > Drosophilidae > Drosophila > Drosophila colorata. The sequence goes on along the minus strand of JAWNLD010000490.1, from coordinate 12,306,534 downwards.
TAGCTCAAGGCAGCCCCCGTCCCTAAACCAGATTTACTTAAAAAAGAAAATGACGTCGTATTCGCTCTTTCCAGCATTTGGCGTAGGCGTACAAAAGGCACCGATTTGACCGCCATAATGATGACTATGCGTTGGTGTGCGTATCCGTGTGTGTGTGTGTGGGCGTCTTTCATGTGTGTACGTGTGCCTGCCGTATATAGTGTGTATATATAGAGGTAAGGCTCGCTAGTTGGCATTGTTCTTACGCTGATTATAAAGCTTGACTACTTCCGTTGAAAAGCAGCTAAAAAAAAGGGATTTCCGAGTCGCTCTTTTGTTGGCTCTTCAACTGAAGCAGCAACAAGGAGCAATTGCTAAGCGGCGGTGGCCGGTAGCTGGATTGGCAGGTAACACAATCAACTACAGCTTGGCTCACTTTATATGACAGCTGGAATCATAGCGCAGCGCTTTTGACATATCTCCAGCAGCGTTGCAATATTAAGTAGCGGGGGGTTTCTATTTTTATAGCTTAAGGCTGAACATTGAAAATTAGTAGACGAGGGTGTAATAGGTTTACGCAAATGCATGTAACAAGCAGAGGGTTATTCTTGGTCGGCATCATCTCGCAAACTATAAGAGCTGCAGACTTGCGATTTTGATTATATATTCGCAAAACAATTTTATCTAATTTATTTATTTTTTTTATATAACTGTATAATGATTTTGTAAATAATGTGTAATGTTGTAAGCAATTTATGAGATATTGGCATAGCTTTGTGCTTTGGTTTGTAAGCATACATTGAAGTTGAGTTGGGACAGTAAACACTCGACAAAGATATAAAAAACATGCAAAATTTTATTGCATACATTCAAGGCACAAATTTGGTACATCTCATACATATTTCTTGAACACAATAACTGTCATCTAGGAACCAACGATTTGGAAACGATTTTTGATTTTGATTTAGTTGAATAATACAAAACCTCGCCCTGATTTCACCATTTACCGAACGATTTGCATATTTCTTGGCTCTGTTGCGTAACGGGGTGGAAAGAATGCGGCTAAATTAAGGTGAGCTTATTAATTAATCCCAGCTCCTTTACCCTTATTGGATTCTTTTAATTTTTTTATAAGATACTATACTATTTACTATAAGATAGATATAACTTTTTCGACTCGTATAAGTGTATGGCTATTAATCAAATTTATCATTCATATTATTCTCATGAGTTTTTTGTGTTTTTAAGGCATATTTTGTTTAGTTTGGTAAAAACCGAATGTCTTTTAACTTTAGCATACGTTTCTAATAAGGGTATAAAAAATACTTAATGTATTCATGCAAAAACTACATTTAATTCACTTCTGGCGACAAAAAGATGCAACTATGTCAAGTCAAGTTACTTTTGATGCTGACAAAAAAGTTCAGATTTAATTTATGACGTTACAAATTTCATGAGAAACGTATAATGTCCCATGTAAGGGCACTGAACCAAACCAACGAAACGAAACCAGATTTTCAGCTTGAAGACACAAAATTCCAACGCTAAATTAAACGCACAATAGATGTGCATATGGGATTAAAAGGCACGACTTTTACAGGCATACATAAAGATACGATATACACACATCTGTGCATGTATGTATTTATATGTATTAATTCCAATTTGTTGGCCGCGCATTGTGCATTTGTGGGCCACACATCCCCGCCCCTCTGACCCACATTGACAAACGTAAAGCGTGTCAAGCTTGGGCATATTTGTTTATAACGAGAATTATTGCAGCCGCAAAGTATGCAATAGAAAACACATTTTAATTAAAAAAAACTAAACAAAAAAAAATGGAGTGTCGAAAACTTACCTTGAGCAGTGTGAGAATCTTTTGCGATAGATCGTAATCGAAATTGGAATATTTGGAGCCACTCATGTCGTAGATGAAGACAAGACCCGCACGCTGCGTCTCCGTATCCTGAAGCGCACAGTCCAGCTGATAGACAATACCCTGCAATGTCGTCGTGTGCGACGCACTCAACGGACTGTGCCGATTGGCAGTGAAGAGCGCAATCGCCGCTCCACTGGAGGTGCGCGCCGGCTGCAATAAACAAGGAAATCCACAAATAATAGCATCACGTTGTGTTGCGGATGTTCTACTTAAGCTAGAGATGGGCGCGCATCGGATTTTTCAGACACGACTCGGAAGTACGTATATTTAAAAAATTACATTAGTATTTCTTTTTATATATGTATGTATTTAATTTTGTGTTTTTTAAATGACAGCAGCCTTGGGGGAACTTCTGACGAATTTTGTTTATAAAATATATTTTTGCAAACTACTTTGAACTAAACTATTTCTTCTTCTAACGGAAAAAATAATTAAAAATTCTTACGAATTTTGTTTATAAAATATATTTTTGCAAACTATTTTGAGCTAAATAGAAGAAATATTCTAACGGAAAAGTAAGTAAGAAGAGTAATTCAAAATTAAATTTTGGAAATTAAATTAAAGCCAAAAATCTTCCAACAATTAAGAATATAAATTTTTTTTTAACCAAAATAAAACAAAGATCAAAAATTGATTCTAATTTATTACTAAGCTACGGTTTTCCTGTTTCTGCAATATTTTTTAAAACGGAAATTTGCTTAGGCAGTATACAAAATCGGAGCTGCAGCTTTTACTGTATTAGAAAAACGAACTTGTTTTTAGAAGTTCTGGAGTTTATAATCTATTTTTCGGGTTCATTTAAAATGAAATTGTGAATTGCACTTTTATATTTAAATATTATTTGTTTAGATAATAAAACGTGTAACTAACTTTTTTATATTGGATAAACTTCTAGCTGAATAACATGATTTTGATCCACAAATTTGAGTTTTTAAATGTGAACACGAAAACGTCGTGTCACGAAAGAAAGCACGACACGCACGCAACTCTGCCTATTAATATTTATACGCACCAGTATGGTAAATTTGCCCGTTTGCAGCTCTGAACGCAGAGGCTCCACATTCGCATCAATATTATATAGGTATTCCCTCTGGCGTATCTGTTCATGCTGTTCATATAGAGATACGGCGCGCGGTATATCGAATTTACGGGCGTACAGAAACTTGACGGCTGTCGTGTGCGAAATGTGTCGCCTAATGGGCAATGCTGATGATGACGACGTTGTTGATGCTGATGAAGAAGTTGGCGCTGCTGTTGCTGCTGTTGTTGTTGTTGTTGTTGTTGTTGCTATATGTGTTTCTGGGGCAGCTGCTTTTGTTGCTGTTGCGCCAACAGCTGTTTGTTGTTGCTGTTGTGTGTTGATGGTGACGTGAAAATTGGATGTGCTGGCATTCGAGGAGGTGGCGGCTGCTGCTGTGCTGCAGTTAGCGCCCAAATTGTTGCAGAGATCAATGAATTGTTTGACAGCCTGTGAAGGAGCAAAAAATAAAAACGTTGACAATTAGGCGTTTTTGTTATGTCACGAAATTGTGGAAATCTCGCTGAAACGTATATTTGTTTGTGTGCTAATCGCTAAATTAGGCAATTACAACAAACAGGAAACAGAAACAAGTAAGAATGTTGTAGTCGGATAAAACTAATCCGAAAACATTTGTGTGCGATCTTTAAAGGAAGTCATCAGTAATCTGTGCTGATGTATTTGATGTATCTGCCTTTAAAACTGAGGGATATATTTAGTGGGCGTAGTCAAAAAATCAATTTTTATTTCAAGTGTCGTTTATCAGATTTACACCCAGTTTTTAGCATACCATAAATAATTTGACTTCAACCCAAATAAGATAAAAAAAAAGAGGACAGTTCTTGGATATTTAAATAAATTAAGCTCGACATGAATTATAAATTACGATGAATCGATTTTTGGGAAAAACTAAGAGAACCTTTTGAAATGATATTTAGATGGTTAGTTAGTTATATCTGTCAATTCGCTTAGTTAATTTAAGGGTTATCACCCATGTGGCTCATTTTAAAGCCACTTTTTGTCTGTCATTTATGTAAGTAAACCATTTGAGCTATGATTAATATGCCCGTCCAATTAACAAAACGTATGTATTGTGTTTTTAATGGGACATTACTTTCCCAATAAACAGCATTGACTGAGCTCACGATGATGATGATTATAGTGGCTGTGAAATTACGCCATTATGTGTAATTAATAACACAAATATAATTGCTTAGCGAATCGTTAATAGATTGATAGTTTTCAATAGACATAACGATAAGCGGTTGGCGGCTAGTTGCAATAACCTTGGTCCTAGTAAACTGAACGCAAACAGGTCAATAGACCTGATCTCTATGCACGGGATCAGCTCTCAAGAACTGTGTGGCTAATCAATCTATTCATAATGAAACTTAAAATCCATACGCAATGGAAATTCACCAAATGCATAGAGAACAATTGGGAATGTTTTCCATGGGAGTTCTCGATTTAGAGATAAACTTTGTTATTATTAATACATACACACATTTGGGTTTTATGCGTGCGCCTGGAAGATTCTTTAATAATACCTTCTTTAATAATGCTAAGCACAGATTTATGTATATCTTATTTTGTTGCATTTTGTGGCACAGATAAATAATTTTAATTTTCGAAGAATGTATTACAAACTATATTGCAATCCATTAGCCTTAGCGACCAGCGCTATATTAGATATAAGTTAGATTTAGTCTTAACAACTTGTCTATCTTAAAGATAGAAATAAAAAAATAAAAAATCTAAATAAATAAAAAATAAATATGCAATCCATAAAAACATGCATGACAACAGCACTTTCGTCCACAAGTTGTGTTATTAAAAACGGTTTACTGAGAAACAACTTACAGTTCTTCATAATTTAAACGGTTTCGAGCCGCAGATACCCATATGTAGATAAATCTGAAGGAAAAAAAAAAACTATTTCCGAGTAAAAGATAACTACTATTGGGTGAACTTTTCTTATGTGTGCCCATTTATTGATGTAGTTAATCTTAACACACAGTCGATTGTGCGGCACGTTACTTATCAATTACGGGAATTGTCCCCCCCCCCCCCCCTTCCCTTCCTTCTGTCCAAGTTACCAAACAAACCGATAAGCTCTGAGTACATATAAAAAGCTCAACAGAAGGGGGCAAAAAATGGAATAAAATAAATTACAAAAAAAAAAAAAAAACTCATGAACAGCTGTCTAATTGGGTTTTCGGAAAACTGCATTTACGCAAAAACCCAACAGTTTTCTGCGAATCGTGTCGAGCACTTCAAATGCTCAAGGGAAAACCGAGTAGGAAGCGTTAAATCCGATGCCAATTGGATTTTCGTTGCTTTGGCCTCTCTTCCGTTGCATTAGTAAAAACGAATTTCGGCGAATTTCTGAACTCTAGTGAAAAGCGATTCTAATTTGAAGCTCGTTAGTGTTGCAGAGTTTTAATTTGTGTTTGCATATGTATCGTCCCCTTTTCCAAGAACCAGCAGCCAATTACGCCAGCGCTTCCTCTTCCTCTGTCCTATACCTATACCTATACCTTATCCAATTCGAATTCGAATTCGAATTTCTATTTATATTTGTCATTCCACATTCAGTTCTTGGCTTTTAGCTGTAATTCATTCATGGGTTTTGCAGCAGTTAATTAGATGTTTGACATGCGATACACGTTGGCGACGTATCAATTTATTCGCTTCGTTTCGCTTCTTCGCCAACTGCATTGGGGCGTGGCACGCCCAAAACGGGAGCGTTGAGTGGGAAGATAATGTGTGACCTAATCGCTGACGCCACCCACCTGTTCGCGGTTGCGTCGTCGCTGATAGAGATGCACCATTTTGCAACGTTGTTTGCTTTTTTTTGTTTTGTTTTGTTTGTTTGTCAAACACACAAAGCACACTAATGACAACAACAACAACAACCACAACAAAAAAAAAAAGTGTGTAAATATTATTATTATATATTGCCAACTATATAAACTAGATATCTGTTGGGGCTTTTTCGTTTGGGGTCGACACTGAAATTCGCGACACGACGCTTTCAAAGTTTCGTTCATTACTGAAACGGAAAAAGCGCAGCGCGCGCGCTTTGCGGCGATCTGGCAGCGAATTAAACAAAACGAAGCGCACAACAAAACCACAAAAGCAATGACAACAACAATAAAAGCGGAACAACAACAACAACAACGACAACACAAAGGCAACTGCTGATAGCGAGCGCTTGACGCAGCTGACGCCAAAGTCGACGTCGCTGCTGTGATGACTAGCTTCTGCCGCTGCCAAGTTAACGAACTTTATCGAACAGCATTGCATTGGGGCAGCCCCCGCCCTCAAAGCCAAAACGAGCCAGCGAACGAAACGAAATAAAAAGGAGAATATCAGAAACGTATAAACGGAGGGACGGATGGGCGTACGGATCGCTGGACAGGTACAATTCTTAGAAGCTGAACTAACAACGCATGCGCCGCTTCAAGCTGGCCAAAAGCAGTCGCCGTCGCTGCCCTAGCATACCGACAATTTGAGTCATCCCGTTTGGGTCGTCCATTTGTCACCGCTTCTGCTGCTGCTTCAGCGAGCGCAGGCGGCGTCGCAGTCAGCGCACAGGAGGTTAGAGCACACATACATGTATGTATGTGTGTGTGTGCCGTCATCGCACACGATTACAACTGCAGCACTGCACTGACAGAAAATTTGTGCCAATTTCATTAAAAGAAAATGTATATAAAATGTATTTTACACGATTTTGAAATAACACGTGTTAAAAAGTTCAAATGTATCTCTTTTTACACGAATTGTTTTGTTTTAACACCATGTTAAATATTCGATCCTTTTTATGAATTTCACATTATTAATTGAACAATGAAACAATTAAATATTTGAATCTTATAAACGTTAAAACGTTCTAGAGTTGGGAACTATCCTTTTTTCTTTTCTATGACTATAATTTTTCAAAAAATTGAAATTTGCTTTCCAACCGATTTTAACGTCAACGAGTAATTTATTGATTTTGAAAAACATATCTAGGAAACCCTTCATATTTAGGAATGTTTTTTTTTTTTAATTTTTTTATATTTTTTGTATTATAATTCGATCTTTAAGAATTCTTGTTTTAAGTTTTTATTAATTTTATAATAATTGTTAAGCATTCAAAGCGATAAGACTTTTTTCACTTAGTGTACGTGAGCATCTGACGTGTCCGAGTTTCATTGAGAACAGCACAGACACGAACATGACGTCTCGAGAAAACCAGAACCCATCTGTGTGATGAAATGACTTTTCACGTATTATGATAAACAGCACTTCAAATTAAAATGCTGACTTATACAGATATTACGTAACTTTTCAAGAGAATAAATTAAAAAAAAAAAAAAAAAGGCAACCAGCATTGCAATAAAGAGCAACTAAAGAGTAATAACAACATTTAGATACGCTAAACAGCATTTATGGGATTCGAAACCGGTTGAAAGCTCCTCATTCATTTGTGGCTGCACTAAGTTTTCCCTCAGTGTAGCAAGATGCCGGTCTCTTAAAAAGCGATAATTTTGACAGGCCTCAATGGCGAGTGCGTCACCTTATGTTTTTTTTTTCCACGAAATCATTTTTTATCAACACAGCCTCAGCGCCGGTTTTGTGGACAAGGCAAATGAAGCGACATGATGACATCCATCCGAGTACTAGAGTCCAGCTAAAGTCCAAGAATAAACAAAAGAACCAATAGGAATTCCCACACCCAAAGTGGAAATGACTTAAGAAGAAGCAGCATATTAGCTCAGGTCAGAAACATTTAGATGTTCTGTTTGAATTCGAATTGTAAAAATCAATTCTATGTAAATTGTATGTAAAGATGTATCTTGATCGAATGCATGACGTCACGGTGTGTGTGTGTGAGTGTGTGTGTGTGTGAATATGTGTAATGAATGACTGTGTTGAATTTGTAGTCAACACTTTGGAGCTACTTTGTGGAACGGCTTTCACTTTTGTTAGCGGCTTAATGGGCAACAACATGTGACTAAACCAAGATGGTTACGCCCTCTTTTGCTGCGACTCCTCCGCACAAAGAAATTCAAATGTAACTGTTGCTGTCGTTGTTAACATAGCCCACAACATAAATACCGACTCATATATATATTCCATACTTAGCTCATTAAAATAAAGGGTATTGCCGAAGAGTATCTTTTAGTTTAGCATTAGTTTTATTTTGAATATAGTTTTCATGCCTCGATGCCTTTTTACATTTTAGATATAAGTACAGGGTATCTCTAGAGCACTCTTTTTATTTATTTTTATTTATACCATTTATTTCGATTTTTTAGTAAATAAAGGAAGTGAAAAGTCGCCGCCGCAACAGCAAACAGCTCTTGGCCCAACTGTTGCTGGGCATGTTGCAATAGATGTACATAAGCATGGAGGCCAAATTGTTAAACAACATGTGCATGTAAACAAATTTTTTAGAATTGTTGTTTAACGAAGATTGTTTCGTCAATTGGGCGAACACGGCTACGGCGCACTATGGGCAATTTGATCCGTTTTGCTGACAAAAATATCTTGTAACAAACCAACAATAATCTGGCAATATTACATACTATAAATCTTAACAGAATACAAATCTGTTAGGCTAAGTGCTGTTAATTACAGCTGTAAACAGAATAGCAGCCTTGCGTTAGGTGCATTTTTGGTGCATTACAAATGCTTAAAAGTCAAAATAAAAAGCATCTGCTGGCAATTTCGATCTTTATGCAATTTTAAACATAGTTTAAGTTAATTTTTCCAATTTCTGGAAAATATACCAATTGACTAGACCAGAAAACTACGCAAAATCTTACAGGCTTAAACTAATGCCACAAAAAGTGGTCGAATTCTCCACAGTACACCGACACACACACACACACACACACACACACACACACAGACACACATCGACTTGAGTACGTGTGTGTTTGTGAGGAGAGCAGCATTTCCGGTTGCGACGAACAGCAGGCGGAACGTGCGGTGCCTTAAATTATTGGCCATTAGCTCTGCGGAGCGAGTTAATAGAGCAACAAGTGAAACGTTTTTTGCTGCTGCCGCAGCGGCTTTCAAAGCACTCATAACTGCGCATGCAAAGTAATAACAACAACGACAACAGCAGCAGCAGCAGCAGCAGCAGCAGCAACAACGTGAAGAAGAAACATTCTAAAACTGTAAACAGCTTTGAAGCATGCACGGCAAACAAGTGCTGTCCACTCGACTAACGGATACCGCGTAGCAAGCCGGAGAGCTAAACAACAAAATATTTATATTAAAATCATAAAATCATGAATCCGATAATCGATAATTATCGAAATGTGAAAATGGGAAGATATAAAAAAAAAAACAGCTTTTAGGACTAACAAACCTGATCGTCTCAGAGTCTTGCAAAAACATATGCCCATTTTGATTGGGTACAGGGTATTAAAAAAGAAAGAGAGCACCGGCCCCTAAAGATCCAACTTAAATATAACGTTCGAAGCGGCAGTTGCATGACAGTTTGTAGTCTATAATGCTCTTTGATTAAGGCACAGTTACACGACTGTTCGGCGGGGGGAAAGGGTATCATAAACACACATATGTATGCATACAATCAAACATGTGTACATGCATGTTAATCAATGTAAAAGATCACTTAAATCGTGTTCACGCTCTGGGCTAATCAGCGATCGCATCGGCAGCGATCAGCAATGATCACAGGTTTCGGTTTTAAAAATAGTGACTAATCAGTGACTTTAATCAGAAACTCAACGCCAAACGTGATTACAATGGACTGAACATTGGATTTGATCGTGAAATAATACGAGCGACCGAGCAAATGATCGTGATCGTATCAACATCAGCATCAGCATCAGCTGCTGTTCATGTGCCCATCGATTGGAATAATAATACGAGGGTTCCGACTGAGTGGTTCAGTAGACAGCTGGGTCAGAGTTGAGCTCCGTCTGATCATTGCCTTGACGATCCGTACCGCATAGGACTATCTAAATATGGAAAACTATACGATGGCTGATAAATTTTTCATGTTTTAAACCCTTAACAAAATTAAATGTTTAAAAAGGGTATGGGTTAAGGGAATATAGGCTTCTCCATGGCTTGCGCAGTTGAAGTTTATTTCAAATGATCGATAACCCACTTCGTTTTCCTGATATGTGATTTTTTTTTCTAAAAAAAATGCTAAACAAAATAAATACAGCATCAATCTAGAGCAAAAACTAGAACAAAATGAAAATTTGACAAGCCAATTTAGCAAGCGCAAACAGTTTTTGTATGCATGTGCACACATACAAACATACATTCTCGTTTTATGCGCGCACATAATGAAAGGTATGAAAGGGTATCACCTAGTCGACTGAATCCCTACATGTCTTTTCCGTATTTTTATATATTTTTCTTTTTGCTTTTAATTGTTGTAATTTTTAAAGCTTTACTTTAATATTTGATCATTAAAATTCAGCCATAACTGCGGAAAACGGAAGAAACGCCAAAAAGCGAAAATATGTTGGAAACAATAAAATCAGTTTTCGCTTTAATTGCCACTCTATAAATTTCGTTTCTCTGCTAATCTTCCATATTTTTCGCTTAACACAAACCTTGCCATTCTTATTGGATTTGATTGCTCTTATCAGCATACCACAATTATAAGTTGAAGAGCAATTTGCCCTGGCTGCGTGTGTGCCTTTGCCAGGGCAAGTGCAGGCAGGATGCAGGATATTGCTGACAGATTGCCGCATTCGAGAGCAACACCAACACATCCGTTGTTTTGTGCGCTGCGAGCGCTCTCCGCCAGTGTTTCGACGGAGGGGCTGCAATAGCAACCGGAAATCGACGCCGGTCGCATTATGCGTGACCAACGGGGGCGGGACGGGACGGGACGTGGCGAGGCGAGGCGAGTTGGGCTGGGGTGCATTGGAGTGGGGCAAACACTTTCGCACAGCTTTCAAAAATGCTCTTGAAAGCACATTTATTGTGCTTCCGCTATGTGCGCAGTCGCGTGGATATTTAAATACCAGCCAGATGAGCGGGCAAACGGGGAACGAGGAGAAGTGGAGAAGTGGAGAAGGGGGGATCACCAACGAGAGCTTACTTGAGCTGTGTTGAGCACAGCCTGCGGCATGACAACGTGTTATCTGGCCGTGCTTAGTCTCGATCTTCAGTCGTTTGCATTTGAGGCAAATAGAATTTCGGTGTTGGTTTTAACTTGCGGTATGAGTCAGCTTAGGGAAAACAGCTGCTGCGCCAGGTGAATCAATTGGCGGACTAGCAAACGTATGAATTAAGCATGTCTCTGAAAACTTATGCAAAAAAAAAAACATAAAAATTAACTTGAAGAATGTTCATTTAAGTTCCTCAAAGAATTTGCTTTCCTTAAACAATTGTTGCTAAGCAAATTATGAATACAACGGACAAAAGAAGTCAGAATGGTCTAGTTGAGAGGACTTGACTAGGGAATATCCTAAACCTTTCATTTTTATTGATTTATTTGCTTATATTCGAAAATTGATCCTGATCAAGAATATATATACTTTATGGGATCGCAGATGCCTGACTCTGCCTGCTACATACGTTCGCACAACAGCATTATACCCTTTGTGCACATTTTCCAAATGCTCAGGCTATAAAAACTAGCTTCGCCACAGCTTTCTCAGGCTTTGCGATATATGTAAGCTTTAAAGGCGTCGCTGCTTTTTATATCCACAAAGTTAAACACGCACACACACACACACACACACACACACAGAGGAGCAGAGTTCTAAAGAAGAATAGATAAAGGTGGCAGAGGCAACTGAAAATCAAACCGAAAGTCGGCGTCAGGTTTGCATCTGACAGCTGAGTTGAGTTGAGTTGCGCTGAACTGAGCTGAGCTGAGCTGAGGAAAGGTAAGCAAGAGTAAACGTAAACGCGAAGGTAAAGGCAAAGGCAGCAGCAGCAACAACAACAACAACAACTAATGCTAGTCAAAAACATAGTTTTCAGATAGAGAGAGAGAGAGAGAGAGCGCGAGAGTAAACACCTTGGCTATGCACACGAAGAGACGTCGATGGCAGCTGCTCTCTTTGGCATTAGCATAATCGTAGTTTGCTCCTTGTTTATCCTTGCTTGGCTGGGGCTGCTGCATTTTGTTGTTGGCCACGATCTCATTTAGTACACATAGGTTTTCACATAAAACGCAATGCCATAAACATTGTTAATTATTGATCAACTGTAAATGCACAACGAATTCTGGTTTATATTTATGATGGTTTTTGTTTTTGATTTTAACTTTCCATCGTATCGCAAGAAAAAAAAAAATCCAGACGAGCGCGCGCGCGCCTTCAGCGGCAGCAAAGAGACAAGATGAACAACGCGACGCGACTGCGACGACGACGACGACTGATGGGGGCCAGCAGCAGCAGGCAGCAGCTAAGTTGTCGGCCAGCCAACAACAAACAATGGAAACGGGCTAGCAGTCGGGCGAAGCCAGCAGCGCAGAGCAGCGCAGCGCAACGCAGCGAAAGAGCGCGCGCCGACGCAGCAGCCCGTCCCATTACACGCTTCTGTTGTTGTTGTTGTTGCTGCTGTTGTGGTTGTTGTTGTTGCTGCTACTGCCACTGACACAGTTCAATGTCAGCTAGCGAGAGAACGAGTGAGAGAGCGGAAGTGTCGAGCTTACACAAATGTAAGGCCAAGGATGAATGATGCCTGTTAGCTAACATCGTGCTGTTAATCGTCCAAATTCCAACACATATTCATTCTCTTGCAATTACATCCAGGCAGAAGAGAAGAGAAGCTTAATGAAACACATTTAGGCGAAATGAAGTGCGCATTTGGCGAGTCAAAAGTCAAGCACACGCCTCGCTGAGCAGCTTTTGTGCTTAATTTAATTTATGTAGGTACGCAGTAATACATATGTATTTTCGTACACATGGCTGTGCTTTACCTCTTTCTCGCTCGCTTGTCAGACACTTTATTTTATGACTTCTTATGAAAGTGTTAAGAAATTTCGCCGACGGTTTTATTATTTTTTTTTTTTGATTTTTTTTTTTTTTTGAGTGTCGCCGTCTAAGCGGAGAAAAATTTCACCCGCCGCTTGCAGCTGCTTTTGTTGTCTGTCCGCTTGTCTCGTCTCTCGGATTTGTTTTCTACCATTTGCGCATGATTATTGTTATTATTATTACGCTTTCTTATAGCCGCATCGATTATTTAAACAAAACGCCAGCTTTAAGCATACGAGGGGCGTGACATTGACACCACACAAAAGCTGTCAAGTTAGCAACTTTCTTTTTAATGTGTTTTTTTTTATTGTTGCTGTTTTTTAAATATTAAAAAAATTCATATTTACATATGTATTTGTGCTCGTGTGTGTTGGCCAGAAATGCGCTTCAAAAAGAAATCACATAATTTATGTGTTTTAACACAGCCCTGGAACTAAAACCCAAACAAGTTTGATCCACAACGAGCAGCAGCAGCAGCAGCATCAGCAGCAGCAGCATCCGCAGCAGCAGTAGCAACAGCAGCATTGTCCCCGCCGCAACCCACTTAGAAAGTGATCCGAATGGGATTAGTGGGCCTCCATATTGGAGCACGCTCTGCTTACGCAACTGTAACTACAGCATGATGTGACATTTTCTGGCCAAGCTTCTGCTGCTGCGCTCAAACGTGACCAGCCGGCGTCCAAAAGCATTCAGCTACTGCGTTAGATCTGGCAGCGTTTATTACGCAAGCTCAGCTTCGGCCATTACAAAGCTCATCGATAGTGCGCGTATTGGTGAGTTTTGCGAATTCACCAGGAGGTGTGCATTTTTGTTGAAAGTCAACAGTTAGTTAGAATGAGAGCGTTGCACTTAAACACGATTTAAAGAGCCACCAATTATACATGGACTTCTGAACTCTTTAAATTGTGACGTCACAATTTGGAAAAGGCGACAATTCCGCTCTTAAAGTAATATAACGACTAAAGTAGGCTAGCTATCTTAATGAAACTTGGCATAGATTTGTATTATTAGAGCACACAGCAAATATATGAACATCCCATTATCCCAATCGGACCACTTTATCATATAGCTCCCATAGGAATAATCAGATAAAAACTAAGCTTTTTTGTTTAAAAGATGGATTTATTTTATTATAAATTTCAGGCTTTATTAAGCTTTAAAAACTTTACAACTACGGACTTTAGCTTTATATGGATTCTATACAAGCTAAAAATCGAATCTAAGAACGTTGACGCTTTTCACTCGATTGGGGATCACAGAAACTAAAGCTTTGTTCATGTTGCCATCGAACCCGTTTGCACGCCAGTTGAAGTTTCAATTAACTTGGCACACACAAAAAGCTCTGGAAATGCCATGGGCATAGCGGTTATTTGCAAGCTCTGGGCAAGATGCCAGCTTACAGAGCAAAGCAGAACAACAATAATGGTAATAACAGCAGCAGCAGCAGCAGCAGCAACAGCAGCCGCAGCAAAGGCAAATGTTGCTTTTTAATTATCAGAAATGGCAAAAAAAAAATGGAAACACTGAATGGTGGTCCAAATGTAGGGCGAAAGACGAAAATAAAAGCTCTTCTCTATATAAGTGAAGTTAGACGAACCGAAAATGAAAAAATATAAAAATAAAATAAAAATAATAGTAGAAAAAACTCATTTCTTTTCACAATGTAAATCGGTCAAACCAATCAAAAAGGCAGAGTAAAAACCTCAGCGACGGCAACAACAACAGCAACAACATCAACAACAACAACAATGGCAACAAGCAAGGCCTGTCCAGCGATATTATCAACGCTCTATTAGAGTTCTTTCAACTCGGTTTTGAACAACATTTTTGCAACAATATTTGAAAGCCAGCCGGGGGCTATTTGGAAAGCGACGTACATATGATTGAAGATGAGTTGCGGAAGAGATGTGGATACGTTTGTCGCCCAGCGACTGACCCCAAAGTAATCACAAACAAAATGCAATTGAAAAAAATATTGCAGCCAAGACTTGAGCACGCCACAATGGATAAGAGCTGGCAGATGACAACAGCAGCCGCGGCAGCACCAGCGGAAATAAAACGCCAGACAATGGCGCTGCTGCTGCTGCTAGAGCCGCTGTTAGAAATAATAATAATAACAACAACAACATCAAGTAAGAACGTTGCGGTCGGGTGTAATCGAAAGCGAAATACAGTCAGTTTTTGGTATGACGAAATTCAAGTTAAGTTATCAAACAAGAAATATACGAGTCGTTAAAAGCTGGAAAAATTGTTAGAATTATCGAAAATATCGATTTTTATAATTCGTGGGGGCGGAAGTGGGGGTAGTCCAAATATTTTCGGGCAATCTTTAGAGGAGGTCATCAGTAATCTGTCTGCAAAACTTTGGTGCATCTAGCATTAAAAATGAGAGAACTATAAAGATTTTAGCGATTTGCGACGCGCCCAGTGGGCGTAGCTAAAAAATCATAGCACTGTATCTGACGCGTGTATACACGAGTATATATTCTAAGTTTCAAGTATCTAGCTTCAACAGCGGCGAAATTGCGGCCATACGAACATACGAACGGACAAAAAGACGAGCATTGCATAAAACCAATATACTCTTTTCACTTCGTAAACGAGTACAATAACAGCGAGCGAAAAGAACGCAGATGAGCTGAACTGAGCCGCGCGCGCTGAGCAAAATAAGCGAGACAAAAATCAAGAAACAATAGGTCTATTTGTAGTGAGGAAGATCAAATACCCTTTCAAACAATTCGATAGCTCCACAATTGTTAATCTATTATACTTATTTATTTTGATGCATTGCTAAGTTTGCATTTAAATCTTCGATCAAGAGATCTTGGAAGATGAACAGAGTCTTTGCATAACAGAACTCAATCAAATGAGATCTATATAATATAGTTGACCGATAACAATTATTTTTACTTTAATTTGAAGTACATGACACCCAAGGCTGTAAGCTATTTTAATTTATTTTTTATTATGAACAGTAATTTCAACTAAATCATATTAAATATAAATATAAATTTTAGCAAATATTTTTGAATACAATTTATTTTTGTGAGAATCAATTCTTGCTGTGATACCTATATATGATGAACCGCTCCATCAGATTTTGACATAGCTTCAAAACTGTTGATATTTAAAATATGGCTCGATCGACTGTGCTGTTTACACTGATCTATAATATATACTATATATATCACATGCTGAATAAGTAAGCCCGAGTACCTTTTGGGAGGGCATTCAAAAGCACCGACAGCAACGGCGATAAAGCGCCTATGCAGAAGAAGAAAGCGTTGCGGAAGCAGCAACAGCAGCAGCCTACGAGGGTCTCGAAGTCTGAGAGCCTCGAGCCACTCGGCCGGTCGGTCACATGTGGAGTTCAACAACCTGCGATTGGAATGAATACGCAAACGGCAATAGTAGCAACAGCAACAGCAACAGCAGCAGCAACAGCAGCAGCAGCAACAGCAGCAACAACAACAATAATAATAACAAAACATAATGCTAGAAATTCGTTTGGTCTCACGAGCCACGTCAATTATGCATAAACGAAATCATATTAAATGAAATGAAATAAAATGAAATGCATTGAACAGCTCCAAGTCACAGCATAAAAATAGTTACAAGGATTCAAAGGAGCTGGCGTTGCAAGGAATGGATTAGGTGTTGCCACCTGTGCATTGACCCAGTTAGCGCAGTGAATAGACAAGATTTTGAAACCACAGCTGCACTTTGCAAATATAATCGATAAATCAAAATGTGAAAAGGCTTTGTCGGGTCTATAAAGTTCACTACATAAGATCGGTTAGCTTATAAGTTAAAGCAAATCACGATTTTAAGTATCTAGGAAAAATGTTGACACATTTGATTTGTGTGCTCAACGATCGTAAAAATATTTCCTTATGTTTCAAATAATTGCGATTGTCAGAGTGGAAAGTGCATAGGGAATAAATTTTGCGCTATATTAAACATATCTACTTTATAAGTAGATTAAAACCATTTTACTAATTATGAAAGTTGAAATAATTTTTAAATTCGCTTTATTATTTCATTTGTACTAAAAAATATTTAAGTAAAATAAATATCATTTTCACAACGTTCGCTTTATACATGGATATATAATTTGCGTTGCTTTCTAAAATTTCAAAAATATTTTCTTCTTGAATATTCTTAAATAAAGTTAAAAGTATTCTTGATTTCATTACCAACAGCATTTTTGTACTTGTAAATAAAACAAAACACTTTCCCATCTCTCAAGAATTTTTTGGTATAAGTTTCCAAATTTTCATTTCTTTCTTTTCTACTCTTACTTTTTTCACATTTCGAATTCTACGCACACAATAAAGCTCGTTCTAGAAACTGAAATTGAGATATGTGAAAGTTTCGTAAAGCAAAACTTGGAAAAGACAACGAATACAAGTTTATTTAATTTTATGTGGAGCCATATTAAACAGACCCCACAAAATGTGCACAATGGCGAAAATATTTCGACTCCGATAGGAAAGTAAAACGCAATAGCAATAAATACATACATATATTGAATACATATACCACATAAAAAAAAAAAAACGTACTTATTTATGTGTATATAGTAGAAACGAGTACTCAAAGTTCTATAAATATACAGCTCTGTAGTAAGTGTGCATTGTGTGCTTCAGCGATAGAAGAAGAAAAACAATTTTATATTAAAAGGGTTCATTTTTGTGCCGTTTTTCGTGCGTTCCATTGGACGATGCAACCAGCGCCCATTTAAAGTCCTTTCGCTTTGTCAAGTGGTTTGACAAATTGTTATATGAGAAATGATAGTGAACAAATAATATGCTTTGATAAAATTAGGAATGTTTAAAGTCTGGACATTTTCTATAGATTTGGCAGTTTTACAAATAGACATTTTTTAGTTTTGCACTAATTTTAAGTAAAATAACAACTTTTTTTTGTTATGTTTTGTTTTTTGTTAAATCATGAATGCTGAATGGTATTCTCCATTTAAAAAAAAAAAAACTCTAAAAAGAATGCAAGCAAGGGCATAGTTATGAAACTTTCAACATATTTTTTAAGAATGCCCCAAAAAAAAAGTCTCAACAAAATGTGCCAAAAATGTATCTCACATATATTATATACAAACATATGTCACACAGAAATAGTTCTTTGTTTGAAAATATGATATATGCATAAAGAATATTATTTAAATTTTTGGAAAATGAAAATGGAAGCCTTCGATATTTTTTTTTACTATTACTAAAGTATTCAAACGATTTGTTCATAATTATACAAAGAGTTTCATATATATACATGATGCTAGTTTAATTATTTAAAAGACACTAAATAATTGGACAAATGCTTAAGGATAACAGTAACATTTTAGGTATAATTATGTGCCCATCACATACAGGTAGCAGGTTAGAGAATTGCGGCATTCGTTGTAGCTTGCACCGTTTGCATTTTGGTTATTTTCGCTTGTTTATTTTTGAATACTTTGGCTAGGTAGAGTGACTAAGCATTAAGGCCCTGGGCAATGGGCGCGGAGTGCTGAGCGCAGCGTCTTAGCCCCCAGACAGACCCGGAACGGGGCACTCCATTTTCAGTTTGGGGTTTTAGGCTTTGCGCCAGGGGCGAGTGGGGTCGGTTTGTTGGGGGGTTGCTGCCCTATTTTGCTGCCTTGTGTGTGGCATTGTGTGTGTGTGTGTGTGTGTGTGTGCATGTTTGCTAGTGATAGCGACGGCCGCAGCGTGCTGACCTATTTTCAACTACACACACACATATGCCAAACACACTTGATACACACACACACACACACACACACACATGTGTGAGTGTCGCATTTTGCTTTTATACTCTGCTTACAAAATAAAAAAAAAGTGTATATTGATTATCTGCCAATCCACATTAATGCAAGTTATCGCCCAAAACTTGCCTTTAAATGCACTCTGAGAAAACGAAAAGAATGTTATACTAAAATCGAGTATGAACATTGTCAAAATTCAGTCAAGATGAAAGAACGCTTTTTGCAATCGCCAAATTCCCAAATATAAAACTCAATTTAAGAATGTTTTTGACAACTATTAAAAATATATTTTATGCCATTTTTACGGCTCTTCGCTTATTTATTGCTCAAATCGTGAGATTAGTTCACTTGGATTCATACACACATATATATAGAAAACAATTTCGGCTGATATATATTCGGCATGAAATATGGTTCAATTTGGAAGAAATAATATGATTAGTAAACCGAAAAATCTGTACTCTTTTCGCAGTTTATAAGACTAAGATATAACAAATTTGAATTTATTCGCATCTTCTACAACGGTCAAGCAAAACAGTTATACAAGTCACACCCACTTAAATCTGCCCAAATCTCTATATGCACTATAATTTTACAGTAATTTTAAAGTAAATTTAAATAACACTTTTAGTTTTTACAGCCGTTTTGAAACCGTGAACAGAGTATTGCACAGTCGGGTGCTTGCTATGTCAAAATTAATATAAATATATGTACGTACATAGTATATACAAAATTTTTTATTTTTTTTTTATTTTGTCTTGCATGAAAGTTATTGTTGTTATCTGTGAGCGGCCCGGCGGCTTAATCAACGCAAATGAGGAAACCAGTCAAGCAGTCAGTCAGTCAGTCAGCCAGCCAGTCAGTCAGTCAGTCAGTCAGCCAGTCAGTCAGTCAGTTGTGCGGAGGCCGCCACACAAGGCAAGCGAAATGAAAAGCGGTCACAGCAACAGGCTGGAAAAGAGCAAAATGCACCGCCCACCCAACAGCACAGTGCCCCATGTTGCAACCCGGCACGGCAGCCCGGGCACCCTTAGCGCGCACACTCACCGCAGGCTGCCAAAAAGGTTATTGTACTTTTTGTGGCTGCCCCATTGTGTGGCAATATTGGGGTTCAGAGTCCGTGCACAAGGATAAACAACGAACAAATGCAAGTCAGCTGCAATATGACTTTAATATTTCATAACTGACACACACACATACGAATATGTACTATATACATATATATATATATATAGTTGGGGCTGCTGTCTACCTCTTTTTATGAGCAATTTGATTTATGCATCGCGCCCCAAACAAACATGCAACACAGCAATACGATATGCAATTGCAGTTCAAGTGAAATCAATTATGAATACAAAAAATATACACAAATTGAGCAATAACAATATATATACACATACATACATATTTGGATGCATATGTATATATAATAAATATAAATTGTTTTTACACTTTTATATGCACTAGAAATACTTTAAAAGTGGCAAACTTAAAATAATGTTATTGTTAGAAATAATAACAATAATAGCAAAGATATCCCAATATTAAGTTACTTTAAATTACTGATAACTATCTATTCAAATATAATTATATTTCATCATATAAGGTATTTGAAATGTTTATTTAAAATTCGATTACAATTTCCTGCATACTGGCATATCAAGAAAAACGATTAATTACCCCCTTACAGTAGGTCGATTTTGGTATATCATTTAGATAAGATTTACATTTAAGAATATGTTTTTCTACTGCTAAAGCCTTCCTAGTTAGACTGATGCGATGATAAAAAGATTTTGACGAAATGTTATGTCTCAATTGCTGAGTTTTGAAAAACAACAAGGTTATCATACAAAATCTTAACTATTAACCGATAGTGGTCCGATCGAGGCGAATCGGATATATGTCTGCAACAGAAAACCCAGTTTCATGAAAATAGCTATAAAATAGCTAGAAACAGAGAGAAGTCCCTTCGACCCATGAGATGATACTTATCAAGAATATATGTAAATATGTGTATACATACATATACATATACTGAATTTGGTCAGAGGCGGCTTCTTTTATGCGTTACACATTTCGTGACCAAATTTCAAATACCATCGGCAAGGATATGAAAAGAGCAAGTTCGCAAAAATCGCAATAATAAATCAAGTAGGCATCGTCATATACAAGAATAATTAGATAACTGAATGTAAGGAAGAACGCTTTATGTGGCATAAAAACAGCGCTGGACGTTAGCTCTATTTGTTGATTATTATAATTCATAAGATACAACTTTTCTAGAGTTAGGTCAAGAAATACAAAAAAAAAAATAATAATAATAATAAACAAACAAATTTTTTCAGAAAAACTCAGTTTGGTGCCAATGAGAACTATATGATATTTATATGTATTTATATTATAAGAAATACCCAGATATTTCGTAAAGAAAAGAATTGAAGATAAATATTTGTTAATGAAATCCGGCTTGATGTAGGGTATACAAACGATTGGATAAACAAATTTGCAAGGGAATTAATGAATGAATGAAATGCGCTCTAAACAAATTCGCAGATAAGTGGCAAATTGAGTGGCAAATTTGCTCGATTTTACTTTGAAATTGGGCAGATCGCAACAAAACAAAAACACCAAAAATTTCAGACGAAATTGGACCAATTTCGAAAATCACTTCAATGGAATAGAATCAAAATGGAAGCACTGGCGCTTTAAGAAAATAGGTAAATAATAAATAAACAAATGCGCATCAACAATACTGTGTGGGTGTGTGTGTTCGTGTGTGTGTGTGTGCGTGTGTGTGCGTGTGTGTGTGTGTGTGTGTGTGCGAGAGTGTGAATATCGCTTTGCGCTGTGGAATTTTAAGCAGCTCCAAGGCAGTGCAAGGCAGTACAATAATGATGCAAACAATGAACTTTGCGTCAGCTGGAGGAAGTCTAATTGGAACATGGTAGTGGACCAAAGGGGACGCAATTCACTGCTCACCAAATTGGCACAGTGCGGCGAGAGAGCGAGTGCGAGTGCGAGCACAGGGTGACCAAAGAGATCTTTATCAACTTGCACCTATTCTAAATGTAAACAGGTTTGGCGAGCGCACATACTTTTAACAGGCACTGTAAAATGCAGCAGCGAACGGAAATCACTTTCCCTACTAAATGCACCACAAATTAACAGCGATAATAACAGCAAACGCAAGTGCGACAGAAAGAGAGAGAGGCACAGGGAGAGAGCGAGAGCAAGCGGCAACGGCATAAGCGTGTGGCGTTTGTTGTTGCAACCACTTGCTACACACACACACACACATGCACACGCACACACACTCATTAGGTCCCACTTCCCCAGTTGCTGTTGTTGTTGTTTTGTTTTTGGTTGTGTTGTTATTGTCTGATAACAGCGACTGTATAGGAATTTATTTTGATTGCGTCGCACGGCGGCCGCCGCTATTATGATTTTAATTCGTAAATCGCACGTGCTTACAGGCTTCACACATACACACGGGTTTTTTTCATTTATTTAATTATTTTTTTTTACATTTGCTGAATACCGCATCAGATTTTTAGGAAACACACATTGCAACACGCTCTCACACACACACATTCAGTCACACAAACATACTCACACATTCACACAAGTGCACGCACACCCACACACGCACTGTTGGAAACACGCACGCAATTTTGGTAGTTTATTATTGCTCTGCTGCATTTGAACACACACACATTATTTTTGACAATATTGGGACGTGTGTCATTTTGTTGCTAGCATATACATATGTATGTATCCAATTGGTTCAACAATTCTCAGTTTGTGCACTTACAAATTCTTGGTCTTGTTGTTCAACCGCTACCTCCGACGCCATTTTACGAATGTGAAACAGTATCGCCGATTCGTTTTCACCACACGAACAGCTGTTTTGCGCGCAAAGTTGGTTGCGAACGCCCCAACTCACTCGCGTTAAGTTGGTTGCGAACACAAATTTGAGTCGCCGTGGCGCAAACATTATCGATAAATCGATCGGCATATAACAAAAATAATCCAATTTAACAATGTACTTTTAATTGAATATGTAATTCAATAATCCGAAAATCGTTAAATGTTACTGTGAAATTAAGAGACCTAATGTAAGTTGTTGCAGCTTGGAATTGAATACAGGATATTTCCTAGTGGGCACTCCCGACTAGAATTCTCGTTTCTTTTCAGCATGATTACATGCTAAATATTATATTTTTGAACTATATAATATTTTTAAATAAAATATGTCTATTGTAGTGGGTATATTGGATCGATTCGCGAGTTTTCAAATTAAACGTTAATTCAAATGAAACGTTATCGACAGACAAAACTATCAACTGCCCATTTGGAAAGTTGACGTTCATTTCGAAACATTTACTCATTTGGCGCTGTTATGCAAGTTTAATTTCTTAATTATTTAATTTGTTTCATGTAATATAACTATATCTTCTCTACTATCATTAAACTACAGAGAATTTACATAAAACCCAACTCATTTGGCTAATTTTCATCGACTCCAGCTATACAAAACAATTACCCAATAAATTATAAGTATGTCCAGCCCTGTGAGATAACATCTGCATCTAACAGGGGCGTAACAGTGGCATTAACATAAACAATGTTATTACTCAATAAATTCGAAGCAAAATAACTAAAAGCTGCGAGCATGTCAAGCTTCACAATTCAAACCAAATTTTCAATACTAGAACAATAATGTGCACACGGCATATAGCATAAATTCAAAAGGTAGCGTTTACGAGTGGAGACGCGTGTCCCTTACTTCAGTTGATAACGCTGCGCAGTGCAAACAAAAACAAAAAAACAAAAGTTGTTGTGCTGCAGTTTCAGGTCAACGCACCGCAAATTCAATACGAAATTTATTTAGTGTGTGCTTCTCTTTTTTTCGGCTCAAAAGCGCCGCTTTGGCCAGTTGCGATGCTGTTGTCAACGTCAGCTGTGCCATTTTGAGAGAAAGAGAGCGCGAGAGTGACTGTGAAGTTCGGAGAGAGCAGGTACGTACAACGACAACATAACGTAAACCTGCGGCACCTGCCGCCTGCCCAAGCAGCGACCCCGCTCCCGCGCCCGCTTTCGTCTTCGCCCTTAGCCCAGGCTCTTTCCTATTTCAACATTCTACGTTTGCTTACACATTTTCGCTGTCGCTGTGCCTAGACTTGTTGTTGTTTTGTTCTTGCTGTTTTTTTTATATTTTTTTTTATTGAATTATTAAACAGTTATTATAAGGTGTGTGCTTCCGTCTTATGGTCTTGGCTTGAGACGAGTCATTTTTATAATTATATCAAATGTGTGTCTGAGTGTGTTTCTCTGCGTGTGGGTGTGTGTGTGTGTGTGTATGGGTGTGTGTGTGTTTTCAACCTTGAGTTTTTTCCACACTTTTTGCCATTATCCGCGTTTAATGGCCGCAATTTCCCGTAAATAAACGCATAATTTCTCAATTACAATTGCCAACAGCTGTCGTCGAATTGTCAACGCCATCATCGCCAGTTGCCCGTTTGAATTATTATTGCCAGCTAAATTGACTTTACCCGTTGGCAGGCCTCAAGCATGCGCTTCAATAGCCAGGAGCTGGCTAACTTGGCGACCAATTCCGCAACCCGTTTCGATAAGGAGGGTCCGCTGATTATCACAGAGCGGCAGATTTTCTGGCGCAACGATGGTGAGTCCATCTTAATCATCGGAACACCCGGAGCCACAAAAACACATGCACTCATATTTACCACACAAACACACACACACACACACACACACACGCGCACACATGTGTATATATATTCCTGGCTACACTTGCGGTTGCTTTGTTGCACCTCCGCCTACTGCCCATCTACCCGTTCCTTTCTGCTTATCACCCACATAAACACTCACACACTCTCTCTCACACCCACACACACACACCCGTGTAGATCCGTAGCTCACGCTCCTCACACTTCACCCAACACGTTTGCTTATGCACTTTTTGCCATCTCTTTGCGCTCGGTCCGCCTCTCTTAAATACAGTTAAGCTGGAATGCTGGTGCAAGCTGCGCGGCAATTTGCTCTTCTATCTGAAGGACAAGCATCCGACGTCCGTCGTTGCCGGCGTCCTGGTGCTGCAGGACTGCCAGCCGCGCATACACCATGAGGAGCCCGAGCTGGAGGGCTACGCATTCGATCTAGGTAAGCGCCACATATACGTACATATATACATACATACATACATACATACATATATGTATATAGTTGCCTAATCTTGACCTAACTGTCGCAGATTTTAGGGACAGCCCCCCGCAGCATCTCATCACGCACAGTGCGGCGGATCGACTGGACTGGGTGCGCAGCATTGAGGCGTGCTCCAATCATCAGCTGGACCTGCAGATCCAGCAGCTAAAGGATCAGATCGCTGCCGCCTCCAACGCGATGGGCAATCGCATCGATCAGGGCCTGCCGCTGCCGGCGACCATGTTGACCGACGCCTGGCCGGCAGCGGTGGCAAGCGCAACGGTCGAGGCGCCCTTTGAAGGTGATCTAATACAGTTCTAAACTAAACTCTGGACCCGCAAGTTGGAAATTGTTTGTTTTGTTCACTTGCGTTCCATTGAAATGTGTTTTTGGCTGGCCGCCAACTAACCACAAATAACCCAAAGATATTTTGCCATGGTCGATGTTCAACATTTAGTTTGTAATTTTTGCAAAAAAAAAAATAATTTTGTCCAATTTTATAATCATTTCAATGCTCTACGCACAGTCGCACACGCTTAACCGACACACACACACACACACACACACACACACACACACACGACAACTACAACTACAGCTTATGTTGGGTTTCCCTGTCCCACATCGCCTTTTATAGTTATACAAACACATACATATATGCATATAGATATATAGTTCCTTGTTCTTCCAAGTCCTTACGACCTGTGGGCTTAAGACACGAAACCAAAGATTGCAGAAAATATACCCTAATGACACTTGCCTAAAGTCCAAATTCAATATCTATTAAAAGCTGTCAAAGCTTTAAGCTTTAATCTAATTGGTACTTTTTAATTAAATGGAATTTATTTAAAGTAACACTTAAAATTTTGCTGCAGCCTGTTAATTGAGCTTTAAGCTTGATTCACACATTTGTGGATTATGAAATTTTTGGAACATATCAAATGTAAAATTAGGAGAGCACTCCCAAAAATTTAAAGCTTCAAGCTCTATTAATTGTTTACAAACTACAAATACATTTTCAGGTGCCAATCAAATAATTGCTAAAGCTTTAAATCCGTTAGACAAGTTTGTAGAGCTTTCAGCTCAAAAATTAACTAAGCTGCAAGCTTTTATTTCGATTTATTCTTTCAGTCAAATCAAATGTTGACACAACTTTTCGTAATTGAGCAGAAATTATGAGATAACAGCGAATTTTAAGCTGCAAGCTCAATTAATTCGAGGACTAAAAGTCACTTTAAGCACGTGTCATTTTAGCATAACGGTATGGCTTATATTCGAATTTATAGATTGTAAAAAAAAAAGATATTAAACAGTCGCAACACTCCGGTTGAGGTAAGTTTTTGATTTAAACTCAGATCTGGCATATGTATATGTATGTAAATATAAATACTGATATATGCTAAGAGAGAGAGAGAGAGAGAGAGAGTGAGAGAGTGAGAAAGAGAGAGGGAGAGCGCAGCAATGAGAAATGAAACTTTTGTCGAAGAATAAACTTTATTTTGTTTATCAAAAATGTAAACAATTAATTTGTTGTTCTTATTTTCCGTAGACGTAGAACCTAGTCCCCGATTCGTAGTACTTATAGCTGAGCATGTGCCACTTTCCTCCACATAAAACAAATTCCCTTAATTTCCATACAACATTCTCTTTTGGTGTTGTCTGTTTTTCTTTCTGTTCCTGTTCGCCCTGCAGATCCGTTGCTCGCCGAGCTGCCCATCTGCGAGACGGCGATCTCCTGTGATAATCTGCCGCTGGACGGCTTCGGCCGTGCCCCAAATCCGCGCGTCATCTGCTCGGTGCTGCAGCCGGGCGAGGATTGCCTCTGGCGGCAGCACGCGCGCACCGAGCTCCTGGAGCGCACACAGCAGCCCCAGTTCCTGTGCACCATGCGCTTCCTGCGCAGCGCCGGCTTCGAGGCCAACACGCGGCTGCGCTTCAGCGTGCACGATGTGCGGGAGCGCGTATCGCTGACCTCGCTGCCCCTGGGGCATGCCGAGGTGGCGCTGGGCGTCATCAAGGATGCGACACGGCTGCGCCTGCCGTTGAGATCGGCGCGCGGCGAATACGGCCACATAACGCTGGCCTCCTGGCCGCCAGAGGCGGCCACCGAGCTGTACGAGGCCAGCGGACAGCGGGACAGGACCAGAAACGGACTGAAGCAGCCGCAGACGCAGACGCAGCCGCCGCGCTCCAGCACACAGTTCTTCCAGCAGGCGGCGGACGCCAGCAGCAGCAGCAGCAGCGCCGCCGGCGCAAAGGGTGAGTTACAATCCAATTGCCACTCAATGGAAAATAATGCCATGTCCCTGCTCCCCTTCAGGCCATCGTCGCACCCAATCGCTGCCGCCGAAGCTGGGCGTGCGCCTGTTCGTGCCGCAGCAGTGTGGAATTGGGCGCGTCTGCGCCAATCCGCGCCAGCATTCGTATCGGCTGCACTCGTCGCTGGGCGCCGACATCAGTGTGCTGGAGACGCTGCTGGAGTCGCGGCTGTGCGGCACGGTGCCGCAGCAGCTGCTCTCGATTTGGATACAGCGCGAGAAGGAGCTGCTGCAGGAGATTTCCGGCATGGGCGAGCTGAGCGGCAAGTGGCGCTGGCGCCAAATGAACCTGCTCGAGGAGCATCTGCGCCTGCTCAAGGACTACTCGCAGGCCAAGCAGAACATCCAGCAGCTGATGCGCGACGGCGTCCACTTCAAACGCTCCTCGGCCAAGACGGACGAATCACTCGAATTTCTGCCCGTCAATCTGCACGTGCAGCGCATGTGGGCCCAGAATGATGCACTGCAGCGCCGCGGCGTCCTCGACATCGTCACCGTGGGCGCCTTCACGCGCCACGATGCCAAAGGCCGCAAGTGCGGCGGCCTCATCAAGTGAGTACCCGATCCCACTTTTTCGAACACGGAATATATCTTCAGCTGATTCAATTATAGTATACTATATCTTCACTATATATCAGCACTTGTACACTTTAATATTTTAGACCAAACTTTTCCTGATCATTCCCAGTTATTTCATTACTATTCAAATTTATTTTACAAACCATTTGCGAGTAAAAGATTCAAATAGACCAAACCATTTTAAAAGAAAAACAAGTTCAGTTATGAATCAGAGACAGTTTTTAAAAATATTTGAATTCCGGATTCGAACCGGTTCGACGTATAACCGGTTTGCCGTATTAATGCTGCTACTACAAATATGTACGCTGGTTCGGTTCACGGTTCGAACCAATGCCGTGATTTTTGGCTCGGATCGTGAACCGGATTTTTATATAAATTTATAATTTATAATAATTATAAATACAGATTTTAAAAGAAAAACAAGTTCAGTTATGAATCAGAGACAGTTTTTAAAAATATTTGAATTCCGGATTCGAACCGGTTCGGCCGTATTAATGCTGTTACAAAAAATATGTACGTAGGTTCGGTTCACGGCTCGAACCAGTGCCGTGATTTTTCGTTCGGATCGTGAACCGGATTTTTGAAACAAGGTTTTGGTTCGCACCCTGCTTCGTCAAATTCTTTTAAAAGTAAAGGGAAAATGTATCTTTTTTTTAATCATCTCGCAAATTCTCATTTGAAATGTTTCGTTCTGCTGAAAATACAAATTTTAAAAGAAAAACTTGTTCGGTTTGGGTTGAGATTCAGTTTAGTTTTTAGGCAACTAGTTTTTTTAAAATATTTCAATTCCGGATTCGAACCGGTTCGGCTTAAAACCGGCTTGGCGTATTGAAAAAATCGACGCTGGTTCGGTTTACGGTTCGAACCAATGCCTCGGATCATGAAATAGTTTTTTAACATCAATGAACCCAGGTTTTGGTTCGAACCCTGTTTCGTCAAATACTTTCTAAATTAAATAAAAATTAATTAAATTATTTCATTTAAATTATTTAATCACCTAGCGAGTTCTCATTTGAAATTTCCCTCTTGCTGAAAATAACCATTTCAAAAGGAAAACCCTGTTTGGTTAGGGTTCAGATTCAGTTTATTTTTTGTGCAACTAGTTTTGAAAAATATTTGATTTCAGGATTCGAACCGGTTCGCTTCAAAACTAGTTAATTCTAATATTCGGCATCTCGTCTCCCTTCGACAGGCTGCTGCAGGAGAGCAAGGCATGGAAGCTGGAGCAGAGCAACGCGTGCAAGGTGCAGGCGGCCAACGACGCCGTCCAGGCCACCAAGCAGCTGCGCAAGGAGATCGTCGAGCTGATGTCGCAGCTGCTGCAGCTGGCCAGCCGACGCAGCGCCCGGGACATGATGCCGCTGTGCAACGAGATGGTCGCCAAGACGCGAACGCTGCTCAACATTTGGGAGCCCAGCATTGTGGAGGAGGCGGTGACCTTCATCGAACGCCATCGCATCATTGAGGAGCCGGACAATGTGCTCATGGAGTCGATGTCGCCGTTCCGCAAGATCACACAGCAGCTGAGCGCTCTCGAGCTAAAATCACCAGAACTGGAGGACTTTGCCACGCCCGTTGTGGCGCCGCCAGATCTGTGGCCGCGCGGCCAGCCGCTGATGCGCTCGAATAGCTGGCATCCGAGCAACGCGTCGCCCTCCAGCTCGCTGGACATCAACGCCATCGACTCGCTGCAGCACGTGGTCAAGTGCTACAACGCGCACCTGCGCAGCCTCGAGCAGCGCCAGACGCCGGCCCCGAACCACAGTCCGAGCGAGCTGCTGGCCGAGGCCACATATCAATCGCTGCCGCCCAGCTGGCAGGGCGTCGCTACGTCGCCGACGCCGACGCCGGATCGCCAGATCGATCTGGAGGATGTGGCTGCGCCGCCGGCGGGCTTTCTGGACACCAAGCTGATGAGCTCGTCGCCGTCGGCGAACTACTATGGGCCCACGGAGGAGCCGGAGCCGCTCGATCTGACCCAGCTGAATATCGAGGCCAGCGTCATGTGTCTGGTCAGCAAGCTGAAGTTCTTTTGCGGCCGCTGCGACAGTCCCGCCATCCGGCTGCGCCAGCCCAAGATGCCGCTAAAGCGCGAGGGCTTCACGGTGGCGCCGCAGCAGCAGGCGCCCGACGTCATAGCTGCGCCCGCGGAGCCAGCACAGCCGCAGCCGCAGATGAAACTCGATCTGGCACCGGCGGCGGCGGTGGTGACTGCGGCAGCGCCGGCCAAGAAGGGCAACAAGTTCACCGACGGACTGGATCTATCGCTGACCACCGACTGGGTCGGCGAGCTGCGTCCCAGCATGCGCAAGCTGCGCCACGCCATGGATCGCCTGTTGAAGACGGCCCGGCTGATGCACTCCGTGCAGCGGCTGCAGCAGGACGTGCGCTGCAATCGCCTCCAGGCGAGCATCATGTACCGCCGGGACGTGTGCTTCTCGCAGGCGGTAAGGACAAATGCCTGGAAATTAATTGGCAATTATTGTTTCCGAGGGGGAACAGCGTATACAAGTATTCGGTCATGTCTGATCATTGGTATCTAGATTGATCAACATAGCTGCCTTCAATATAATATAGTATATACTATATAAATTACAAGTAGGAGACAAATTCAGTTTTCCGATCTGGCTGCAAAGATATCGATTGATAACTCAAATATGAGTATATACGGAAAATCAGCATTGGCCAATCTTTATATTGATATCTTTTATATGCCATATAAAAAGCTAACTACAAAATGGGGTTCTAAGCTGCTCAGCAAATCGATATTTATCGATTTACACACTTTTCAAAATATGCAACAAAAATTCACATTTTTGTCCGCTTAGCTTTAAGCTCCTTTATAAAACCATAAAAAAAAATAGGTGAGATTGTTCTAGTCGGGAGTGCCAGACTAGGAGATACCCTGAACGCCCTTGCATTCATTCATTAGAAATGAGGTATCCAAAAATGTAAATATGCCTGATCTGCGTGTGCTTTACGAGAACATACTAAACCCAGTTTTGATTTCTCTAGCTCTTATAGTTTGCGAGAATTGCTGGAAAAAAAAAATCATGTCTTTAAATCGATATTTATCGATAAGGTAAACTTGTTCTGCGTGCAATACGGGAGAATGTATGGGCGAAAAGTTTAGGTCTCTAGCTTTAGCAGTTCTGAAAGTCGCATAAAGATATGATCTCCATCTGCTAGCCTAGAAGATATTCAAGAATTGATCATTGATCAAATGATTTAAGGCGAAAAGGACCTTGAAACCCCTTTAAATGTAAAAGTCTTTAGTTTATATCCTTTAAACTGGTATCGAATTTGATTGAACACAATTTTCTCGTTTGCTCCGCACAGTTGACGTCTTTGGTCAGCGCTCTGATGCTCCGGCTGTGGGGCCGTGAGCTGGACAGCGGCTATTTGTCGCTGCTGCGTGAACTCGGTCCGCTGGCGTATTTCGAGGGGCTGCTGTCGCTGTACGGCGCCGAAACGGACATGTGGAGCGACATGTGCATCGCCATTGAGGATTTGTCGGCGGTTAGCTTTACGCTGGTGCCGGGTGCGCAGGGCGAGCTGACGCCGATGCCGCGCATCACGGGCTCCCGCCAGGCGCTGGAGGTGCTGCTGCCCGTGCCGGAGCACGTCCTGCCCGGCGGTGGCGCCAGCGGCGCGCCAATTAGCTTCAAAATCACGCCCGTCTTTTTCAACATTGGCATCAACGAGAAGGCAACACTCGGGCAGACCCGTGAGCAGCATCGCTCCAATTTGGACAACTATTTGCGGCTGAGCCTGTACTTCAGTCGCTATCGCAAGCTGGGCCTGAACGCGACGGCCGCGGCGGATGCCAGCTGCTCCGAATGGGAGTCGCTGCAATCGCTGCTCGGCTACATGGATCAACAGCTGCGCGCGAACGTGTCGAAAAACGTAAAGATCCTGCACCTGGCCGAGGACGCCTGCCGTCTGATGGGCGGCCTGCGGTTTACGTCCTGCAAAAGTGCCAAGGATCGCACCGGCATGGCCGTCACCCTGGAGCAGTGCCGTGTGCTAGTCCGCGAATTTCAGCTGCCCGCCAAACATGTGCCCTACGCGGTGAGCACCATGCGCAGGTCGTTACCCCATTCCCCCACCAGCTGCTGTCCGAAACTAATCGTGTCTCTGTCTTTCAGCGAGGGCACGCGCATGGACAACGTGTTCAAGAACATTGGCAAGCACAAATACGCCTTCAATCTGCCTCAGGTGATCATGCTGCCGGCCATGTACAGGCCACCGGTGGGCGCCTACGGCAAGGCCCAGACCTAGGCCAGGCCGGGACAGCGGCATTTGATACAACTTCCAGTTACAAATTGTTTTTAGACTTAATTAATCCAAGCAGGTGACGAGTACTTATGAGAAACATATATAAGCAACAACAAAAACTGTGCCAAAAATCAAACAACAAACAAAACAACACACAAATTAATGAATACTAAAATTAAACTAATTAAATTAGAGCAACCCACACACACACACACACAATATATAGGAAGAGCAGAAGAGGAGGAGCAAACGTTTGTTAAGCGCATTAAACAATTCCATAGAGCATATAGGTTTAGCTTTCCTCTCTAATTATGTACGTATTTATTTAAACTATTATGTAATTTATACACACAGTTAATTGTAGGAGGCCGACGCGTACTTCATTGATTCAATTCCATGTACTTCCAGCAAACGAAAGCAAACTGAAAACTTGTTAACCAAATACAAAAACCAATTCATACAACGACTCAGAACTGTGCACAAAAATATGTAAAAAACAACAAAAAAAAGGAGGAGGCTCTTAGTAATCCTGAACACGTCCGGTGCCCAATCGCCGTTTGCGTATCTCCGTTTTTAGCCACGACGGCACATCGCGTAGGGGATGGGCATTGGGGAAGCGCAGCGGCTGCTCGGGCCCCTCGAAGGGATGCGTCTGCGCTAGCTTGCGCTCCAGATACTCCTTGTTCACCTGCTTGGCATCGCGATGCTTGTCCATGTACAGATTGAACGGCTGCTTGAGCGGAAAGAACTTCTGATCCGCCAGATACGGCTTCGGAAAATCGTACTCATAGACGGGCTCCTTCAGCTCTGCAAGAGACCACACATAATTCGCAATCGAGAATCCACTTACGTGGCCAGCAACTTACGCAAGACATTGTGATAGAATTGTGTTAGGGATTCGTCCCAGTTGGTCTGGTAGAAGGCCAGACCCGCCGGCGTCAGCTCGTCCTGGTGCTGGCGATAAAAGTTCAGCGTGCTAAAGGTACGCCGCTCCAGATTACCATAGTGCTTGGCATCCACTTTGTGCTCGCTCAGATCCAGGCGCGACTGTTGCTTGTACAGCACAAAGACCATGCGCTGATAGCCCACGCCCTTGGGCGGAAAGGGTGGCAGATAGTCGGCCAGTACTTCGCCTTCGCCGATCTTGCCATTGGGTATATTGGCGCTATATCAAAGGCGTGCACATGTTAGAGTGAGAGGCAAGCAAGCGAGAGGGCGAGAGATGACCTACATGAACCAGTGCAGACACTCGGCGGCCGGATTTGTGAAGTGTGCATCGGGATTAGTGGCCAGCAGCGTCCAATAGCTGTCACCCTGCGCCGCCTGGCCCGTTATGGGATCCATGTGGCCGTCGAAACTGACCAGCGGCGCTTTGAGCGCCTCCGCGGGCTTAATCACATTCCCATTGTAGACGGGATTGAAGGTGTTGCCGTCGAGCGTCGAATCGTAGAGTATGCTCAGCGGCACGCGCGGCACAAAGTAGGCGCTGCCAAACAGATGCTCGAAGATGCCATAATGATCGGCCAGCAGGCGCAGATCATGTTGGCCCGTTGTCCGCACATAGGTCTCCTGCACTTGGTCCAAATCGATGAGCACTGCTTGAAGGAACAATGATTAGACATAGATTGGCAGTTGTTCTGCTCAGGGATACTTGCATTTATTGGTTCGAGCCTGCTGCTCCAGCTCCTTGCTGGCCCGCTGCGCCTTCAGGTGCTCCAGGCGCATCTTCAGCTGTGCCGAGCGTGACGGCTTCAACTGGGGAAAGCCAATGTTGATGCGTGCCATCAGCTCCGGATCGCTGACGTTCTCATCTGCCACGAACGAATAAATCAGTGAGCTGTCTTATTATTGTACTGGTTCATAATGTGAGAAGAGTATATTGGGTTTGTGCAAATTCCGTCCGTCTGACCGTACCAATGCAATTTTGTTCGACCCTATTGAAGCTAAAGACTTGAATTTCGGTATATATACTCGTGCATTCCCGCGTCGCGTAAAGTGTAAAGATTTTTTGGCTACGCCTACTGGGGGCGTGGCAATTCAACAAAATCGATATATCTCCCTCAGTTTTAAAGCTAGAAGCATACAACCTTTTCAGACAGATTCGTGATGATCTCCTCTAAAGATCAAGCCGAACAATTTCAGTAACGCCCACTCCCGCCCACACAAATTACAAAAAATTTATTTTCTTTCCAAAATAACAATAATAGTTGAGACCGTTTTCGTCTGTTTCAAACTGTTATTATACGGCGAGCGCGTATTGCGCAGTCGGTTACACCCGACTGCAACGTCCCTACTTATTATTATTATTGGTTACATCAACTGGACTCACCTCGCAGCCGCTGCTCGAGGGTTCGTGCCACGCCGGGCGGCTTGCCACGCAGCGTGTGTCCCTCGCGCCTGCTGGCGTTCAGTAGCAGCAGCGCCGTGGCTTGTGTGGCTGGCCGGCTGCCACTTACGCCGCTTTTCATTAATAAATTACTGAAAGACATTCCGTTTTATAAGCGGGCCTCGCGTTTTCATCAACTGCACAGCTGTTGGCGGCCGATAGCCGATAAATACATTGCTGCCTTAAAACCAGTGTTAGGCAGTAACGGAATTGCTTTGTGCTTCTTCGTGGAATCTGGCAACCCTAGCTAACTGGAATTCGTTAATTTGAAAGTTTTACTTTCAGTTCAGTGAGACTATTGCTTTACGACATCAGTTCGTTCCAAAAATAATAATAATAATAATAATAATAATTTATAATATTTTTTTCTGACATCATTAAAAAAAAAAAATTGAAATAAATTGCTATCCAAAAATAACGTCAATACATTTCATTTCTCTTTTTATTAAGAAATTGCCCATTTCTGATACCCTTTTATTTTTTTTCATTTCCGGTTTACCTACAACATTGTTTGTTCATTTGTAATTCTATCCTTAACGGTTAAGCCAAACGTAATTTGATTAAGTAGTGTTCTTTCCACTAAAAGATCTTCAAAGCTGTCACGGAAAAGGACATACAATCTGATTGGCACAACTATAGGCGA
Organism: Drosophila colorata; assembly: GCA_035041545.1. Lineage (NCBI taxonomy): Eukaryota > Metazoa > Arthropoda > Insecta > Diptera > Drosophilidae > Drosophila > Drosophila colorata. The sequence goes on along the minus strand of JAWNLD010000490.1, from coordinate 12,271,422 downwards.
CAATTGACGTCATTAAGCAGACAAACAGAAATACATTGGGCTTATTGATTCAGCTATTCATGCTGAATGTTTTGTATGTAAATGTCAAAGATGCCCGTACAGCTTTAATGTGCCCAACCGAGCATTTTAGCTTTATAGCCACTTATAACCAGAAAAAGCGCGCAGCTCTAGTTGCGATTGCCGGCGACGAGCCTCCTACACACACGTATACAGCGGCACATACTTGTATATACATGCATGTGTATTCGTAGGCGTTGATATACATAGGCACAGGCATAGCAAACCAGTTTGCGTATAACAGTATAACGGTTACTGCTGCTGTCGCTGCCGCTGCCGTCGGCGTCGGCGCTCGAAAAGGACAAACTCAAGGGCAATTCATTGCCCTAGCCGAACAAAGGCCCATCAGGAGTGCGGCAATAAGTGATTGTAAAATAAAAGCGAATTTTTCGAAATACATGCTTTATATACATACGTTTCTTAGCAATACAATGTGCATATGTATGCGTGCATATGCATGAGTATTGTTCGTGCATGTACGAGTACCAGGGTGATTACACAACTGAAATTCGGCATTGCCGCACACGTCATGGCGCCACCCAGCGTCCTTTCTCCCAACAACGAGACTTTGACATTTGTGAGCCGCCCACGCCGACAAAACACCCACACACACGCAGCCGCATGCTCTCACAGCCTCAGACCGCTCTCATGCGCGCGCCCTTTTTTACTCTCCCGCACTCTCGCCTCTCTCGCCATGGCCCTTTTGAGGTTACGTTCATGCTGGTTAATAATGTTGAAATATGTTGCAGTTGTTTTTTTTTTTTTTTTTTTGTGGGCTGCTGCATTGCATCTATGGCACTCTTTCCAATTTCCTTGTGGCCTATCAATTGGCCCTACGTCTGATGTAATTCTTGTTGTTGGCTAATTCGATTTGATTTCTACGTGTTGACTGGATCCCACAGCGCTTTTTTTTTAAATTCTCGTGCATGAAATGAAAAGAGCATATTGGGTTTGTGCAATGTCCGCCTTGCTATTCGTCCGTCTCTTCGTAAAGCTTTTTACTTAATACTACTACTATTTCCAGTATTTAACGATTGCATATTTTTTTTTTACTCGATTCTTATTTGTAATGTGTATATATGATGCTAGGGTACATGTTTTGCTAGACATTACACTGTGAACGAGTATTGCGCTGTCGGTCATAGCCGATTGCAATGCTCTTACTTGTTTTTTCTTTCAAATTTGTAAAAATTTCCACTGCGCACGCACCGTAACCGGAATCAGTTCTAGCCGGTTAGCTTCTGTTGTTTGCCCCTTCTGTTGCTGTTGTTGTTGTTGTCGCAACTAGGCTAAGTTCACATTCATTAAGAGCGGACGTGGTGGGGCAAGCAGATATTGATTGCGCGCGGCATCATCAAGCGTATCCTGAGTAGACCATTGCATACCCCAACTACCGCCTGCAATTACCTATCGTCGCAATGTACAGTGGACGCTCGATATATGCAAATTTAATGCTCTGGGGCGTGGCAATACGCGAAAATGATAGAGAAACTTCTTGCAGATAGATTAAAATTAACAAACCCATAACTTTATCAAAACTCAACCAATTGTCAAGTTTGCATTTTGGTCATGACTTGTCCTCGAGATTGAATCTGCATTGTTACACATTTTTTGGTAAAAAAAAACGTTCGAATTTAGAACAAACGGGTGGACTGTCGGTTACAGCGTTCTTTCTAGTTTTATATAAATAGGGTAATATTTTTTTTTTTACAATTAATTGTATATATTATTATTATAGTTTTTAATAGACACTAAGTTTGAACTGTCCTCGGAACCAAGTCGTTATCATTATCGAGCAACCACTGTACTTTCATTCCTGTGCAAAGTACAACGCATTGCGCTTGCACAAACTCTTCAAAAGGGAATTCGCTAGAAATTGTATTCTAACCAGAAGTGTTTGATATGTGCAATTTGCCATATTTGAACTTGCCGTGCATACACACACAAACACCCGCCCCCACCCTCTGAGAGACTGAGACCATGTTGTTGCTGATAATTGATAAGCGACGGGTCCGGGATACTTGAACATATGCCAATTTGAGCAATCAGTCAACGTATATATACATATATATAGATTGTTCTATAGAACCCGTCAAGTGGTATATATATGTATTTGTACCATGTATGTATGTATGTATATGTATGTATATGGAACCATTAGATTGAGATCTGGGCTTATATGTAACATACATATATTTTTACCCCCATTGGGCGCTATGACAAGTAGCGATTATCGCCCGCTGAACGTGTTTAGAAAAACATGAATTGATTTGCCTGACAGCGGCTTCAACCCGTGAGGTCCCTGGCCGTCCTTATCAATAACACTTTCCTTTTCAGCCATTTCGGGGCAATTGACAGCGAATAAATCTAATAAAGTCGCATGAAAATGTATTTTCATATTTATTTTTTCCCCCTTTGCAAAACAGATTTATTTTTAAAAAATCAACAAATTTTAATACAGATCGTATCTATAGACGTAAACTAATCTAAAGGGGTGTATCTTTGCGAGATCGGACTTTATTCAGCCAAGATAGTCATTTAAAGCATATTACAATCAGTAAAACCTGCATAACTAGGGCAAATAAGACCATATCCTTAAATGATATACCTTTTTAGACCCGTACGGATAGGGACTATCGAATGGCATTCAAAAATCCCCATTCTAAATTTTGGCCATTTTTGACAAAAATGGCAGGGGGTTGTTACATCACGTTTTTTTTTTGTCAAAATCGCGAAAATTTTAAAATCAAAAATTTTAAATGCAGTTTGAATCTTTAGACTTTAACCAATAAAAATAGATGTATGTTTAAATTAGTTTAATTTGAGTGTTTTTTTATGTTAAATGATAAAAATAAAGTGATTTTTTGGTCCCGGTGGACCTATCGGCGGAAATGCCGATATATGTGATCCAGAATCTCTAAAAGAGAAACAAACATGGACTCGTCACTTGAATTTAACAACGAGTGTTTATTCGTTATTCGGTGAAAAGTTTTCGCTACACGTTTACTGTAGTATCTAGTGTATACTTGTTAAACATTATAAATGTGTTTCTAATTTGGAATCCTACATAGTTACTAGTTATTAGAGCAACGAGTGTGCACTTGTTACTCGTTAGAAACTAATACTGTACTTATTTACTGTACTTATTTATTGCCTTATTATTGTCCTTAAGTGATATTAGATTTCTTACTAGTTTGTCAATTCTTGACTAAAACAACGAGTGGCCACTCGCTGCTCGTTAAAAATCTCTCGTCAACTCGTTTTAGTTTTGACTCGGTATCAATTAAACCTTATTTTGATATGTTTTGATATTCACTTATCGAACATACTTTTTTAATAACACATTTCGCTTGACAGGAACCCACTTGACCCACATCCTCTGAAATTCGCCATACCATTCCTTGATCGCATTGTCTATATGGCCAGCTATAAATGTGTTTATTGTTGACAATCATAAACAAGATTGTGCCACCAGCTGTTTATGTCGTATAAAAGTGCACACGCACACGCACACACACACACATATGTATGTGCGCATGTGTATGTAGATAGGTGTGCATATGTGAATGTGATTTTAGGTGGGACTGCAGCTGGCGCGTCTCAGCTCGTCTTGACTTTTGACCGCTGGACACAACTTATCAGTTCCAGCTGCCTGAGCGGGCAACTCTCGTGCCGGCCGCCGCACATTGTCTGTGGCCATCGGCTCAACGGTTTCGAGCGGTTGCGCGTCTAGTGGGCCGCAACATGTTCATGAACTCTGCCTTTATGTGTACTCGCATATTGCGCAGTTTTTACGGCAAAATTGCCGCTCAACTCAATCGCATTGACGATTACCGCCGGCTATCGCATTCTCAAGCAGTCAATGGGACGTAACCATATTCCAAAAAGTAGTTGTATTAATGCACGAGTACATCGTAGTTACGAATTAGGGGCTTTTTTTTAACCATTTTGGTTCTGTCAATGAGCTGTCACAACAAATAATTGTAGCTGTTAATAAATAAATTAGTAAATAGTTTTTCTTTTTGATACCCATGCCTAATTTGGGTCTATTTATGACAGTTAAATTAAATGCTATTTCACAAGCAGTGTTGACAGGGCCGGTTCACAAATAGTATTTGTTGCTGCCTCATGCGCAATGCATTGAAGTAAATCTTCATGTTAAATAATAACCAGGTGGATAAAGTGCCAATTAATCAGTTTTGGAGCCAAACAGTAAATAAAACATGTATCCTAGCATTATGTACTTAAAAAACATAATAAGCTAGGATAAAAAACAAAACAAAAAATAAATACGTTGATTCTCGACGGTCTCACAATCAACGCCTAAACTGCGTGTTAGACATTAGCGCCATTTTCCAGTCAAGTTTTTGGCGTAACGAAATTCAAGTTGAGTTATCTGATTAGAATTTAACGCAATCGTTAATAAGTGGAACAAAATTAGAACAAACCAAAAAAAAAAAGGCTTGCGTCTTGGGTCTCTACCATAAATATGAACTGCGTGTTAGACAGCAGCGCCACCTATTAATCAACTTAAGTTATCCAACTAGAATAATTATTATTATGCACATATTAACTATTGGGAAAATATCGATTTTAGCTGAGGAAGATGTACAGATTTTTGCAGTTTACCACGCCCCCAGTGGGCGTTGCCAAAAAAGCATAGCTCTGTATCTGACACGGGTATACACCAGCTTCTAATCCAAGTTTCAAGTCTCTGCGTTCAGGGCGTGAACGAGCATAAGAATTTTAAGAAATTAAAATTCACTATGTTAACACGTTAAGTTGGGCCCACAATTTTGACATGAACTTTAAAACAACTAGAAAAATAAACAGCGCCCAATTGACTGTCGGAAACTTGTATAGCTCACGTTAAGTCGGCATCTCCGGCAGCAATAACAATCGGGCAATTACAACTGTCATTGCCAGCTCTCTGAAACATCTCAATCAGACAAGATGAGCACACTGCGAACTTAATGCATTATTGGCTAAGCGTTCGGCGCGTTGCACTTTAAACCGTCTCAAATGAGTGCAATTCGACTGCTGTTGCTGTTGCTGTTGCAGCTGCAGTTGCAGTCGTAGACAATAACAAAATACTTGCGAAATGACAAACCGAAAACAATTTCGCTGAATGAATGGGCGACCGTCTATAAACAATGATATAACATAAACAGCAAAAAAGAACGAAACACAAATACATATTTACATAAATGCATGCTTATGGGCATGTCAAATGGAACTGGTGCGGGGCGTATCGGTTCAGGGAATCACCTGCCGCAAAAAAAGACACCCACGTTAACCGATTCAAATGAAATGAAATGAAATTTATGAAATGAAGTTCAATGCTATTGTGGATATCAAAGCGCATGTTGGTTCCAAACGAACCAGTTGAACTAATATGCTCGAACTTTGCGCAGTGCCCGCACATATGAGAAATGCAGAAACGTGATCTATTCCATGTGGGTCTCATTGACTTTTCGTGGTTATCAGCCAAATGTACTTGTTGTTGTTTCAGTTATTGCCATAGCTTGTCATTGTTTATGGTTATTATTCAGCTTGTTTACGTTTTATTTATAGGCCCCCCAGTCGAAAGGTGTATAATTATTGTCCCACACACACACACACACACACACACACACACAAATATACCCCATCATTAAAAGTAAATAGTGGCCTCAGTCGGGCCAGACAATTTGCGGTTTCTATTGTATCAGCACAAGATCGCATTACATACTCAGCCAATTGATACTCCCGCAGGGGAATTACGTACCGAATCAGATATAGTCTGTATGCACACTCGTCGAAAAAAACCAAGAATTTGTATGCTCGTTTACGAAATGAAAGGAGATATTGGGTTTGTGCAATGTCCGTTCGTCAGTCCGATTGAATGCATTTTTTTTTGCCCCTATTAAAGCAAGAGACTTGAAACTTGGAATTTATACTCGTCTATACCCGCGTCAGATTAAGTATTTACGATTTTTTGAGGCGTGTCAAATCACGAAAATCGATATACTCAACTTCCTTCAGTTATAAAGACACCAAATAGAACGAAATTCTTATTTGAAGAACTGTTTTTAAATCGTAAAATAACCAAATCGGTACGAATTCGAACGATGATTTTCTAAAAGTGTACATTTATATAAATATATATGCTTTTATAGCTAGACATGTAGGTTTATAAGTCTGATTGGGGGCTTCACAAGCGGCGCAAATTGATTCAAGTGCCTCGTTGATAGAATAAAATTGTATGCCATGCATTTCTCTAGCCAGATCTTTGAAACAGATGCCATTAATTGAAGAGAATTTTTGGGCTGGCGCGTGAGTCGCGATGTAGTTCAAGGCAGTTCCCTCCGCTTTGGTTACCCGTGCGACTCGAAGCGACGCGACGCGACGCGACGCTCAATTGTTTTGTATTGGCAGCGAACCAATTGGTCATCCAATTGGCGCTTTCATCCTAATCAGCATCCATGCACGGCCATGATCTTGTAAGATCTTGACTTTAGTCTAACGTCGATAGGTTATCGGTTAACGGCTATTGAACCTCGCTTCCAATGATAAGCCTGTGGCGCTAATTGAGACGGAAACATAAGATCTGCTGCTCAAATGTCATTTGTGGACCCTTACGCATGTTTATTTATTCATGTTTGATTTGAGAACAACAATTTATTTCACATGATCGTATTGTTTACGCAAGAAATCCAAAGAAATTTATTCCAATTGAATAAATTCTTTTGTACAAGTAGTTCAAAAATTGTTTATCGTATTCTAAAAAGTAAATTTTTTTTATTATTGTTTAAGGTGCGGGATATAGTGTATAGTTATAGCACTAGATCCTCGTTGTTCAGTATAAAAAATTACAATATTATATAAAAACATGAGAATTACGTTTTTATTTGTAAAATCTAGAACAAGTATAACAAAGTTCTCAGAAAAGAATAGAGATTATTTCGATGTCCGATTTTTATATGATATAATATGCGATATTGTATTATTATGTTTATTCACGTAATTTGTAAGTTTGATGGTCTTAAAATTAAAAAAAGACGTAAACATCAATCATAAATATATATTAAATCGATGTATGTGGATGCTAGAAATATAATAGGTACAAATAACCCTTTATATAGAGTAGGGCATTGTGCAGTCGATTTGTTTCGAAGAAATTTCCACCTGTCGCTTGCCTCGCTGAGTTTTCACTTTCCTGTGCTAATTACGGCATATAATTGAAATACAGTTAAGGTACAAGTAATTTGCAACAACAGCAATAAAAAAAAAAAACAAAAACAAAAAACAAAACAAAAAACGAAGGCAAAAAACTCTTTACAAAAACCGACCCGTAAACAATGTGTGCAATATTTTTAATTATCAAATTTTGCAAGGCACGAACAATGACAGCGCCAACGTCGACGCCGGCAGCGCCTCCATTAAACATTAAAAACAGCTCACAATCTAATTTGACAATAAAAATGTTTCCATGCATAATAAAACAAAAAACAAAAAAAAATAACCACACAAAATAATTTGCAGTTGTGTGTAATAAAATAATAACGGCAATCATTCAAAGAAAACAAGAAAAATAAACAACAGCAACAACAACAATGAGGAAACTGCGTCGCGGCGCTGTATTTAGTTGATTTTGTTGCTTTTTTTATTTACTTAATTATTTTTTTTTATTTTTTGGCAAGCTATTGCGACCCAGTGGCCAATTTGAAGCATCATAATTAGCTGTTTTTGTTATCTGTCTGCATGACTGATCTCTAAATGTAATTAGTAGCTACTATTGTTGTTGTTTGTTTTCTCGTCATGCACCGATTATATCAGTTCTCGCAGTCTTGAAAGATCTGCCCCCAAATCCCCACCTACATATGTATGTATTTGCACATTTTATTTGCGTTTTGCGCAGTGGAAAATCGGAAAGTGCAGCTCATAGAAACTTTTGCGAAGTCTTTCCTCCCACTGCCAGATATGCATTTGCACATCTATAGATACATATGCACATATGTATGTACTAGTACATACATATATACAATATACTGCTTTAAATAAGTACACGATGGCGCTGCAATTACTGCCAAGTGCTACTGGAAATTTGAGATAAGCTTCGTTATCGCCGATATCAATTGTTCAAGTATTAGCGAGTATAAGTGCTGTTGGTTTTATTTTTAGATAGTTCAACGATATTAAGTGCTCACTTTACTGAAAACACATTCCAGGTGCAATTAGTCAGTATTTATAGGAATGACTATATAAGCAGCCATTGACGTATGGGATTGCACTCACATATTTCACTGTTGTGACAGCTCAAGCTAAATGGAAGTGGCATTATTTAAAGTATTGAATATACTTGGTTGTAAACTATCAACCTAATTTGTTTTAAATAGCACTGGCTGCTTTGGTCTTCGTCTAAGATAAACATATACCATACACTAGCCTGGGATTCGAACCCGGAAATATATATGTATGTATTGATGTAAAGCTAGTAGAAACAAGAAACAGAAAAAAAATTACTAAATGAGTATTTGTTTTTTTGGATAAAAAATGTTTACTCTTTTAAAGATAATGTTTTTTTTTTTTTTTATTTATTCCTTTTGGGCCGATTTTAACCCAATGTATAATTTGTATACCATAGCTAATTATTTATATGTATATTATAAATAGCTTTATTAAAACTTATTTAGATTTCAGATTAAAAAAACGTGAGTATTTTAGCAATTTATTTTAATTTTAAAAAGATCCGGCGCTGATATTTAAAGTTCGTGTTCGTGTTCATGTAACTCTGTCGATAAACTCGCAATGCAAATTGTCTACCGGGCATCTGCACTTCCCCTCAGCTTCCATTTTGCTTCAGTTTTGTTTGACTGCAACAGGTGAATAAAAACATTTCAAACAATTTTTGTCGTATTGAATACAAGTTTTTAGACACAAGGTATTTTCATACATACACATAAATATGTTGACAATTTCGAGTAATGGCTTTCAATTAGTTTCGGCCAGTTGTTGTTACTCCATTGGCTCGAATCGCGATTTGTGTGTTTCTGCATCCGTCGAGTGGTTGGCAAACAAAAACAAAAACAACAACAACAACAATAGCAGCAGCTTGCTCGCACTTTTCCATATGATTAAGTGCACTGTTTCCGTTATTGTTGGCACTCACATGATTCGTTTACTTTTTCACACCTTCAAAAACTGCATATGGCATTTGCATAACACTAGCAAAAAAGCAAATATAAACAGAGAGCAAAAGAACGAGAGAGAATGCGCGCCAAAGAACAGCAAAAACAAAAACAAAAAACAAAAATACAAATGCAATTGCCAATTGCCGCTGTTTGACAGAGCTGCCAGCTCTGCAATATAAATTTAATAAACATTTCAAAACAAATAATAAAAAATTTCAGAAGTCAACAAAATAAATAAAAACAAGGCAATTTAATAAACAAATCGACATCAATAATGCTTATTATCTTTAATAAATATTTATATAACAACAGAACATAAAAATGTTACATATAAAAATATCGCAATACCCAAATACCCCAATCAACAGTCCATTATAGAGTAGTTGCAAAGAGCGGCATCACAAAAACGCCCATCGTCACTGTTAGTGGGCGTGCCTGTCGCTTTGTCGCCCTTCGAGACCGCCATTTACATATTCTCAATTCTCAAGGCGCGTTCTGCGCTCTTCGTTCTACGCTGGCGATTTTTAATTGCGTATTTTGTTTTTATTCTATGCTCAATATAAAAAAAATGTCCGAGCAACATACAACTATACTGCTCTTTAAATTTAGAGATTTATTTTTACACTTTTTTTGTTTTTGTTTTTGTTTTTGTGTTTTTGTTATGTGTGTTTTCCTTTCTTTCTGTTGCCAAACAAAAACAAGGCATATTTGCTAAATTGACGCTAAATTAACTCAAGATCGCCACAGAGCAAAATAACAAAATGTCAAAGTATTTGCTGATAAATAGTTTCTTCGGCCACTGACGCATGCAAGGATTATACGCACATCGGTGTACACGTGTATATAGATCGGTTATACATATATGCATGTTCAGGCATACAACATACCTCAAGTGTTTGATTTTACAGCTACGTAAATACGAACACATTTATTGACGAGCATATTTTCTGTTTATTGGGGATATGTTAAACATATTCGAATGCCTTGTACCCATAAAAGAAATACTATAAAGGCGTGTTAGCTCAAAAAACTAGAGACAGTATTTTTTTTTTTTTTAATATTTCTATGAAATTAAATCAAAAATAATTGTATACTTAATTTGTATTTATTCAAGAATAATACGAATTTTATTCAAAAATAGATTATACAGGGTATCTGGCAACGTTGATCGGGCGAAGCGTTAACACGAAAAACATGTGATAACGCTTTTATGGCAGTTGCTTTTTAATGGCCAATTCCGCAAGAGCCATTTTCAATATCTCGTTTACACATCAAGTATACGCCACGTAGCTTGCGTTAACTTTTACTTAACTCGCATATCTCGTGCCAATACAACTAGACTATCTATCCATCTATATATTTGCCTGTCAATCTGTTAAAACTAGCAGATTAATTAATTGTCGTTGTTGACCAGCTTTGTTTGTATTTTGTATTTTCTTGCAGCCGCCTCCACATGAATTATGGCTAGGAAAAAATAGAGGAAAACAAAAAAAAAACTGCGTTGACCACACGAACGGGTCACAAGTTTTACCCCAAGTAAAACAACTCGTACTTTAACATCCACATCCAATTGGAAGTCGTCGTATTTAGAAATTTGCATTTGCATTTTTATTGCGTTGATATTTAAATGATTTGCCTGCCTTTGAAACGTGAGCTGTACATTCTATATATATACATATACATATATATTTATGAATGTATATATACATGTGCACTCAGAGAAAAATCCAAATAAGTTATGGATGTCGAATTAATCATGAATAATTTTTGATTTGATACTGGAATTAAGTAGACAATACTCACAACAAGAATTTCCGTACTTTAAATAAGCTTAAATCGTTTTTAATGAAAATACAACGTGTCTTCGATATTTGATTATAATATTTGGGTATTTTTTGCCTCATGAAAACGTGCTTGAAATATTCATTTTGTTTTCAAGTTAAGAAATTTCCAACCTAACCTGATTTTTGATTAAACAAAAAGCATGAGTTTTTCCCCGAGTGTATAAGCGTACATATGTAGCCGCAAAATCCAGTGGTTTTTCTGAGACTAAGTCTGGTACTGGCACTCTGGGTCAGGGAATTTACATGTGGCTGGCAATTCTAAAAACAACTTTCGCGGAACTTGCGAAAGTTCCCAACTCGCAAACCCCCCGACCAGCCGACGGACCCCTTGCTTGACTATTGATACGACTGCGGATCTTAATGGAATTGGAAACGTTTTCATCAGAAAAAAATAAAAACAAATATCAATAAATCAATCTATTTGAGTGGTGTCCGCCGGAACACCGAAGCGACGAAATACCCTCCATCCAAGTTCGATCGATGTTTGCTCAGCTTTAATGGGCTGCAATTCAAATGCGTCAAACGATCCAAATTGAATCATTTTCCATTTGTTCAATTTAATGGGGCCAGACTCGGCTTGTGACTAAGCTACAGCTACAGCTACAGTTACAATTGCTGGTGTTTAATTTACTATATACTCTACATTAATAACGCCATTGTTGTTGTTGTTACTATTCCTGCCATTGCTTTTCAATTGAAATCGATGCTGCCCGCCGCCCCTTTCATGAAAGGGGCTGAAGCTGACGTCATCAATTGACAATGCCGCCCATAGAATTTCTGTTCTGGGCTGGGCGAGACACACAACGCACAAGCGGAGCGAAGGCTGGCAAATTGACTCACAAACACCCATTGATACTTACATAATATACGAGAATAGCATCATGTGCTCTTCAAGCAAAGCTTTATTCATGACACGCGACATTGTTGCTTTCCAGTTGGAAAGTCATCGTGGACATTGTGCAATACATGTTCGCTTGCTACACGACACTTGGAGGACAAGTCGGCCACGTTGTCTTCGAGCGCTCTCCTGTTAGGCATTGGCCTGACGCCATACAATACATGTCAGTGAGCATGTCTGTGAGAAAGACACAAGTATTTTCGTTTGGTTTTGCTTCTCAGCTTTTTGAATCGCTTTTATTGTTTTGTTTCGAAATCATCTCATATTGTTTGTTCTGTTGCTTTATCAATTGTTGTCTTTCGGCTGCTAAATTCGGTCAGCTGATTAGTTTTTCCAAGTTTCTTTGTGTCTGCATGTGTGTGTGTGTGTGCGTCTATCTTTGTACCTTAACATAAAGTTCATTTAGCTTCAGTTTTAGCCTGAACTTGACCGCACTTGTTCTTTGATAGCCAAATATTTCATGGCTAAGGGTTTTGTTCTTAACATTTTCATGAAAAATAGAAACACTTTTCGCTTAGTATTCGTTTAGGCTTAATATTTTTGTTTTTTGTTTTTTTTTTTGACAGTGTGTTGTTTTCTCTGCTTGGCTAAGTTTATTAAAAATACATGGCAAAAAAAATTGATTATATTCTTTGATTTTTTTTTTTGAATTATTTTTAACATGCATGCGTCGCCTGCGCGCAGTTGCCAAAAATACGCCTTAAAGTACAAACAGAAAGTGGGGGAAAAATAGCGAAAATTAAACAATTAAATACCAACTGAGAATATTGAAGAAGAAACCAAAAAAATGAATTACGCTTGCAGCTAGCAGGAAAATGATCAATTGTGTTCATATTTTATTTGTGTGTTTTTTTTTTGTTGTTGTCTGTTTTCACTTCGTAAACATATGTAAGGTTGTCTCGTATATATTTAGGACACTTTTAGGGGACCTTTTCTCATTTCTTTAATAACATTTAAAACTACATAATAATTAAGCACTAAACTAGGCATATAACTCACATGTGCATATATATATTTATGTTTTCATGCTTAAATAAATATATATATGCTTATGTTTGCATATAGAAACAATATAAAACAATTGTTTAGCTGCTTAAACGTTAGTAACAAAAAGACTAAACAAAGAAAAAAAAAAAAAATACATCATTATAATCGATATAGTGGCTAATAAGCTGTATTATCATATAACGCTTCACAATATATACTATAAACATTTACAATTACAAAACACATGCCTTTCGGTGTCTTTGTGTTTTACTTTTAGTTGTTTTTTTTTTCATTCCATTTCATTTTCTTTTTTTGTTTTTGTTTTTGTTTTTAGTATTTTATTGTAGTTTTCATTAACAATGTGCGATTTTGCTAGTTTGAATTTTGTCTTGTCCTGTTTTAGGATATGATTGATGCTTGTAGCACAGTATAACACTTTTGGCGGCGCACGTAAGTGCGCTACACGTTTCGCCCAATTTTCATCATTCTCTTTGCTACTTTCGTTCGCCGAAAAAATTCATTTCAACTTCTTTGTCATTTCAAGAAGTTGCCTGATATATACGTATATATATATATCAATTAAATATCTTATATGTATGAATATGCGTAAGTGTATGTGTGTGGGTGTGTAAAGTATATTAACAAATTGGTTTTTTTTTTTTACAAAATCGACAGTCGATTATTTAACCAAATAAATTAGGCATACAAATAATTTATTTAATTAAGAGATAGAAAAAGAGATGTAGAAATAATAGATAGATAGACAAACAAATAATAATAATAAAGAAACAATTGCTGAAGCATACACATTCCGTTATTTTTGCTTTTTGCCTAAGAACTTGCCTAATTTAAATACTAAGAAGCGCCGCCGCGCTGGCGCCACCTGGCGGCGCCAAAGGAAACTAACTCATTTTCACGCCGTAAGAATTTGCATACGAAATTCGCCCGATTTCGATTGGTTTGCTGTGTTAGCAACTGTGCCGATAACGATAACGATAACAATGACAATGACAATAACGACTGCGATTGCGATTGCCATTTTTGCGTTTACTTGCTATTGAGTATGTCCTCTCGACAGGCGACAGCCGCAACGAGCGCCGCACCACGGCCGGATCCGTCCTCGGAGAGCATGAGGTCAAAGGTGATGCCCGGCTTGATCAGCTGGGAGATCTTCTCGACCATCAGATTGTGGAACTTGGGATGGAAGCGATAGACGCTGCCATCCACGCCGACCGTCACATGCGGCTCGTCCATCTTGTTGATCAGCGTGGCGATTCCGGCGGAGACGAGATGCGCGGCCCGCTTCGAGACGCACTCGCAGATGTACCGGACGTTGGCGCAGTCGCCGTCGGTGGCATTGGCCAGGCCCAGTTCGTCGAGCACCAAGCGACAGTTGGTGAACGTGCCCGGCTCGTCCGCCTCGATCTCGCTCACGTACTTGGTGAAGAAGAGGCCGCGCGTGAATAGCACCTCGGAGCCCTGGCCGTTGAAGAGGATGCCGCTGCGCGTCATCTTGGCGAGGACGAGACGGACCAGCTCGCCCATGTACATGCCCGAGATCATCTTCTCGAAGGTCTGCTTGCCGGGATTGATGCTGTGCCCGTCGATGTCCTTGTCGAACTCGGTGCGCACAAAGTCCAGCGCCCCGTTGTCCCCGAACGCGCCCCACTCCGTGTTGATCAGCACGTGCGGCTTGCGATTGTCGGCGAGATCGAACAGTTCCGCCTCCTCGACGCGCTCCACATAGCAGGCGTTCGAGCCGGTGCCGACGATCAGGCCGATCTTGCAATTGTGATTCTTCCAGGCGCAGCTCATCAGCGTGCCCGTCGTGTCGTTGAGGATGGCGCAGACATCAATCTGAACGTCGCCGCGTCGCGCGATCGCGTCCTTCAGCAGCTGAACGACATCCTCGTTGACGACGCCGGCGCAATCGAAGCCCTTCGTCCAGGTCTCCAGTAGGCCCTTGGTCAGGCCGAGCTGGCGCAGCGGGAACGAGAAGGTGAAACCCAGCGGCAAACGTTCCGCGTACACATTGTGCTCGGCCATAAAGTTGGACAGGCACTCGGCGATGTGATCGAACAGCTGCTGCCCGGACCCGATCATGATGTGCTGCGGTATCGCATAGATGCGCGACTCCATCTGAAAATCGTTGTTCTCCTGCAGATGGATCAGCAGCACACGGAAATTGGTCCCGCCGAGATCGAGGGCCAGAAACTTGCCGCGCTCGTTGCCATTGGGCAGATCCTGCACGTACGTCACGAAGCACTTGACGTTCGCCTTGGGGTGCGTGTCCTTGGCCAGG
Organism: Drosophila colorata; assembly: GCA_035041545.1. Lineage (NCBI taxonomy): Eukaryota > Metazoa > Arthropoda > Insecta > Diptera > Drosophilidae > Drosophila > Drosophila colorata. The sequence continues at coordinate 12,256,161 of JAWNLD010000490.1, read as the reverse complement.
CCACGACGCACCTCGTGCAGTATGCGGTAGGAGAGCTCCTGCACCTGCTCGTCCGAGAGCAACAGCTGCTGACATAACTCGTACACCATTTTCTTTTTGTCCGCCGCACTCGCACCAGCCGCAGTTTGTGTTTGAATTGCATTTACATTTGCATAGGCTTCTGCTGCTGTTGCTGCTGCGGCTGTTGCTGTTGCCGCCGCTGCATTTGTCGCTTTGCTCGCTCGCGCGTTGTCCGTCTCGTCGCGGCCGCTGTGGCCGTTCAGCTTTGTGGCCAGTCCGTTGCTATTTATGGCCACGCTGCGCATCGCGCCGTTCAGCTGCTCTTGTTGGTCCATCGCGTTGCAGTTGCTGTTGCTGTTGCTGTTGCAGTTGCAGTTAGTTTGGCAGTCACTGGCACCGTGCACAACAAAAAAAATAGTATATGTGTATATATATATATGTATATTTATTGCAGAAACTTTTGCGTTTTCGTTTTGTGTTTTGTTCGCGTCGATTTAGTTTTATTCGCTTGTTCTGTTTTTCATGTGCTTTTTTTCGACTCGACCGCTTTTATTTTTGTCCGCTGCACGCGTCCAACGCTGTGAAACGTTTGTCACGGAATTATTCTCCGTGAAGCGTCGACAGTTGCTTTACTCGGGCGCTGCCGCCGCGACGCTGAGCACGCGCTGCCGCTGCCCATGCATGTGTGCGTGTACGTAGTGTACTTTGAAGGAACCTTGAAGGTCAAAACTGACAATTCGTATTGGAGAGGGCCACGGTTGCTGCTGGGCCTGCGTTCAAGATACAATATCATGTACATTAGTGTGCATATCGCGCCAGCAATATAAGCGATAGAGAGAGAGCGTGCAAGAGAGTCGCACGCAAATGGAGAGCGAGAGAGCACATGTGTTGATTACGCGCCTCATGAATGGCTGTTATACGTAGCAGCAGCTACGCAGCTACGGCAGAGGCAGAGGCAGCGACCAAGAGAGGGTGAGACGAAGCGAGAGAGCGAGAGAGAATGGTCAGGTGTGAATGTGAGTGTTCAGCCCGTAGCCTTTTTGCCAGCGTCAGCAAACCAGCAATTGCACTCTACACTCATTTAAGAATCAACTCAATTTCTGGATGTGCTAACAATTGGATGTTTAACAATTACACAACTTTAAGCTGCTATCAGAAACCTTTTTTTACGCACAAAAGTAATTCGTTTGATGTTAAAATAAATAAAATAAGATACTTATATTTTGTTGACCTTGACGCTGGACAATTCTTTGCTTCCATTCTACTAGATTTTAAACAAATTTCGATTGAGCTTCATTAAATAGGACGGCCCCACAGAGTATTCGCCAACAATACAGGTCATTTAAATGTCGCTACAGACTGAGCGAATTTTTGGATTCTTGCTGTGACTTGTGTTGGCAATTTTAGTTGGTTTTGTTGCTGCCGCTGTTGGCGTATAACAGTTTATGCTCAGTTTACATATGGGGGAACAAGTTTGCATAGCTGTTCGCTGCCGTCCAGACCAGGCTGTCTTTGTTTTCTCCTTGGGTCTGTATGTAGTACATACATACATACAGATGTATGTATATATGTATGTATGTGTGTGCACACATTTTTAGTTCGGCATGGAATTTTTGTTGATGCCTGCTTTTGGCGTTCGTGGGGCTCGTCTCGCATTTTGTGTTGCCACTGCATGTATATGTATGTATATATGTATGCACATACTTACATACATATGTATGTAGGTGTATTTTACGTGCCTATGCCGACGTGCGCGTTCCAACAACACAGTCGAACGCATCGCCTGACTGTGTTGTGTATTTGTATTTGCGGCTCCAGCACAGTTGACTTCAACGTTCCTCTCCCTCTCTCGATAAACATACGCGCCTCTCGCTCACTTGACGCGTTCGTTCACTCACCCAATTTCAAGGAAGTTGTTTGTTGTTGTGTTTTATACTTGTTTGTTTGTTGCTTTTTGATTTCATAGACGACATACATAAGATACATTTTGCACTTGTACACAAATCAACATGCATGCAGGTAGTAGTGGCAGTGGTCGAAGAGGTGTTGCTGTTGTTCTCCAAAGAGGCTCGCCTGTTAGTTGGAATTCGCTATTGCAGCTGCTGATGCCATTATTTCGCCATTTTTCTCCCTCGCTCTTTTTTTTTTTGCGAAATGTAACAACAACAATGGCGAGACGCCCTGTGATCATGTGAGCCGCCTTTGGAGGTCTGTGTTGGCGTCTATTATGCATGATGCGTGTACATAATTACATTACACACATACATAAATAAAATTAATAATGAGTAATAATTAGACCCCCCCTATAGAAGCACAACAATTGTTCGTACTTAATATTATTAACATTTTTAACCTTCAGGTTTAATGCGACAGGTCCGCACGTGTCTTTTTTCCAGTTTTTTCTTGTTGCCCTAAATAAAACAATTTTGAGTAAAAACAAAAGTACATAATAATAATATAATCTATTTGCCAGGTGTACAAAGTGAATAGACAAACGCTGCCGGCTAAGTAAGCTTTAAATATGTAATATTATAAGTATATTTATTTATTTATTTATTATTTTAATTTATCAGGTTTATAAGCACGATTATACATAATAGCTGCAAAATCATTGCCACGTATAACTGCTCCTTCTACTGCCGACACAAAAAGAATGTTATCTTTGAAAATGCACACACAAATACAAAAACAAACATTTGTATGTATGCGCTTATCTAAGTAACGGAAATTGCTTAAGCGATATTTTTAGTGGGCGTCCCCTACGGCCATACGTGGGATGGGCTTTTGGGTCTATGGTACCGGCGTCGGGTCAAGCAATAGCATTGTTTAGGGGCGATAAGCCCATGGCTAATCAGAACTTCAAAATGTACCCACAGGAACACACAAAAGTATTGGCACAGCATGCATTTTTGACTTTGCTGCTATTTTATTAATATTATATCATCATATGAAAATAAATCGATTATTATTTATAAATATAAGTGTGCCAAGAGTTGTGTATGTGTTTGTACTGAAAAAGAGTATTTATTTAATTTTTATAATTTAAATAAAATAACAAAGTTTATTTTAAATATTTGTTCCCTGCATTCTGTGACAAGTTAGTTGGGATCCATATGATTACAGTACTGTTGGAAAATGCAGCAAAGTCAAAAAATGCATGCTGTCCCAATAATTTTGTGGGTCGCTGTATGTAAATGCATTTCAATGTGTGTATGTACATGTGTAATCTCCAACACGCCTCCGCTGTGCACCTACATGCATATGCAATGAGTCAGCGATTCGGATTCTAAAAAAGATGAAGAGGAAGAAAACTGCTTTGCTCTCGAGTGCAAGGTGGGTGCAGCAATGCGCCATTAACGGTAATTTCCAACATTAACGAAATCTTGTTCTGTTTAGCAACAAAAACAAAAACGTTGCTGTCGGGCGTTACCGACAGCGCAATACTCGTTCACCCTATAATAACAGAACAGAACAGACGAAAATGGTCCAAATTATTATTGTTATTTTGGAAAAACCGAGCCGTAACCAAAATTTGCGATTTTTAGAGGAGGTCGTCCAAAAACTGCCTAATAAATTTGGTGACTGAATGTATCTAGCCTAAAAACTGATTTAATCGAATTGCCACGCCCCCACTGGTCGTAGTCAAACTACTTTTTTGTCGTGGCTTTAATACGTACAGACGGAAAGACGCCCATTGCACAAACGCTATATACTCTTTCTTACTTCGTGAACGAGTGTAAAAAGAAACCGGATCGAAAGTGAACAGGGTGAGTCGAGTGGATTTCGCCTCAAGCGTAAAGTGCTGGCTGAACCAATAAATCGAACCCCAAAAATGAAGAGTTCTGCGAACCACTTGAAATCCAACGCAGAGGCCTAAAATTAGATTCGTCTTTTTCCTTGTTCGACGTCAGCTTACGCCAGGCTGCAAGCGTCGCTGTCGCTGCGCAGTTTACTGTTGTTGTTGTTGTTCGCTGTTGAGAATCCAGATTTGGGGGCTCGCCCCGTTGTATGCTTACATACATGCATATGTTCGTATGTATGCGAAGGCATTCGCTGTGTGCATGTGTGTGTAGAGGTTGGTCGCGCTGCTTTGCGCTTGCTCATCGCCGCCGCCTGCTCGTGTGTATTTGTGTGTGTGTGTGTGTGCGAGAGGTGTACATACAGAATAATTGATTTTCGTATCGTTCGCGCTCTCGCTCTTATTACAATTTTGTTTTCTCGTGTTTGGGGCCACGCGCAGAGCCCGCTGTGACGTCAATGACGATGACGTCGAAAGTGCCGCCTTTTGTGAAATTCGCCCCATCCAGGGGTCAATGCAGCGGCGGCGACGACGACGGCGACGGCTAAGGAAACTGTTTTTTTTTTTTTTTTTCAACATTGCGTATACGCTGCATGGAACATTGACCAAAAGGCCTTCGATCTTTTACCAAAAGTCATTAATTATAACACTCAGATTTTTGGCAAAGCAAAATGATTTCACGTGACGCTGCTGCGGCGACGGCGACGGTCGCCCACACAGAAACAAAAATTGCTAATATGAAAAAATTGTCGGGCCACAAATCATGGGCAAATAAAAAAGCCAAAGCCAAAGCCAAAGCTAAAAGCTGAATACAAAAAATGCGAAACTATCAAAAATTTCAACAACAAAAATAATAAAAAAAAAAGATAAATGAAATAAAGGATACACATATAAAAAATACGGCTACATAAATCAGACCACAATGGGGCGTGGCCATTTGATAAGGCTGATATGAGTTTCCTGCTAACCGCAGACTGCTCATAACATTGCGAAAAATAATAGAAAAAAACCAGTTGCCGGGTATTACGTTAATTTCACAGCAGATGAATTTGCTGGCTTATCACCCCATACTCCGATTGCATCAGCTTTTAAACTTCGGCAAGGTCAAATGCACGCGCGCGTATAACAGTAACAGTTTCGCCATGAGGCACCAGCTGTGCCCTTTACCCCCCACCGCCACCAGCACTAATTCCAGTGCTCTGCAATGGTGTGACCATTTAACCAAAAATAAAAAAAAAGAGACACAAAACCCGTTTAACAGGCCATATCTATGATACAAACATATGCACATATGGCTTTCTGTGCTACGTATAACAGAAACTGGTTGGTTTACTTATTTTGTTTTGAAAGCAGCCATCACTCTCAAAATGGCTTGTTATATTTACACACAAGCATACATAAGTACATAATTAAGTGCGTATTAAAGAATTGAGCATCGCCCAGACATAATCAGAGAAGGAAACCGAATGTTCGCCTTGGCGAGATTTGACTTTCGAGAACACGTTTCAGGCACATGTGACAGGTTTGGCGCGGCCGTCAACTGCCGGGTCACAGACAGCTGATTAAGAAACCGGATACTGCCAAAGTAATCATTTTCGAATTCGAAAAGTTGCAACTTTTTAAAGCGTGTTATTTCAAATTCGTGTAAAAAGAGAATGCCCGAAATATATTTACAGCATAAATATAAAAACAAAAATCCATTTTGAATCAAATTTGAATGTGGTAACGTCTTTAAGGCTGCCAGACATGTTGAATTTGTAGAGCTGTCGCGGTGCACGCACAAAAACTATCGAGCTATCGCCGAACTGTAAATCATCGATATAGCTCAGATTTTATCCAACACTGCTTTCAGTTAGTTGCCCAGCACTTCAGTTTTGCTGGCAACGCAAAAAAAATCGAAACGGAAGAGCGGGAGGCGCTGCATGTTGTTATTTTTTTTTGCACTAAAGCGAAACAATAATATTTTGGCAAAAGTCAGTCGGCGAGTGTTAGTGTGAACAATGACAACGTCCTCAGTGAAACGACGTCGCTCCCCGCACGAAGCGCGCGCCTCGCACGTCGGCGATGGCCTGGACAATGACAACGACAACGACAACAGCAGCAGCCGCAGCAGAAGTAGCAGCAGCAACAGCGTCAGCATCAGCAGCAGCAGCCTCGTCACCAGCACCAACAACAGCAGCACCAAGCGCGACTCCGAGGAGGACACCTGGGCGTCCAAGGGCTACAGCTACATCAATCCGTTCGTGCATCGCATCGAAATCGACAGTCACATTGAGCTGGCCAAGGTGAGCGCCCCCGCAGTCCGCTATCCGCTATCCGCCATCCGCTCCCCCCGCTTCTACGTCTTGCGTTTCCGCACACTGGCAAATGCTTTCATTCATGCAAAAAACAGTTCAAACACAGCTGTCTGTCTGTGTGTGAGTGTGGGGTGCGGAGCGCTAATGAGGGTTAAATTGCTATTGTTATTGTTATTGTTGTCTAGTGACCCATACATATTCACACATACATAAATATGTATTTATATGCATGCACGTCGATAAACACATGCACGCACACGTGTATGTGTAGCATTGCACTTGACCAACTGCGGCCGTCGCGGATGTCGATAACAGCGCATTATCGATATTTCTACTCGTACATACACATTATGGGCGTTTTTATCTGCCATAGTTTCGCGATGCCGACGCCAGCGTTGCGGCGTCGCTTCGCTGCCAACTGGCTGTGAAGCAACAGAAGCAGCGAAAATCGTACGATTTTCTTGTTGTCTTCTTATTGCTGTTGTTGCCGGTTCTTTGGCGCGTTTGTTGCCATGTAGTTGTAGCTGTATGTACATAGTTGCCGTTACTTGTTGTCGTTGTTGTTATTGTAGCGCACCTTGTGCTTTTTGCTGCCTGTCTAGGGATGTGCTGCGTGTCGATATCGAATACACGCACGACTTGTAAACGATATATTTTTGTATAAAATTAATTATTTGATAAAATTTGCAGCCAAATAAACGGCTTCACATATTGTTGTAGCTTATTATTTTTCCATTAATGTTTTATTTAAAAAAAAAACATTTGTAATTATTAAAATCATGTCGTTTGCATAGCATTAATCCTTACTCTTTAATTCATCCCATTAGTATTTTTTCTTATTATTTATAGTATTGTTTTGTTAAGCTTTAAGTAAGCCGTGAGTCGTGCGTGTGCGAAAAAAAATACAACACGAGCTCAACACTAAGCCTGCGCCTGCTAAGCTTTTGCCGGATTTCTTATTTCCAATTCTTCTGCTGTTATATGAAACGTTTTGCATTCCAAAGTATATGCATATACAGATATATGTACACACATTTCGAAAAAGATATACATACATATGTATTCTGTTCTCTCTGATATCAATCGAAAGAAAGAAGAAAAAAAATATAAAGGTTTTTCGCACGTTGCTCTATTGTTACGGCCTGCCATTATTATAGCACCCCCAATCCATTACTCAACCATTCTCTCCGGCATATTCGATTATCTTAGGTTGCTTTTCATAACATGTCATTTGGCAGCGGCGTTAATTGCTTAGCGCTGACAAAAAAAAGTGGTTTATTTTATATTTCAGTTTAGTGATGTTGATCCGAAATGACCATCGATTTTTTATATCGGATTAAAAAATCCAGTTGATAATCATCGATGTGACGATGCATCGAAAAAAAGATTATCGAGTTAAAATTGGAAAACAGTGCTGTTGTTAACTTCGATTCATCGATGTTTCGTTTTTTTTTTAACATCAATAACGAAAAGTTCACTTTCTTTTAGTCGGTTTCAGCTTAGGCTTAAAGATTCGAAAAGGGCCAATATATTTATAATAATCGATCGAGGTGCACCGGAATATCGTAGAAATGATTATCGAGTTAAAATGGCAAAAAATCGCTGCTCTTAAGATCGATACATCGATATTTCGATTTTTTTAACATCAATAGTTCAGTTAGCTAGGAACACAGCGAGAGACAGAGAGCGAGAGTGAATCATATTGGGAACTTTGAATATTTACATAATACATAAGTGCTATGTTTGTACATATGTAGATGCATTATGGTTCGGTGGTTATCGATCTCACTAAGCTTGACTATTGGTCAAGTTTTATTATATACATACGTATATATTATTCCTATATAATTATTCCTAACAATATATCTGTATATATATGTACCTACATGTTACCCATACAAATCTCCATATATGTACATATATATACATAATGTCGTGAATGTTTATTTTGTTGACCCATTTACAATGTGTTTTTTTTAACCGATATGTTTTTGCTATATACATGTATATATATTGGAAAATATCAACAACACCGATCGTAAACCTTATCACTGAATATGTCATAGTCTAATGTACACATTAATGAGGCAACTTTTTGTATGACACATCAGAAATCGGAAATACTATAATGACCTCCGAGGAACCTGACTGAATATAGTAAAAATCGGAAATACTATTATGACCTCTGAGGAACTCTCAAACGCTGTGGCCGTTAATCAGCTAAAGCAACTGATTAACTACTTGTATATATCTATATTATATATGTACATATATATATTCGTATGCATATTAGTGAATCAAGCTCTCATCTTCAATAGAAACTAGTTTCGGCTCGCTCCACTTGCCTCGATCGCTGAATCAAGGTCGAGGAGGCACTCACACTATTTCTCGAATCTTGGTCTGATAATGAAATGCTTATTTATGTATTTGCATACGTACATACATATATGCACATATTCATACATTCACTTATGTATTCGCTTTTAGTCATACGCACTGTGGCTGACGTTTGAGCATGTTCAAGTAGTCCATTAGAAATAACTATTCGACCTCAAGCTGAGTGTTTTGAAACACAAAATGTATGCAAAAATCAATTTTTTTTTTTGATGTTGATGTTGACCTGTGAAATCAGCAAATATGCAACAACTAGTATAATAAAAATAAATAAATTTCGAAAATTGTTAAATTCTCCACAAGTAGTATAATATTTTTCTAGGTTGTTTAATTCCCAGTCATTTCTACGTTTTAATAAATTAGAGCAAAACACTTTAGTTCTTATTTTTTTTTTAAATAAAATTAAAAATTAAGTTCTTAATTTTTTTAAATATAATTAAAATTAATTTTAATAAAGTAAAATGGCGGAGTAAAATTTTATGAAAAGTATAGCCTGACTTACAAAATTACGGCAATTTTTCAGGCGGTTTCTTTTTCGGTAATGCCACAAAAATCGTTAAATATTAGTAAAACTTTAAAATTTACGAGTTTTGTAATAATGATAGCATATATATAGTTTAATATTTGTATGAAAAGTAAAAAAAAAGTAAAACGGTTTTCGTGCGTGTTTCATTTTCAGATTTATCTATGCCTAATAACAGGTGTTAACTTATCTTTATAGGTTTATATGGCTTCAATTCTGGTCTAGATTAATGATTTGCAAAGACCATGGGCAATGCTGCAAATTTGAGCCTTTTAGCCAAGCCGTAAACATAAACAGAACTACCAGAAAATAAAAGAAATAAATAAATTGCGAACTCGAACGTTAACAACGGAATATTGAACTTTAGCGTACACGTCAATTTATTGACTTAATTGCTCACTCCAAAAATCTGCCTATGACGCTGTTGTTCCATTTAATTTCTTCGAATCCACGAGTTTTATTTGCTTTTTTTTGTTTTTTTTTTGTATAAACATTGATCGTCTGGCGTTCGTACCACTTTAAAGTACAGGAATCTTGTCCGCCTTATCGGTGCTTAGCCTAGCTTTATAACCTGATAAGCTAAAGCGAAAGGAGAATGTAATCTGGAATCGCATTAATCACTGTTATCTATTTCAGATCTATGTGCTGACGGTGCTGCTGTTGCCCATACGCGTCGTGGGCTGCGTTTTGTCGCTGCTGTCGGCCTGGATGTTCGCCTACATTGGCCTCTATGGCATGTCTATGGAGGATCTGCAGGCGAGGCCGCTAACAGGCTGGCGCAAGTGAGTGTCGAAACCCAGCACAAACAGACACGGATTAATTATTTTTCGTCTCCTCGATAGGCACATGCAGTACTGGACAGCGCGTGCCATGCGAATGGTCTACGTATCCGGCTCGTTTCACTATATCACTTGGAAGGGCACACCGGCCACACCCAGGGAGGCGCCCATTTTGGTTGTAGCACCGCATTCTTCCTATGTTGATTCCATTTTGGTCGTTTCCGGCCATCCGCCGTCGATTGTGGCCAAGCGCGAAACGGCGGACATTCCGCTGCTGGGACGCATCATAAATTATGCCCAGCCCATCTATGTGCAGCGCGAAGATCCCAACTCGAGGCAGAACACCATACGGCATATTGTGGATCGTGCACGTTCCACCGACGACTGGCCACAGGTGGTCATCTTTGCCGAGGGCACGTGCACCAATCGCACGGCACTGATCAAGTTCAAGCCGGGCGCCTTCTATCCGGGCGTGCCCGTGCAGCCGGTGCTGCTCCGCTATCCCAACAAGTTTGACACCTTCACCTGGACCTGGGATGGGCCGGGCGTGTAAGTGCTCCACAGCATTCTCGCCATGCCCGCGCTTTAATTGAACTCTCTTTCCGCCTTCGTTCACAGCCTGCGCCTGCTCTGGCTGACAATGACCCAGTTCTACAATCGCTGCGAAATTGAGTATCTGCCCGTTTACACGCCTTCCCCATCTGAAATAGCCGATGCGAATCTCTATGCAAACAATGTGCGCAAAGTAATGGCCAAGTGAGTTCCCAACTATATCGAGAGTAATTCGATAACGATATCATTGTCCCGTTCCTATAGAGCTCTGGAGGTGCCCACGTCGGATTATTCATTTGAGGATGTTATCGTTATGAGTCGTGCACGCGAAATGAAAATCCCTTTTCCCGGTGACATTGTGGAAATCGAGCATACGCTCGATTTTCTAGACCTCTTGGACTCAAAGCGCGACCTGGAGCTGTGCGAGAGTTATCTATCGCTATCCAATACAGACAAGCTGGACATTATAACATTTGCCGAACTCATCCAAGTGGACCTCAAGAATCCGAATCTGCACAAGCTCTTTGCGCTGCTGGACCACGTAGGTGTACGAATAAATATTGGAAATTCCTCAGTATTAATTAGCACCCTTCTCGTATCCTGTAGCGACGCAAGGGTACAGTGTGTCTCAAGAGTTTTCTGCTCTGTTCGCTGTTCTGCAAATTAAAGAACTGCGATATTATAACATTTTTGCGCGCTCTGATCAAGGTGAGTTGCCCCACGGAGCGCTGATATCTCGTTTACTATATGCCCCAATTCATCTCCTTGCAGTTATATAGTAAATCAAGTCAGCTGATTGACAGGGAGAGTTTCACGCGTTTGGTGCGGCATGCCGGCGGCAAGCTGAACGAGCAGAAGGCTCAGGCGCTCTTCTATGCGCTGGATACCAGCAACGTGGGCCACATCTCCTTCGGTGAGTAGAATTCAGATTCTGTCCACTCCTTCAACAATTCTAGCAATCTTTTCAACCACTTTTTACAGATCATTTTGCGACATACACCGAGAAGCAGCCTAGCTATCAGTTTCTCTACCGCAAGTCGGAGCACATAAGGAGAACGAAGAGCAACGTGGTCAATGCCACGCCCACAGCCAATTGAACAACCCACAGCAATGCATTTGGAGGCTGCAATAAAACTTATTAGCTGGTTCTTTAATTATTCAAGGCTGTGCAATAGGCAAGCGGCAACCGGCAACAGGCAACACCACACACAATGAGACAGCGAGAGAGAGATAAGAGAGAGTGGAAAAGAGATAGATAGAGAGAGAGAGAGAGAGAGAGAGAGAGCGCGAAAGAGAGGGAACGTGTAGCGTAACGCAAAGCAAAGTCAACCTAAGCAAAAAGTTCAATTGTAAACTATATATGTATATTTTTTAATAATTAATTTATTTATTGTGTATGTGTTTGTTGCCTACTGTAATTAGATTTGTATAGCTTGAGAAGAGAGTCGTTCAGGCAGGTCAAATGTAAATATACATATATCATTAAATTGCATTGTTAATGTTGTGCAATTATTTATATATATATATACATAAATAACCATATGTGAAGTTCGATATGAAACAAAACCAGATATTTGACCTGTCTGCACATAAACTTAACCATTTACCTTTATGTGTACTTTAAACTCTAAACACAAGTCATTTTAATATTGTGATTATTATTATATATACAAATTATACACTGTTTATTTATATGTAGCAAACAACAAAACAAAAACTTAAAGTAGTGCTACATACATTATGTTGCTTAGTGTTCGCACGCATATTCCATTCTGACAGCAAACAGTTTTGTTCTTTGAACCGTATGTGAGATTATTTTTGGGGCACTCAACCTGCCCCACAACCTCCCCTCCAAACCCTTTAGCAAGCCAGTGAATATACCGTTTTGAATAACCCCATAAAAAAAAAAAGTGAATGCCAAAGTCCGTTCGCAACATACGACATATAAATGTCTACTGTAAAGGCTATAGTTGGATCTGTATGCTAGCTGGTCCTTAGTAAAAATTGTACTTCTTCAATTCAGTTCTTTAGTTCCTTTTTATGTATATGGCTCTGACATTTTCTTGGCCATTCTATAAGCCATATATATATATACACACATACATATATATATATATATATATATAAATATATGTATATATATTTTTTCCTTGTGCATTTGTAAACATAAACACCAAATAGACTTTTGGGCACGACTTGGGGCGTCCTCAGCACCCGAATTTTAATAGAGTATAGCTGTACTTAAGCAACTCATCCGTAGCCATAGCACTAGCACCCAGCAAAAGTTGTAATCATACACACACACACACACACACACTTTTAGAGTCTGTTCTATTATTTAGAAAGATATTTGTAAAAATGATCGAAAAACGCCAACGTTGGCATACACCGATGCTTCTATGCTCTTTCCAATGCCGCTTAACTTATAAATTTAGTAAAACAACAAGAAAAAAATACTCGACAAATTATTTTTCTTTTACTTTGCCCAAATATTTTTTTTCTCTTTAAATAAATAAAAAAAAAAAATAAATTAAAAAATATTAGAATAATTTGTAGCATAACTTTTTTTTTTTAATATTGGAAATAAATGTATATCTGAAAAGTACTTGAAATAAATGTATTTTTGTATGAAAATTGAGCTTAAAATTTGTTTACCAACACACACAACAACCATGCATAATGTCTCCCGAGAAGAAACTCAAGATTAATTTAGCCTAAGATTAAGTTGATTTGGGAAAGAGCAGAACGTTAGGCGTTGATCGGACTGGGTATGTGTGGGGGCTTAAAACCTGACGCCCAGCTCCATAACTTTACATTTGAACTAAGTGTAAGCAAAACCCATATATATACTATATATAAATATATATGTTGTATGTATGTGCTATTATACCAGAAATTATTAGCTCAAATAAATGTGTACATTTTAAACAAAAAGAAAAAAATCAATAAAAACAAATAGAGAAAGAGCAACCACCCAGTCGTATTACTGTCGGCCAACCTCGGCCTATCTGCAGCAGTAAACTGGTGGGCGTACACCGTGCGGCATTTTGCGGCGCAGCGCGACGCGTCGCAGAAACGCCCCGCAGCTAACGTCGCGGGCAGCGCGCGTCGACAACGGCAGAGTTTGATCTAAGCCGGAGCCAAGTGAACGTGCCGCAGGATTTGGGTTTAGTGCTTGCTCTTATTTTTTTTCCGCTTTTTTTTATCCGTGATTTCAACAAGTGTGTGTCAAATGATCGTGTGAAGAATGTGGAGACGCGTAGAACGCTGCCAGCTGCTGCTGTTGCTGCTGGGCGTACTGTGCCCCGTGGACGGCTTTGTCAACTCGTAAGTAGCGCCAGCTACGTGGACTGATACGCTCTCTAACTGCCGCATCCACATCGCAGACCAAAGATCATCAGCAAGGATGGCAACTTGATATTCGAGTCGGGGGCCAATCGGAACATCAGCTTTCGGCTGAGCGGCAGCTCGCGGCTGATCATCAACGAGGAATACGATGTGCTGGAGCTGCTGATGCCCATCGCCGGCGGCAAGAAGCGACCCTCGGGCGCGGCCAAAGATGAGTGGAGCGGCAACGACGATATTGTCGATCTTCGCGAGCTGGCCGATCAGCTAACCGAGTTCCGGTCGCAGGCACTCGGCTCCAATGGACTCAACACGATGCTGCGCCAGGTGCAGAACTCGTAAGTTTTGATTAGATGGAATCGAGATAACAGGAAATACATATTATATATTTACTATATAGTATATATATATATAGTGTATTGAAAAGGAGTTCTTAAAGCGTATTGTGAAAGCAAAAAAAACATAAGCTAATTAATACTATATCTAAATCAAGTGCCCAAATCTGGCCAAAGTGGAAGTCTCTCAACTTGGTAACAATGTTCTTATTATTAGAACGTTTTACGCTTATTTCGAGTACAAAAATTCTTGTGATGGGATTTTCTTTTCTTTTTTATTTCTATTTTTTTTTTTAAATTTCAGCAACAAAATATTTTTGAAATTTAATGAAAAAAAAACTGTACGATTTTTTTCCCACTCATACTTCGATTAGTCTGGCGTTTTTCTTTGAGTGTACATGCACGTGCCAAATAGCATAAAATTTCGTCTGTTTTATGCTCTATTCCAAAAGGACATTCAAAATGCTCTCACACTTTTTTAAAGCCAGCGTCAGATTAATTTCTAAGATTTTTTTTTCAGCAATCGCAAATAATTAAAACATATGTAGATGATTCAGGGAAGCTTATAATAGCTGAGGCTGGTTAAAAATTCTTGATCTTTAAAGGAGGTCATCAGATAATTGTCTGCCAAATTGGGTGACTCTAGCTTTAAAGCTGTGGCTTATCCCGCCCCCAATATATAAAGATTTGATTCATTTGCTACGCCCCCAATGGGCGTATCGAAAAAGTTTTTGTGCGCTCTTTAAAGGAGATCCTCAGTAATCTGTTTACACAAATTGGTTACGACTAGCTTTAAAACTCAGGCAGATATGTAGATTAAATGTATTTGCCACGCCCCAAAAAACGTTATTTCGTGAACAGGACACGGGCCAGTCGGCTGCTGCTGCGACGCCTGCACAGGCGCCTGCGCCTCGTGGAGAACCAAGCGCAGCGCCTGAAGACCAAGCTGGAGCTGGACAGCTGCCACAGCAATCCGTGCGAGAACGGCGGCAGCTGCCTGAACACCTTCGATGGCTATCGCTGCCAGTGCGGCGCCGCCTTTGAGGTAAGCGGGGCGTCCACTTTGAGGGGCGAGGGAGGGGGGGGGGGGCGTTCCCGACAGTTAACCGCTAAAAGCTAACGGTATTCCGCCCCCTATCGCTGTCGTTAACAGGGCAGCAAGTGCGATCGGGACGTGAACGAGTGTGCGCTGTTTGAGGGCACGGATCTGGGCTGCCAGAACGGCGGCCAGTGCGTGAACCAGTTCGGCTCGTTCACCTGCATCTGTGCGCCCGGCTGGTACGGGCTGCACTGCAGCCAGCGTAAGACGGACTGTGCCGCCGCCAGCTCGTGGGAGCTGTGCGGCCACGGCAGCTGTGTGGCCAGCAGCGATGCTCTGGGCTATCGCTGCCTCTGTGAGCCCGGCTGGCGCAGCAACGGTCTGACGCCCACCTGCACCGAGGATGTGGACGAGTGCAGTGCGGCCGCGCATACGCCCTGCTCCACCAAGTGCATCAATTTACCCGGCAGCTTCACCTGTGCGCCGTGTGCGCCCGGCCTGACCGGGAACGGGGTCAGCTGTCGGGACATCAACGAATGCGAGACGAACAACGGCGGCTGCAGTCTCAGTCCGCGCGTGGAGTGCATCAATAGCTTCGGGTCCAGCCACTGTGCCGAGTGTCCCGTCGGCTGGTCGGGCGACGGGCGCAGCTGTCAGCGCAACAACAACAACAACAACAACAACAACAACAATTCGCCCAATGCCGTCGGGCTCACCAGCTGCACGCAACGCGCCTCCGTCTGCCATCCGGCGGCCATCTGCTCGGAGATCTCCGGCACGATCATCTGCAGCTGCCCCATGGGCATGGTGGGCACCGGCTACGGCGAGAACGGCTGCCAGTTGGGCACCTACAACAACTGCAATGATCTGCCCTGCTTGGTAAGTGCTCGAACGGATCCGTGGGATGAGCTGTGCTCAACTTTCGATACTCTGTTTTCAAGCCGGAAGTGGCCACATATACGAATATAGAGGGAATGTTCGATATAGGCCTTGGTTTAGCCAAACGATCATCTTTTCATATAACCAATCCCTGCAATCCCAATAAATAATAGTGTAGATTTTTCCCATATTTACAATGGAAGCAATATGATATAGAAGTTCGATATTCAGCAGAGTTATTTGTTTATCTATACATAAAAGACTGTTTTTCTGATTGACTGACTGACTGATTGATTGATTGATTGATGATCGATGCACGATGCGACTCTAAAATTAAAAAAAATTTTTTTTAAATAAATTAATACTAATTAAAGAAAAAAGTAAAAGTAAGCGAGTAAAGAGTTTGGAAAAAAATCCAAAAAATATGTTTTTAAATCTAAAAATTATGATGAAAATTTAAAACATCCTGAAAATGGATTCAGGTTTAGCAATATTTTGATTTTTTTTTAAATAAATTAATACTAATTAAAGAAAAAAGTAAAAGTAAGCGAGTAAAGAATTTGTTTTTTTTTTGTTAAAAAATCCAAAAAATATGTTTTTAAATCTAAAAATTATGATGAAAATTTAAAACATCCTGAAAATAAACTCAGGTTTAGCAATATTTTGATTTTTTTTTAAATAAATTAATACTAATTAAAGAAAACAGTAAAAGTAAGCGAGTAAAGAATTTTTTTTTTTTTGTTAAAAATCCAAAAAATATGTTTTTAAATCTAAAAATCATGTTGAAAATTGAAAACATCCTGAAAATGGACTCAGGTTTAACAATATTTTAATTTTTTTTAAATAAATTAATACTAATTAAAGAAAAAAAAAAGTACGCGAGTAAAGAATTTGGTTTTTTTTTTGGAAAAAAATCCAAAAAATATGTTTTTAAATCTAAAAATTATGATGAAAATTTAAAACATCCTGAAAATGGATTCAGGTTTAGCAATATTTTGATTTTTTTTTAAATAAATTAATACCAATTAAAGAAAAAGTAAAAGTAAGCGAGTAAAGAATTTTGTTTTTTTTTTTGGAAAAAAATCCAAAAAATATGTTTTTAAATCTAAAAATTATGGTGAAAATTTAAAACATCCTGAAAATAGACTCAGGTTTAGCAATATTTTGATACTTTGACATCCGGAACTTTACAGTCTAAATTTTAAGCAAATATTTTCATGATTTTAGCCGCAATCGATTGCTAATAATTATTATTAATTAATAAATAATTAGAGTTCGAATCGCCAAATCCGACACGTAGATTAGAGATGATCTTCTGTGAAGATCGACGCAGTTTTCCGTATACATTTATAATTTTAGGGGCACAGTTTCAGGGTCACAAGTTCCCAAGAAAGAGAGTCCCTTTCCCACCTACCTCAAGTCGAGAACAGAGTATTGCTTCGTCGGTAACTGCCAGGTGCACTGTACTAACTTCACCTCGCTTTCGCCCATCCGTAGAATGGCGGCGTCTGCCTGGAAGTCGGTCCCTCGAACTATACGTGCCAGTGTCCGCGCGGCTTTCACGGACCGCGCTGCGAGCCGCTGGCCAATCCGTGTCTATCGCAGCCGTGCAAGAACGATGGCCGCTGCAGTCCGACGCCGTCGTCCGATGCGGGCGGCTTCGTGTGCCAGTGCCAGCCGGGCTACCGCGGCCGGCTGTGCGACACGCGCTTCAGCAGCTGCAATGCGATGCTGAGCGGGCCGAGCGGCCGGCTCCGGTATCCGCCGGCGGGCGACAGCTACGAGCACAACGCCCAGTGCGCCTGGGTAATACGGACGAATGAGTCGCTGGTGCTGAACGTGACCATCCACAGCTTTCACGTGGAGGACTCCACCGAGTGCCGCTTCGACTGGCTGCAGATCAACGATGGCCGCTCGGCGGCCGCTCAGATCATTGGACGCTACTGCGGCAGTCATTTGCCGCACGGCGGCAACATCATCTCCTCCAGCAATCAGCTATATCTGTGGTTCCGCTCCGACAACTCAACGGCGCACGGGGGCTTCGATCTCACCTGGACATCGATGGCGCCGCAGTGCGGCGGCCGGGTCGAGTTCGAGACGCACGGCACTCTCGCCTCGCCGGGCTCGCCGGGCAACTATCCGCGCAACCGCGACTGCCAGTGGCGTCTGCTGGCGCCCAGCAACAAGCGCATCCTGCTGACCTTCTTCAGCCTGCAGCTGGAGCAGCACGACAGCTGCAACTTTGACTTTGTCTCGGTGAGTAGTTGAGTTGCAAAATGATTCTTGTATATATATAAATATATATATTTTTTGAGAATATTTTTAAATTTTTTTATTTTACATTTAAAAAATTTTTTTTTTAAATTTTTTAATATTTTCTTTAAATTTTTTTTTTTTTTTTGCCTATTAACTTTCTACAATCTAACTGATCACTCTGAAATGTTTAGTAAACTCATCACAAAAAAAGATATATTAATTCAGATGAATTAATTTCACCAGTAATTAACTTATGGACAAAGATTACGCCCAGCATAGATCTCCGATTTGTCAAAGAGGCGAGACTCTACTTAGGTATGATGGCAACCGGGCATCAGTATACCAGTATGCCCACGAAAGGCAACAGACGAAAAAGGGCGTCATTATTATTGTTATTTTGACAAAAATATCGATTTTGTCGAATTGCCACGCCCCCAATGGGCGCATCCAAATAATTTTGTATGTGCTTTTGAGAAGAGGTCATCAGCAATCTGTCTCAAACAAATTGATGTACCTAGCTTTAAAACGGAGGGAGATATATAGATTTTATCGTATTGCCACGCCTCCGGTGGGCGTAGTCGACAATCTTAAGATGTAGGTGCACATTTTTTTGTACACATATTTATATATATATATATATGTGTGTGTATTCTGTACATATATGTATCTAGTTGCAGTTGCCCCCCTTCCCCTGCCCCACTGTGGCTACGCCCATGCCCATCTCTTTAATAACGTTAATCTTAATAAATCGAAATCGGATTTTGACTTTCGGCTTGCTGAACGCATTTGCAGATCAGCGATGCCGTTTCGGGCCAGGAGCTGTACAAGTTCTGCAGTCGGGAGCAGCCGGCGCCGCTGATGCTGCCCACGCACGAGGCCCTCATCCGCTTCCACTCGGACGAGACGGGCAGCGACCTCGGCTTCCAGCTGCACTATGCCGCCGAGGACCGGCTGCCGGGCTGCGGCGGCGTCTACACCACCAAAGTGGGCACCATCACCCAGCCGAAATTGGCCAGCGACTCCGAGGCCATCTCCTGCGACTACGAGATACGCATGGCCCTGGGCGAGTCCATTGCCCTCGACTTCGTCAAGTTTCAGCTGTCGCCCGCCGCCTGTGTGGAGCTCTACGACGTCGTCGAACTGACAGCCGAGCAGCGCTTGGCGTCCACGCAGCCGGCGACCGTTTCGTATGTCCTGCAGAGCAAACAGTGCGGCGGCGGCGGCGATATCCTGCCGCCCAGCTTCCACTCGCTGTACAATCGGATGCGCGTCCGGTACTATACGGGCGCCGCCGCCGATCGCTTCGAGCTGCACTTCCGCATGGACTGCTCGCTGGCGTTCGACGCCGCCAGCGGCACAATCAGCTCGCCGGGCTATCCGAATCTGACCGGCGGCGAGCGCTCCTGCACGTACAAGATACTCACCGCACCGAATACGGTCATCGTGCTCAAGCGCCTGGACTTTCAGCTAACGGACGGCGCATCCGACGCCGACGGCGACGGCGACGGCGACGCCGACTCCGACTCGGAGCCCGACTCCGAGGAGGAGACCAGCCAGCGGGCCGGCGGGTGCGTCGGCGGCACCAGCGTTCACATCAACGACGGCTTGAATCGCGCCATTCTCGGTCCCTACTGTGGCGCCCAGGTGCCCGAGGAGCAGTACGCCAGCAAGACGAACATGCTCGTGCTGCACCTGCAGACCGTGCCGGGCAGCAGAGGACGCGGCTTCCGGTTCGAATATCGGGCCGTGCCCGTGGGCAGCGCCCAGTGCGGCGGCGTCCACACCAAGGAGGGCCAGAATATACGACTGCCGTTGGACGCACTGGGCCAGTACGCGAACGATCTGACCTGCTATTGGATAATTATGGCGCCGCCGGGCAAGGCCATTCTGCTGCACTGGCTCAGCTTTCAGCTGGAGGGCAGCTCCGACTGCAACTACGATTATGTGGCGATCTACGACGATCTGATCGGCGATTACGAAAGTCCGTCGTCGCCGCTGGCGCGCTACTGCGACAATGAGGTGCCGCAGGACCTGCTCAGCCATGCGCGCATCCTGACCGTCAAGTTCGCGTCCGATTTCAGCGACGCCGGCAACGGCTTCGAGCTGGCCTATCGCTACGTGGAGCTGGAGAGCTGCGGCGGGCAGATCCACGGCACAGCCGGCATGCTCAACTCGCCCAACTATCCGCTCAACTACAGCAGCGGCGTCGACTGCGTCTGGCGACTGCGCGGCCCGGTGGGCGTCCAGCTGGAGCTGCAGGTCGATCTCTTCGAGCTGGCGGCCACGCCCAGCTGCAGCGGCGATTGGCTGGAGGTGCGCAACGGCGGCAGCAATTTGTCCAGCCTGATCGGACGCTTCTGCGGCACCAGCATACCGCGTCGCCTGCCCAGCTACACGCACGATCTCTACGTGCACTTTCACACGGACGATGTCGGAGTCGCGCGCGGCTTTCGCCTGTCCTGGCGCATCTTTGCCAACGGCTGCGGCGGCCGTCTGAGCGGCAACGGCGGCGTCGTCACCTCCCCGAACTATCCCGGCAACTATCCGCACAACGCCGACTGCGAGTGGCAGCTGCGCGTCCACTCCGGCAATTGGGTGCGCCTGGTCATCGAGGATCTGGCCATTGAGGATCTGTACGACTGCAACTACGACTATCTGAACATCCGGTTGGCCGACGCCGTCAACACGCAGCTGTGCTCGATGCCGCCGGCGGCTGAGCGCGTGCTGCGCTTGGAAAGCAACGAGGTGACCGTCGCCTTCCACTCGGACATTAACAATGCGGAGCGCGGCTTTCGGCTGTCGTACAGCGCCGACTGCCAGACGACGCTGAACGGCACGCAGGGCATCATCGAGAGCTTGAACTACGGCGAGGCCTACTTCGAGGGCGCCATCAACTGCAGCTGGCAGCTGCGGCCGCCGCGCGGCAACCAGATCCGTTTGGAGATCTCCCACTACGATCATCGGGCCAATCGCCTGGCCACCGACGCCGACGGCGGACTCTATCTGATCGACGGCGGCGTCGTCCTGCCCATTGTCGGCCTGGGCATGCACAATGCCAGCGGCGACACGCTGACCATTGTCCACAACACGAGCCGGATTAACTTTCGGCTCGAGTATCGCGTCGACGGCTGCGTCCAGGAGCTGCGCGCCGACAGCGGCAGCTTCCGTTCGCCGAAGCATCCGCTCATGTATCCCAACGATGTGGAGTGCTATTGGCTCATCCACGCGCCGCTCGGCCAGGTCGTCGAGCTGACCGTCCTCGACATGGACATCGAGCAGACCGTCAACTGCACCAACGACGCTCTCGTGGTAAGACTTTTGCCATTGGCCATTGGCCATTTGCCATTTGCCGGACGCGACCTGACCTGGCCTGACCTTTGCTGACTTTCGCTTCCACAGATTTCGAACAGCTTCCGCGAGAGCGGCGCCCACGAGCGGCACTGCGGCCAAATACCGAAGCTGGTCTACACCAGCGCCGGGCACAAGCTGCACGTCCGCTTCATGTCCGACGGCTCGCACAACGGACGCGGCTTCGAGGCCAGCTATCGCCTGCTCAAGAGCAGTAAGTTCAAGGGCATTGCCCGACCCGTCCCTATATATGAAATATATTATATTATGATATTTACACCTTGATTGACAGCTTGATTGGGCTGGCTTACGAACTGACTCACTGATTGACTATGTCTACATGTATTTACTCCTTTGATTGACTGCTGATTGACAGCTTGATTGACTGCCTGATTGAGTTGGCTTGCGAACTCACTCACTGATTGACTATGTCTATATATATTTACTCCTTTGATTGACTGCTTGATTGACAGCTTGATTGACAGCTTGATTGACTGCCTGATTGAGTTGGCTTACGAACTGACTCACTGATTGACTTTGCCTATATATATTTACTCCTTTGATTGACAGCTTGATTGACTGCCTGAGTGAGTTGGCTTGCGAACTCACTCACTGATTGACTATGTCTATATATATTTACTCCTTTGATTGACTGCTTGATTGACAGCTTGATTGACTGCCTGATTGAGTTGGCTTACGAACTGACTCACTGATTGACTTTGCCTATATATATTTACTCCTTTGATTGACTGCTGATTGACTGCCTGATTGAGTTGGCTTACGAACTGACTCACTGATTGACTATGTCTACATGTATTTACTCCTTTGATTGACTGCTGATTGACTGCCTGATTGAGTTGACTTACGAACTGACTCACTGATTGACTAAGCCTATATATATTTACTCCTTAGATTGACTGCTGATTGACAGGTTGATTGACTGCCTGATTGACTTGGCTTGCGAACTGACTCACTGATTGACTATGTCTATATGTATTTACTCCTTTGATTGACTGCTGATTGACTGCCTGGTTGAGTTGGCTTGCGAACTCACTCACTGATTGACTATGTCTACATGTATTTACTCCTTTGATTGACTGCTTGATTGACTGCTGATTGACTGCCTGATTGAGTTGGCTTACGAACTGACTCACTGATTGACTATGTCTACATGTATTTACTCCTTAGATTGACTGCTTGATTGACTGCTGATTGACTGCCTGATTGAGTTGGCTTGCGAACTCACTCACTGATTGACTATGCCTATATTTATTAACTCCTTTGATTGACTGCTTGATTGACAGCTTGATTGACTGCCTGATTGACTGCCTGATTTGGCTGGCTTACGAACTGACTCACTGATTGACTTTGCCTATATATATATACTCCTTTGATTGACTGCTGATTGACTGCCTGATTGAGTTGGCCTATGACCTGGCTTACTGATTGACTATGCCTATATTTATTTACGCATTTGATGGACTGCTTGACTAACTGACTAACAAACTGACTGATGAATTGAGCTGCTGGTTGACTGTCTGACTGACTAATTGCTTGACTGACTGACTGAATAAACGACTGATTAGCTGACCGTCTTACTGGCTAACTTTCACAGACAGAAAAGATTCTTACAGTAGTTTTCTGTTATGTAAAATATTTATTTTTTTGTACTTTTTGGGAGTGGGAGTGGGCGTGGCCGACATTTTTCGGCTCGATCTTTAGAGGAGGTCATCAGACTCTAGACACTAACATTGTGAGAGTTATGGATTTTTGCGGCCTACTCCGCCCCCAAATATATATCGCGATTTTATCAATTTGCCACGCCCACAGCGGGCGTAGCCCACAAATGTTTGTGCTCTCTTTAGAGTAGGTCTGCAGCAATCTTTCCGCTACATTTCACATATCTAGTTTTAAAACTGAAAGAGATGTGTAGATTCAAGCGAATTGGTAAATCTATGAAAATCGATTTGAAATGGGGTGTCAAAGAATTACATTTAAATCAAGCTAGTTCACTAATGTGCTGATTGAAATTGCAGCCTGCGGCGGCAAGTTGACGACGAAGAGCGGCGTCATCCAGTCGCCGGGCTACCCGAAGCAGTATCCGCGAGACAGCGAGTGCGAGTGGCTGCTGGAGGTGTCGCCGCACCACACGATCATCTTCGACATGCGGGACCTGGACGTGGAGCTCGGCTTCAGCTGCAACTGGGACTATGTGGCCGCCTACGATATGCCGGCCAGCGACGGCAGCAGCGACGGCGACGCGGACAGCGACCCGATCGATGACAGCGAGAGCCATCTGTTGTTCAGGATGTGCACGAACGCGTTTTCGGCGGAGTTACCGTTGAATCGCATGGAGTCGGCGACGAATCGGGCGGTCGTGCGCTTCGTCACGGACAATTCCGTGCAGAGTCGCGGCTTTCAGCTGCACTACCACGAGTCCTGCGGCCAAACGTTGTCGATCGACGAGACGGACTTCCAGTATCTGAGCCTGCTGCATCAGGTGGCGCGCAACGAGACCTGCGTCTGGGTGCTGAAGGCCACCGATCCCGCCAAGCACATCATCTTCACGCCCACCCACGTCCAGTTGCATTCGGGCCCCGCCCTCAGCTATCCGACCGAGGGCGACTGCCTGACGCACGGCATCAAGATCTACGAGGGCGTCACGGCCAATGGTACGGCACGCCAGCAATTTTGCCGCAGCCATCCGCCGGCGGTGATCTCGCACGGGATGGCGCTGACGATCAGCGTGCCGATGGCGCTGATCGCCGAGTTCGAGGGCCACTACATGACCATGGATACGGCGTGCGGCAGCAGCTACAATGCGCTATCCGGCCGCTTCACGTCGCCCTACTATCCGGACAGCTATCCGGTGAACATCGAGTGCGAGTGGCTGCTGGAGGCGAGCGCCGGCAACTCGCTGGCCCTCACCATCGAGTCGCTGGACATGGAGCAGTCCGATGGCTGCAACAACGACTATCTGGAGCTGCGCGAGGCGTCCGCCCGTGGCGCCCTCATCGGCGTCTACTGCGGCAATCAGCTGCCGGCGGCCGTCAGCTCCAAGGGCAGCATTTGGATCAAGTTCAGGAGCAACGACGACGTCGTCGGCGAGGGCTTCATGGCCAGCTACAACTACGGTAAGTGATCCCAACTCCGCCGACCAAAGGCAAGAACTTCCAGTCTGGCTTTGAAAGTGCCGCACAGGTCACGCACAGGTTTCCCCAGCTCTGCCACTTGTGACGTCACAATACCGAAGTTTTGCTTGCACGAAAATAACGGGAATTTCGCTCATAACCAATAAAGTTGGCTAGCTATCTCAATGAAACTTGGCATAAATGCGTATCATTAGAGCACACAGCACGTATATCATATATATATATATATATATATATATATATCACATATTCCGATCGAACCACTATATCGTGTAGCTTTCGTAGCAATAATCGCATAAAAACGAAATTTTTGGGTTTTTTTTCAATTTGCTTTGAGCCAATCAAAATTGTTGGGCCTTAAATCAACGCAATTTGGCTTTATATGGATTCTATATAAGAAGAAAATCGATCGCGCTCTTTTGTTTCAGCGCCGAATAACGGAACGCTGCTTGGCATAACCTTAAAAACTCTGAAAAGTTATTATTTTATGTTGAAATTTCGTTCAACAATTCAATAATTGCAAATACGAAACACATATGTTTCATAGAAAAATAAATTAGTAAAAAGCTGAAGGCAGGAATGGCGACTGATTTCGTTGCTCGCACGATTCGAAGATTTTTGAGGTTATGCAAAGAAGAGTACCGTTATTCAAAATTATTATACAAAATCGGTTTCTGCTTTGTTTCCATTGCCTTGCAATCGACACGCATTAAATACTTAGCTTATGCACCATCCATATACAGCTAAAGTCGGAATTTGTGAACAAAATTCAAATGAAAACTGAATGAAAATCAAAACATCTTAAAAAACAAAAAAGTCGACTTTCTATCCGATGTTTGCTGAACAATTTTGTGATTTGCTAGATGTGCTGAGTGTACCAGCAATACGCATCTAGGCCAAGTTTCGTTCGGATAGCTCGCCCACTTCAGAAGTTATTCAAGAAAACATCGCAGAGCTGAGAATTGCTTCGTTCTCTCCGCAGAGCACCACAACGAGCTGAACGGGTCGCAGGGCAGCGTGGAGTCGCCGCACTATCCGAGCCAGTTCGAGAGCGGCCAGCCGTACAGCTGGCGGATCACCGTGGACCCCGACTACGTGGTGCTGGTGAATGCGGATCATTTGCGCGACGTGGACCAGCAGCATTTGCGCTTCTACGATGGCTATACGGACATTGGCGCCCAGCTGGCGGTGCCGGCGTACAGGCCGCTGGTGTCCAGCACGAATGTGCTTTACATAACGGCCACGCGCGGTCCCTTCCAGCTCAACTGGGAGCGGCTGTCCAAGGAGGCGCTGGCCTCGAATCGCAGCGCCGAGCTGCAGGCGCGCCAGTGCGGCCAGCAGCTGGTCACACTGAATCGCACCATCGTCAGCTTCAACTCGCCGGGCTATCCGTCCGGATATGCGGCCAATTTGCACTGCGACTGGACGCTGGTGCCGGCCAATCCGGCCACGCACGCCGCCCTGCAGCTGATCACCATGGACCTGGAGCAGTTCGGCGACGCCTGCTTCGCGGATTACGTGCTGGTGTCCAGCAGCAGCGACATGCAGCACTGGACGGAGCTGGCCAAGATCTGCACGCAGCCGAACAGCACCAACAGCCGCATGTACCATGGCCAGCCGTATCTCCGGCTGCAGTTCGTCACCGATGCCAGCGTCAATCAGACGGGCTTCACCAGCATCGTGCGCACCGTGTGCGGCTCCGAGCTGAGCGCCGAGCGCGGCCTGGTCAACATAACGCAGCTGGCGTCCAACAACTTTCTGTCCACGCTGGAGTGCGTCTGGACGGTGCACGTGCGCCAGGGCAAGCGCATACGGATCACCTTTCCGCAGTCGCAGCTGAGCGCCAGCGGACGTGGCCCGGAACTGGACGAGTGCCGGACGTTCTTTGTGGTGCGCAACGGCCATGCGGAGGATTCGCCGTTTCTGGGCCGCGGCAAGTACTGCGAGAACAATATCACCGATGTGCTGGAGACCAGCTCGAACCGGGCGTACATCAAGTTCCGGAAGGTGGGCAATCCGCACTTCCGTGCCGCCTTCCACTACGAGGAGCTGGGCCACGCCTGCTCCGGCCACATTGTGCTCGAGGAGGGGCCGGGCAATGCCAGCCAGCGCCTGATTAGCTCGCCCAACCATCCCAACCTGCCCAATCCGCACTCGGAGTGCGTCTGGCGCATCAGTGCGCCGGCCCAGCATCGCATCGCCGTCGAGTTTGTCGGCAACTTCGATCTGACGCCGAGCAGCAGCAGCAGCAGCAGCAGCAGCGACAACGCCGACGCCGACGACGATGGCTGCGATCGCGAGTTCGTCCAGCTGAACGACGGCAGCACGGAGCTGATGCCCCAGCTGGGCCGCTTCTGCGGCAACCGGAAGCCGGACGTGGCTTACTCCACGGGCAGCGAGCTGCGCATCAAGTTCTACACGGGCGTGCTGGAGCCGCACTCGGGCTTCCAGGTACATCATATTTCATATTGTTCATATTTTTCACCAATTTCAAATAATTTGTATTTCTAATTTTTTGGTATTTTTTTTACATTTTTTTTACTGCTGTTATCGATCAGTGTCTGCTGATCTTCAGCAGGCGAATAGGGATTTTTTTAAGTGTAGTTACAAAACACGTAGAAGTGCTCTAGTCGGGTGTGCCCGACTAGCAAATACCCTGAACGCAGCTGCGAGTTGTCGTCACATACATTTCGACACTCTTGACATACACATTCAATACACATTTATTCCGTTACAAGAATTATATTGAATCAAATTTGGTGGTTCTAGCTTCTATAGTTTTTCAGATAAACGCTGAAAATTGGGTCAAAAAACCGATAAATATCGATCATAAAAAAACGGGTGCGGGTTATCGATCATTTCAAATTTAATTGATAGAGCTCGGTAGCTCTTAAAGTTTTCGGATGGACGGACGAACAGACAGACGGACAAACGGACAGACGGACAAACGGACAAACGGACAGACGGACGAACATGGCTAGATGGACTCACCTGTTGATTCCGATCAGGAATATATTTACTTTATGGGGTCCTTCCGCCCGTTACATACTCTCGCACCAAAGCAGTATACCCCTTTTGGCCATTTTCAGTGGGTATCGATACATTGCCGACATTTTGCCATAATCCCACGAACGCTTCTTCCAGGCGCGCATCCGGCTGGCCGACTGCGGCGGCAGCTATTACAGCGCCAGCGGCGTGATCCGCTCGCCGGACCCCAACCGGCTGCAGGTGGACCTGCTGCCGGGCAAGCAGAAGGAGTGCGTGTACACCATCGAGGTGGAGCGGGGCGGCACCATCGATCTGCAGTTCGGGCCGATGCAGCTGCCGGCGGCCGTCGACGGCAACTGCTTGACAAGGACGCATCTCCAGCTGGAGGAAATGGAGCCGTTCGGCGACGAGAATCGCGAGCGCGTCAACGACCGGGTGGTCGTCTGCGACAGCAACAATCGCCACTTTCTCGTCGAGACGAACAAGATCGTGATCCGGCTGCGCCTGCCCAGCGGCCAGCTGCAACGCGACGAATCCTTCCAGCTGCGCTACACGGCGATCGGCGCCCGCTGCGGCGAAACAATAACGGCTACCCAGGGCGTACTCCAGACGCCCAACTATCCGCTGGGCGTGCGCGAGCCGACGCACTGCGTCTGGCGCGTCCAGGTGCCCAAGGGCCGTCGCGTCAAGGTCGAGGTGCTCGACTTCGACAACGGCAGCGGCTCGAATCGCACGCACACCAGCTTCAGCGGCCGGATCTCGTTCGCCAACGATCACAAGATGCAGTCGGTGATCGGACGCTACGCGCACGATCCGCCCGCCGAGCTCGTGTCCACGGACAACACGATGGGCATCGATGTCTTCCTGCTGCCGTTCCAGCAGCATCGCGGCGCCAAGCTGCGCTTCACCGCCCACGGCCGGAGCGAGTGCCAGGGCCAGCTGAACGTCGCGTTGAGCGGCCAGCTGCGCTTCGACCGTCCGAACGCCAGCAGCCTGGTCCACTGCAGCTACCAGCTGCGTCCGCCGCCGAACAGCACGCTGCTGCTGCAGGTGCGACGCTACAACAGCAGCGCCGTTCTGCTGAGCAACGCGCATCTCTGTCGCGTCCTCTCGCCGCTCAAGCTGCTGCGCACGGACGAGGCGGAGCCGCTGCTGCCGCTGCTCGTCTGCGGCGACGGTGCGGCCAGCGCGGCCAATCGCAGCGTGCGCCTGCCCTTTCCGGTGTCGATGACCGTCAGCGGCAACAATCGGAACGAGCTGAAGCTGCTGGAGCTGGCCTACAGCCTGCAGCGCTGCGGCGGCATTGTGCCGCTGGAGCCGGGCGATAATCTGACCATCACGCAGCCCGCCCAGCTGGCCGGCGAGGAGACAGTCAATTGCGCCTGGGCGGTGGGACCGGATCCGGCGGCCGAGGATCCACTGTCGCCGCAGGACGTACAGCTGGAGGTGTCGCTGGGCGTCGATCTGGCCGGCGACTGCCAGCTGCACTATCTGCTGCTCTACGGCGGACCCGACCAGAATTCGCCGTTGCTGGGACGCTACTGCGGCCGGGCGACGGCCGTCAATCTGGTCGTGGAGCGCGGCCTGTTCGTCGAGTACCATGGCGAATCGCTGGCCCGACTCAATTATACGGCCAGCTTCAATGTGAGCGTCAAATACGGCAGCGGCTGCGGCGGCCGGCTAACGTATCCGTATCGCCCGATCGACTTCAGCGAGCAGTACAAGAACAACGTGGAGTGCATCTGGGAGATTGAGTCGGAGCCGGGCATGCACATTGGCCTCTCGTTCCTCGGCCGTTTCTACATTGAGGACAGCAAGGACTGCGCCAAGGACTATTTGCGCGTTCAGCAGCGCAGCGGCGATGACGGCGACGCCGACGCCGGCAATTGGACGGACCTGCAGACGCTGTGCGGCCGCAATCCGCCCGATTTTATTAACTCGACCAGTTCGGCGATGCGGCTAATCTTTCGCGCCGACGGCGATATTACGGCGGATGGCTTTACGGCCCGCTTTGAGCGTAATTGCGGCGGTATTTTAATGGCCAAGGCCGAGCCGCAGCTGCTGACCAGTCCCGGCTATCCGAAAGGCTACGGCCGTAATTTGCACTGCAACTATACGTTCCGGCCGCTCGAGTCGCACGCGCCGGGCGTTCTGGTGCGCTTCATCGCCTTCGATCTGGAACGCTCGCCGGTCAACGCGTGCATCTTCGACAACGTGACGGTGACGACCCGCGACAGCGGCGACCGGACGCACCAGTCGCTGCTCTGCGGCGTCAAGCAGCAGCACTCGTACCGGGCGCAGCGCTCGATCAATCTGCTGCTGATGTCGGACAGCTCGTTTAGCGGCCGCGGCTTCCAGCTGGAGTACAGCACGAATCTGTGCGGCGGCGTCGTCAGCGCCACGCAGCTGGTGGAATCGCCGCGCCAGCATCAGGACAACCAGATGCCGCACAACAGCGACTGCTATTGGAATCTGACGGCGCCGGAGGGCCACAAGTTCACCATCAAGTTCGAGCTGCTCGACTTTGAGGCCGGCAATCAGCAGTGCAGCTACGACGGCGTCGAGATTTTCGCCAGCTCCGCGCCGGACGAGAAGCAGCGGATGGCGCGCTTCTGCGGCCAGCTGGTCGACAATCTGGCCACGCTGCACATACCCGGCAATCGGGGCCTGATACACAGCTATTCGGACGATCGGGATCCGTCGCGCGGCTTTCGGGCGCTGGTGCGCGTTTTGGCCAATTGCGATGAGCGCATCTTTCTGGGCGAGCGCAATGCCAGCTATACGTTCAACAGGTTTGTCGGCGGCTATGCGAACGATCTCGACTGCAACATTGTGTTCAAGACGAGTCCCGGCTACCAGCTGGCCGTCGAGTTTCGCAGCTTTCACGTGGCGGCGACGAACAGCTGCTCGGGCGACTATTTGGAATTGCGCGATGGGGCCGGACCCTTCGCCGATGATATGGGCAGATTCTGTGGCCAGGAACTGCCGCCGAAAATGAGCGCCTCGCGACACGCGCTCTTCCTGCGCTTCGTCAGCGACGGCCAGGACACCGACACCGGCTTTGAGTTGGTCGTCACGGCCCGGCCGCTCCAGTGCGGCAATTCTCTGGTCAAGATCGATGGCACTCAGCCGCTGGAGATCCACTCGCCGGTCAACGATCAGGGCAGCTATGACAACAACCTGTTCTGCCTGTGGAAGATCGAGAGCGAAATACCCATCCATCTGAAGTTCGTCAGCCTCGACCTGGAGGCGCCCAATGCGACCGGCAGCTGCGATTCCGACTATATAAAACTCTACAATAGCGAGGTAAGACTCAGTCCAGTAAATATTTAGTTTGGAACACAGCCCTTAATTTTCAATATCCATACAAATATTTAAAAACGTTGCTGTCGGGTGTAACCGACTGCGCAATACTCATTCGCAGTATAATAACAGCTCCAAACAGTCGAAAAGGGTCCTTATTATTATTATTATTTTGGAAAAATGTCGGCGTGGCCGAAATTTTTCTGTCTGCTAACTAAAACTGTGGGAGATATGGATTTTCGCGACTACACAAAAAATCTTAACACCTTCTCTGAGTCGGGTATACACGAGCTTATATTCCAAGTTGCAAGTCTCTAGCTTCTAAAGTGGCTAGAAAAAGTGCTTTTATACGGACGGACAGCAAAACGGACCTTGCCTTGGACAAGCCCACTTCGTGCGCGAGTAGAAACTCCCCCAGTGGGCGTAGTCAAAAAATCTTAACACCTTCTCTGAGTCGGGTATACACGAGCTTATATTCCAAGTTGCAAGTCTCTAGCTTCTAAAGTGGCTAGAAAAAGTGCTTTCATACGGACGGACAGCAAAACGGACCTTGCGCAAGCCCACTTCGTGCACGAGTATAAAATGATAAAACATAAAACAATTCGCGCTCTAAACGTGGATGATATTTATGCTACTGTGCGATATTTATATACGCAAATTTTGTTTTGAACAGGATGCACAGCTGGTGGAAGAGGGCTACGGCAACGAGGTGATTTTCAATGGGCAGCACAGTGGTCCCTTCTACTTCGACTATGCCTTGCAGCACGTTTACTGCGGCAGCGGCACACCCGATGACTACTATCTGAATTCGAAGCAGGTGTACGTCAAGTTCCGCAGCAATGAAGCCATCACGAAGCGGGGCTTCCGCATCCTTGTCGTGCCCGACGCTAGCTGCCAGTATAGCTATGGCGGTCTCCAGGGACGCGTCAAGATTTCGGAGAGTGCCGATTGCGATGCGAATATTGTGGCGCCGGCGAATTACACGCTTAGCCTCTACTTTGCGGAGGTCGTCTTTGGGTCGTCCGATTGTAATGTGGAGTACGTTGAGGTCTTTGACAATCACACCAATCGATCTCTGCACCGGGTGTGCGCCTACTTGGACCCGGGCAAGAGTCTGTTCACCACGACCAATGAGCTGCGCCTGCACTTCAAGACGGGCAGCTTCTTCAGCAACTTTGATGTGACATATGTGGCGACGCCCGTCGCGGACGGACCCGGCTGCGGCGGCAGGCTCTATAACACCGAGGGCATATTCGCCAATCCCTTCTATCCGCAGAACGTGCGCAACAACTCCGACTGCACCTGGACCGTCCAAGTGCCGAGCAACACGCGTGTCCTGCTCAATTTCCAATGTGAGTTTATTTATACGCCCCCCTACCCCCCTCCACCCGCTATATATATATATATATATTATATATATATTTGCAGTTTTCAATATGGGCTCCAAGGCCACATGTCGCACGGACTACCTGGTGATTGAGGAAACAGACGAGCACGGCGAAAAGCAGGAAATGCGTCGCTTTTGCGGCGAGGATAGGCCACATATCTATTTCAGTAAGCGCAGCATCCTGACTGTGCACTTCCACAAGTCGATGAACTACGACGGCATCGGCTGGGTAATCAAATTTGATGGCGTCCATGCCAACTATAAGATACCACCCTATATGCTGGAATAATCATACGAATAAGATATAATCTAAATTTCAGCAAGCTTTTAAACAAAAACTAAATCCAATTTTTTATTCAATTACATTTACGACAGTAAAAACAATTCTGTAAATTTATGTTTTTTTTTTTAAATTTTATTGAATATATTTTAAATTAGTTATCTATCAAATAATTACTATATATAATATAATATAGAATTTTCCTCTTCATCTTTCTTTTCATCTTCTGCTTTTCCCTAAACTCAAAAAATTTAATTTAAAAAATTACTATGAAATAAAACGCAAAATTCACGTGTTTGTTTTTGTTGTTTTTTTTTTTGTTATTTTTTTTGTTTTGTTTTGCTTATAATTGTTGCTGCGCTCTTGCATTAACTATTAATATACAGTAAATGAAGAAAAAAAAAATTGTGGTACATGGTTATTTAAATAAAAGAATTACTTTTACGTAATTATTTAATGGTATTAAAAATAAAAAGGGCGCTCAATCACTCCTAATTAAGATAAATTAATTATTCACTTTAACAATTAACTGACCATTGTGGACCACACAAAAAAACTTTTCCTAATAAATACAATGCATACTCAACGGATGCTCAACTTTATGAATAGTTCTTTAATGCAAAAAGATATTAAAAAAAAAAAAAATTAAATTTAAATACGCCAAGCTAGTGCCCAGGGTCCGGGCGCTGAAACATATATGTACAAAAACCGATTGGCTTCAAAGTTTGCAACTAAAAACAAGATAAGTATATACCGAAAGAGAGGAGTGGGTTTCAGGTGCAGTTGGGTAGCGAGAGAGAGAGAGAGAGAGACAGAGAGAGAAAAAAAATGCGAGAAGGAGGTATAAGCCAAATATTCAAAAGGACCAAAACTCAAAACATAATTCCTGATATCTTAGAATAGAACGACAGGTTTGCATATGTATATATATATATATACGTATGTATGGGGCATATGATTTAAGCATTACTCTAGGCGACATTTATGTAATGAACACACACGCACATACTAATTAACAATTCAATTCGTTTTCTTTTTCTTTTGCAATTTTCTTAGTTCTGTGCTGATAACATTCTTTATATGTATAGTACGATATATGTATTGTATATGCATAACTCTTGAACAATCAAAATTTTCTTTTTGTTTTTGTTTTTGCTTTTCTATTTGTTTTTTTTGCTTTTTTGCACTACTAACGCGAACAACTGCGACTACATAGTATTTATGTAAATGATGTATGTATGTGTACATTTGGTTATAGATGCATATGCTCTGAATCGTGTAACAAACAATTACCAAATGGCGTTCAACATTATATAAATACGATTTCTACCGAGAAAAAATTAAACAAACAGACATTCAGATACAATTCACCGTTCATGCGGAGCTCCAACAAATATTGTCGAACTTCCAGGGCGCTCTTATGCTTTCAAGCCCGATCTTCAGCGTTCTTCATCTTCATTGTTTTTTGGTATATAATGTTCGTTTTTGTTTTAATTGTATAATTTGTATAATAATTTATGCTATGCAGACATTATTTTTGTCCAGAATTGACATAATCTGAATTCGTTGAAACACGAGAAACGTTGCCCATCGATTTAAACAAACTATTTCGCACACAGAAACACACACACACACACACCTACACACGCACAACACAACGACTGATATGTCTCAAATCTTTTTCAGTTAGTTAATTTGTATCTTTTTTATTTAGCAGCTTATTCGTTTCTCTCACTCTCACTCTCTATTTCACACAACTACACACAACACACACACACTCGCTCTCTCCCGTTCTTTCACATGCTCCGACTCTGTCTGTCTGATCATTGATTTGACCATTAACCGTGCTGGCCGACAAAAATCGTATAATGACAACGGCAACGCTTACGAAATACTCGATATCCATCTACGTAAGTGTATACTTAATGATAGATAAATATATATATATATATATATATATATAGATAAATTTGCAGATAAACTTAAACAGTATTTAGGTTACTTGGGGAATCGGCTGGGTTAGTGGTACAGTGGTACAGTGGTACAGTAGTAGTGTGGTACAGTGGTGTTGTCAGATCAACTAGGCGCTAATAACATTAACTACGAAACTCAAAATAAAAACTTCAGCTTCCGAGCACGCGCAGGCGTCGGCATTTCAGCTGGCACAGCTGCAACAGCTAGTTGGCTGCTGGCCACGCCTACGCGTTCAGGCACTGTTACATGCAGCAGAGGAAGCGGTGAAAGAAACTTTTGGCATTGCGGCGCGCACGGCTGGCCCTTAGCTAACAGATGATGCCCTGGTCCAAGCTCAGGTTGTTGGTGGCGCCAGCGGCGGCATTATTGGCGGCAATCACCACATGATGATGATGATGATGATGATGATGGTGCATATGATGATGATGCAAATGATGCGCTGGCGCCGGCAATCGGCCGTTCAACAGCAGCGCCGTGCTGCTGCCAGCGGTCGCATTGGTACTGCCGCTGGAGCCCGAGCTGCTGCTGCTGCTGCTGTTGCTGCTGTTGCTGCTGTTGCTGCTGATGTTGGCAGCTGAGTTGGGGCTGATGTTGTTGATCTGCTTCTTGTGCACGGCGGTTAGCGGCTCAGAGGCGCGACGTCCGCCGTGGCTGCTGCTGCAGCTGTTGCTGTTGTTGCTGCCAGCGCCGCTGATGCTGCGACGCATGTTGCTGTTGCTGCTGTTGCAGATGTTATTGCTGCTGCAGATGTTGTTGCTGCTGCTGCTGTTGTTGCTAATGTTGTTGCTGCTGCTGCTGCTGCCGTTGGCTGTTGGCAGCACAACGCTGGGCACGGAATATTTGCGCGGCTGTTGCAGCTGCAGCGACAACTGTTGCTGGCTGGCCGTGTTGCTGCAGTGCGCCTCGAGATCCTCCAGCTGGAACTTCTTGACCAGCGCCTTGACCGATGTGGCCGAGCTGCCCTCCGTGGCCGGCGTCTTGCGTATGACTTTGGGCGTGGTCGGCGCATCCGGGAACAGTGCCAAGGTGGCAATCACTGTCGACTCCTCCAGCCCGTTGCTGCCGATCTGTATGGTCGCCGTGCTGGCCACCGGTTTCTTGACAAACGTCGCCGTATATGTGTTCTCCTTATCCGAATCGGAGGCGCGTCGCGTTGGCGTCACAATCTGCGTGGGCTTCGATGTTGTCGCCGTTGCCGTTGCCGTTGCTGTTGCCGTCGCTGTTGCCGTTGTCGCCAGCGACATGGTCAGCGCTTGGGGCAGTGTATGTATGGCCGTTGTTGTCTCTGTGCTGGGGCTGAGCTTGTGGCTGGTGGCAATTGGTATTTTGGAGCTGGAGTGTGCCCGATGCCCGTTGTGCGTGGCTTTGCCGGCTGCTGTTCCCGTTGCAGATGTTGTTGCTGCTGCTGTTGTGCTGTTCTGTTGCTGCTGCTGCTGTGAAACGTTCTGCACGTCTGCCTGGTCGTCGTCCTCCTCCTCCTCCTCGTCATCGTCGTCATCATCGTCGTCCTCGTCCTCGTCATCCTGCACGAAGTCGGCATCATGCTGTGCTTGCAAATAAATTTGTCTATCCAAGGAGCATTCATCCTTCAGCCAGACATGCTCCAGGCAGCCGGCGGCATTCATGCGATCGCTGAGAGAGAGAGAGACAGAGAGAGAGAGTTATTTAGAGAATATTATAAATAGTCAACTGCACTCACTTTGGCTTAATTCGCAATGCGCGGCGTATGAAATCAATTGCCGCCTGGGAGACGCCGCCAAAGAGATTGTCGGGAAAGGTGAGGGCGCACTGTGAGATATTGAGGAAGGTCTCCTGTTTGGTGTCGCCGCCGAAGGGCGAGAAGCCCGATAGCAGCACATAGGCCAGCACGCCCACCGACCAAATGTCCGTGAGCAGCGACAGTGGCTCATATTGGAGCACCTCCGGCGCCACATAATCCGGAGTGCCGGCCATTTCGCGCACATTGATGCCCTCGCAGACGACGCGCGAGATCCCAAAGTCGCACAGCTTGAGGCCATCTGCAAAACGGGTCGAGCAGAAGACTTAAGCAATCGCCAATGGGCAAATGCTGCACTGCGTCACTTACCCTCGATGCGCTCGCCGGCCAGCAAAATGTTCTGCGGCTTCAGATCCAGATGCGCAATGGAGCGATCGTGCAAGAACTTGAGTGCCTTCAGCACTTCGCGCATGCAGTGGCGCGCCTGCGCCTCGCTGAGACACTCCTCGTTGTCCAGTATCGTCTGCAGCTCGCCGCCAGTTGCCCTGGAGGGAAGGCAGAAGGCGAATTTCAGCATGAGCATTTTTTTTGTGTTTTTCTAGTGTATCATAATAGCTGGTTTTACCCGGATATGCCGGATATTTTTATATAAATATATATATATATTTTTTTTTTTATATAAATATATATTATATTATTTATATAAACCAGGATCGTTGGTAGTTTTATATCCTGAACCAAAGACAATATAAATATTTATATTTATATATATGTATTTACATATATAAATATATAACCATTTTTTTTTATAGATATAAATATTTATTTCATTTCATTTTCCTAAAATCAATTAAAATCTAAAACAACCTTAAATTTTTTAAGTTTTTTTTCGTAGATTATGTATTAATTCACATGAATACTTGAATATTCTATGAGAGAGTCTATGGCAAAAGGCTGCACCAAGATCCAGAATATGTAAAAGGGATTTTTGAATCTCCTAGTCGAGTCTCCTCGCCTACTTCTTTAAAATCGTTTTCCTACAATCTTGGAAGTTTTAAATTCAGAATTGTATGCTAATTGGATCGTAGAAAAAAACTAAACATTTTTCCACCCATATTTCACGGTTTCGGTGTTTTCTAGCGTCACAAATAAAAACTACTGTGAAAAGTTCAGCTTTCTAGCCGCGTTGCACTTTAACTATCAGTTAGTCAGTCAGTCAATCAATCAATCAATCAAGTGTAAGTTGTTGATTAACTTACGCAGCGCAAATAATTCTGTGTCCTGGAAAAACTTGACCATGTTACTTCAAAAATCCAAAGAGCCACCAAATAGGCCTCATAAAATATTGCTAACTTAAAAAAATGTCTGTTCGAGCCGAGTTGAGCTATAATTAACAGGTGGTCAATCAGTCAACCAACCAATCAATCAATAATAATAAGTTTTAAGCGCATGGATGGATTTGATCATATTGAGCAGGTTCGGTTATCATTGCTTTAAAGTTCCTCTTCTGTCTTCTGCGATCTGAATCTAGGTCTGGTCTCTAAGGTCTTAGATATACAGTCTGATGTACACCACTAATAAAGCCCCAAATCCTTATCGGCATTTTGATAACGCTCGATATTATCGTTGTCATTGTTATCAGCTACTTACAGCTCTAGCAGCAGCGCCGTGTCCGAGCGCGTCTCGTGCACCGCATTCAGGTTGACAATGTTGTCCTCGCCCTCGCAGAGCATTAGGACGGCAATCTCGTGCTTGATCTCCTTGTCGCTGCTCTGTGCGCGTCGGCGTCGCTTCAGGAATTTGGCAGCGAAATGCAAACCGGTATTCTTGTGTATCGCTCGTCGAACAGCCGCAAATTTGCCCCTGCAATCAAAATAAAATTGAAAAAAAAAATAAATAAATATAAATAAATAAAATAAAAATGACAACGGATTAGTTTTGGCTAGCAAACCGGACCAGCTGCAGTCGCCAATTGGCAACGAGCACAACACGGCCCACACGCGCCCAGACTTTCATTCATAAAGACTGCCCAATTGCCGGCCAGCGACATCCACACCAAACTATGAGGCATCCAACATGACTCAACGATTCATCGAAGAACGGAATAAAGGAAAAGGCAAATGCCAGGGGAGGGGAGGGGAGGGGATGGGTTGGGAGGGGTTGCGGTGCGGGGCGGGGCGAGTTTGGTACGTCAAAGTCGCGTCGTCGAAACGCCTTTGACAAAGTACGTGCCATAATGAAGCAATTGCGCTTCCGGCAAACACTAACAACAACAACAACAACAAGAACAACAGCGACAAATCTGGCATACCAAATAAGTCGGTAAGTAGTTGGCCAGCCCCAGCTCCAACTGCGGTTGCAGCTGCAGCTCGGGAGCTGCAACAGACAGCGCCAAAAACAAGCTGAAGACGCATCACGCAAGCCTCCAACATCCAGACGATAACTCTTCCCAACCAGAACGAGCTATGTGTAGAGTTGTATTTTTTTCTGCCCATTTTATGTTTTACTCTAACCCATTTTTGGTTTAAAGCAAATCGGAAATTTTTGTTTTAAATTATATTAAAAAAAAAAAAATATGTAGATATTTTCAAAAGTATTTTAGAATTCTAATCTGTTTTTAGTTTTAAAATTAGTATTAGAAAATTTGAAAAATACAATATATAACAACATATCATATATATATTATACTTGACGACATTTAATTGGGCAAAATGTTACAAAGCGTTTTTTTTTTTAGCATAAAAAGATAATTTAAAGTAACTAAAAAAAATTAAGATACTATATAATTTCAAAGTATATTTCCGGTATTCAAATTGGTTGATTTTTAAAATTGTTTTTTAAGCGCACATTTTGTGCAGTAAAATATAAAAATGCTAGCTTTTCCAGATTTCAAATAAATCCATCAATTCAGATATATAAATATATATACGTATGTATGTTTTAGTAAACCAGAAGAATTTCTTTGACCAGCCCAAAAGTGAAGCTTGGAAAGAGCCAATAAATTAAATACGTGATATTATCGAATGCGAATACGAAAAGTAATCCTGGCGACTGCCAAAGAGTTATGCCTAGTTGCAGTTAGGGTATGCGATAATGAACGATGTAAGCGCTAGGCTGTCGTCGCCTTCACACGGACTGGTTTCTAATTGTTGCATGCCCCCTGCGACACCGCCGCATTGACAGACAACGAACAACGCCTCGATGTTGGCTCCTGCAGCAACATTCACAAATTGTCAAATGTGTCGCCGCTTGAGGACAAACGGGCTGCTGGGCTATGGCCATTAAAGTGAAATATTTCGTGCTTGCCACGCAATGAAGACGCATGAGACACGATCCAGACGTCAGGCTGCCAGTGGCCGAGTCCACTGCTGGCTGTAACTGCAACTGCAACTGAAACCGGAGCCAGGGCTATTCAATTAGCGCCAGCAACATTTGCATCTGGCTTTGGCAACATGTTGCCAAGCCTTGTCAGCATTCCGTGCAGGCTGCAGGTGCATTAACAGTTCTTTCGTTGTTGCTGTTGCCGTTTATTATTTTGTATCTTTTTTTTTTTTTTTTTTGTAATTTAATTACAAATTATTTATTTTTATTTATTTATTTTTTTTTTTTGCAACACTGCGACTAATTGGGCAAGGTTTTCAGAGTTGCTGTTGTTGGTTGTTGCTGCTGATCGGTCACAAAGTTTAGTAGCTCGCTGTTACGTAACGCAGTTGGCACGACTTTGTTGTTGTTGTTGTTGTTGTTGTTGCTGCTGCTGCTGGGAGATGACGCAGCTGAGCTGGGAACTGAAGATGTAGCCAGAGGCTGCGGGGGTGAGGTGTGGGCGTGCAGCAGTTCTTAGCAGCGGCAGCTGGTTAGTGAACTTTTAAAGGTTATTGCCTAAAAAACCTTGGCACAGGGCGCATTCGGGCTAACGGGTTTACGCCACATGCATAGATGTGATGTGTGTATTATGTGTGTGTTGTGTGTGTAAGTTCATGGTTGGTCACCGTTGCTGTCGTTGTTCTTTTTGACCGGCCACTCCCACGCGCGTTGCCCTTTTTTAATGGTTCATTAAATCGCAACAACACAACAAGCCAAGCACTGTGGGGCTCACATGAGAAGACAGTGTTTAAAAAGTCGAACATTTTTATATTTGTTTTAAATTTAAATGAATGCGTATTGTCTACAAAGCTAAACATTTAGTATTAATTTATTAAAAAAAAAAAAATAATAACCCACAATAGATTGAATATTTTTTTAATAAAAGTCATTTTAATTGCTAACTACCGAAATGTGACATTTTAAATTATTTTTGATTTTAGTCGTCAGTATTAAGAATAGATTTAAAACATTTGTTTTTTTGTTCGCCTAGTAAAATTTACTTTTATGTTTATCTTAGCCACTATTTGTAACTCTTGCAGGCTTTTTTTTTACATATATAAATATTTTCTTTATGTACTTGTTTACTTTAATTAACATCTGCTTTTTCGACTGCTTATACTAAATAAATAAATAAATATTCCTTAGACAAAGTTAAGCCAATAAAACATTTATATTATGTCCACTTTTAATTTGAACAATTATGACAATTTTCGGAGTTTTGTCAAGCCAAAGATTGAAAAGGCCCCACAGTGCTGTGTCGCTTTTGGTCAAGTGTGAATTTGACTATCGAGTGGATTCTAAAATGGTCAGCTTTGGCAGCGACAGCGATCGATCCGAGCGAGATTCAGATTTGCGAACCATCAGCTGTCTATGTATCTGCCTGTCTTATGGCATTTACTGGCTCGCCAGGCACATACAAGGCATTGTTTGGCCCGATCTTTGTGACGCACAATTCTCAATTTGCCAAACGGAGCCGACGACCAAATAAGGTGGCGTTTAAAAGCGCTCACAAAGCGCTCGGCGCGTGCACGTGTCTGTACGGCTACAGGCCAGCGGGGAGGAGGGTTGGGGGCCAGGTATAGCGGGGGTGGGAACAAGAAAAAGATTTGATCTAGCTGCTTCAATATTTACATTCACCTTTGCCGCTGGATATCGAATGGAGCAGCAAAATTATTGCACAATTTGCGTTGATCGTTTGGACGTCCAGTCTCTGGGACCGGGAAGAGAGCGGAGGGCGGGCCATTGATTAGGATCGAGGTAAGCAGATATTTGACACAGCGTTCTAAAATCAGCAACGAATTGTTGTTGCTGTTGATGATGTTAGAGCAGATCAAAGAAGTTCAACGCCAGACACGAAGTAATGGAATGCAAATTATGCCGGCGAAGAGCAAAAATATCTCTGTCTCGAGGCAACGACTATCGATAGTATCGAATGAAATATTTCGAAAATAGTATTCAATAATTTAAACGATTTCCTTGGTAGTAATTCAAGAATTAACAATTACTTAAGTAAGTCAAAAAGTATTTATGTACATATATAAAGTGAAATTTCGCTAAATATATATATATATTATATACATATTTATTATTATTGGTAAATATATATTTATTGGCAGAAAATGTGTCAATATAAGTTACAAATATCATATTTTTATTTAACGCATATATTGTAAATTTGTATATTTGGTTTTTAGTAATTTATATTGTTGCGATATTCTATTCGATAGTTAATTCGTTGGTGTCTGCCCCAATTTTCAAGTGCTGCGCTGGCTGCAGCTTCATCTTCGTCTGTTGTTTACTTTCTCAATTGAATAAACAGCATTTGGTTCCCCACCACCTTTGAAGTTTGTGCTTTTAGCCTGCATGTTGTAAGGC
This sequence comes from Drosophila colorata, assembly GCA_035041545.1. Taxonomy (NCBI): domain Eukaryota; kingdom Metazoa; phylum Arthropoda; class Insecta; order Diptera; family Drosophilidae; genus Drosophila; species Drosophila colorata. The sequence goes on along the minus strand of JAWNLD010000490.1, from coordinate 12,214,075 downwards.
CTTTTAATTGCTGCCAACGCATCTTTGTTTTGATTTTTTCATTCCTGTTGTTGTTGTTGTTGTTGCTGCTGTTGCTGCTGCTGCTTGGACCACCAATTGAGACCGCATTGCATTTGGCTTATTTACGGGTTCTTGTGCGGGTCAGTTTTAGGTTTGGCCAACAGACAAGCCAAATGCAAATATGCACATTAAATGTGAATTGTGCAAAGATCTGAGTTTGAACAATGCCAATGGCGCCCACCCAATCGAAACAGCAACAGCAACAACAACGACAGCAACAGCAAAAATAGCAACAATGTCACACTACGCAAATTTGTATTGCAAATGAGAAAATACAAAAAAAAAAAACAAATAAAAATACAAATTAAATCAAATAAAAGTTTGTTAACAAGGTGCAAATTACTAGGCGGGTGCTGCACTAACAGCAGCTGCTGCTACCAAGCAGCCAAAAGGTCAGCAAGTTGCAGCTCCAGTTGCCCAAAAGCGGCTTGATGAGATGAGCTGAGACGAGGTGAGGCTAAAAGCTAAACTGACTTGAGCTGAGTTGGGGCGAAGGTGAGAGAAGGTGAGGGGGCATCCGTTCAGCTTATGACTGTTCCGTGTGGGTGAGAAATGCACTTGCTACACTCGAAGAAAACCCCAAATCAAAGTACAAAAATGGTCAAAATTAAGCCCAGATGAAAGTTTTCCAATTTTAGTTTGCCGAATAAAAATCCATCAAAAGATAAAACTCAAATACAATAATTAATCTAAGATATGTATCTTAAATAAGAACGTTCTGCGCTTATTTCCAGTACGAAAATTCGGGTAGTGCGTATTTTGTACCTAATTCAAGAATTTTGTTACTATCTACGCAACATCTATTTTAAAATGAAAAATAATTAATATCTGATTAAAGTATCTTTTAAGAAAATTTATATTTTCTAGGATATAAACGTTGAAAACGTTTTACGCTTATTTTAGGTATATAAATTGTTGTAATTAGTATATTGCGCAATCCAAGTCTCTTTTGAACTTGATTTAAGTATCTTCTTAAACGAAATGTGTTTTGAAAATCTTAAGAACAAAATGGTTTTGAATTCTTTCTAGGAATCTACTAGAATTTAGGACGGAATCTTTCGCTGAGTGTGGTGGCCAAGAGCACTCAGTAGCTGTGCACTCACCGTTACCCACCCCCGTCCGCACTCTAAACTCTACCACACTTCTAGCTTACAATAACATTTTGCAGGCTTGGCAGCATTTTAACAACAGCTGAAGAATCTTTTTGCCTTTGACAGACGACGATGGCGATGATGACAAGGATGCGGATGACGACAAAGTGCGGTTAAAGTGCTTGCTGTTTGTTATTGCTGCTGCTGCTGCTGCTGTTGTTGCTGCTGCAACCGCTTTTAGTGCAACCGGGTGCATTGAACGGAAGAGTGGCCGCGAGTCGCCTCAAGTCGCGCGCAAGTGTGTGTGTGTGTGTGTGTGTGTGTGTGTGTGTGTGTGTGAGTGTGTGTGGAGTGCAGTCGAGTTAAATCATCTGGCGGCTGTCAGGCAGGCAAATAGTTGCCCTTAAGGTGACTAACTAGACACAGTCGCGAGGAGTGCAGCACATTTGATGCCTGCTCACTAATGCGACCAATTAAATTGGCAAGACCGCAAGACATGACGCACGCTGTTTGCAGACAAATACCATGCAACATCCATGTGGCAGCAGCCATAGAGCTATGCGTTCCTTGACCCATAAAATATGTGCACAGCATTTTCAATAGAACGTGCATGCAGTCAAACGTCGCTTTATCAAAAGTTTCTTTAATTCGATTTACAAATCAAACAGAATTTAAATCTAAGGTCGGTTTCTTGAAATGACATCTTTAACTTGTATAATATTGAAAATAGGTTGTAACAGTCAAGCTTGTCTATAATTTATACAGTTTCTGTCCATCGAATCGAAAGTAAGGCGAGTTTATTCTGAGAGTATTGAGAGATTGATTTATAGCCATTAAATTATATTTCTGCTTATTATTTTTTATTTCATTGATTTATTTTATGATTTATTTTCTTTGAGTGTTTGACTTAATTGATATCAAGAAAATAATGGAAATTCACTCAACCTTTTTCCATAATAGTTTTTGTAAGGCATAGACGCGAATTTTATAACCCATTGCTTTAAGTTTGTTATGACTGTGTTTAAATAATTTCTATAATTTTAGTATTTTGTACGCATGTCATTTCAGCAGCTTTCCCCATTTTACAAATTGACATCAATAACTTCCGTTAAATGTGCCAATTGTTAATGCTTCTTAGCAAACACGCAAAAAACAGAAAATGAAAAAACAAAACTTTTGACGCTCGCTGCCTTTTTTGGTAAGCTCAAAAAAAAAAAATTCATAAAATAAAAGTGATCAGCACACACACACACATACACACAGAAACCGCACACAAAACGCGTGGGCGTCGCGCGCGCTTTGTTTTTAATTTCGGAGCAAATTTGGTCAGCGCTTAACGCAACAGCAGCAGCAGCAACAATCGCTTAATGTATTTAATTAATTTAATAATTTTGCGTTTTTTTTTTCTGCCTGTTCGGCGCGTTTAAAGGCAAACACGCATAATAATTACGCATACGCCGCTTGAGCCAAGGATTTCGCTGTGCATTTTTTTTGTTTGTTTGCTTTAAATCATGTTGTTTGCCTGCAAATCCAATATGCAAAAACCCATTTAAGGCGGCGGCAGCAACAGCAACAACAACAACAACAGCAGCAACTGCAAGAGCTTTGGTTGTCTTTTTTAATTAAGCTCATGTCAGGGCACTCCAAAGGGGTTGTCGACGCCATCCGCGCGTCAACAAAATTCAAACCCAATCCACAATTCACAATTCCACCCATTCACAATTGCATATATTTCAGGCGCATTCTCTCATTCTAACGCATTGTTGTCCTCTCGTCCTGCCCCCAAGGGGGGGCGTCTGGCGCTGCACAAATTGTTTGCGCCTTTGGGCTTTTAGCACTTGACATCATTTCCATTATGCATAGACAGGAAGCTAGCCCAGCTAAAGTACTGTGCCTAATAGCAGTATGCAGACAGCTTAAATTATTTTTAGAATATTACGTGCTGTGGTACTTTATGGCATAGCAAAATGTGTGCACATAAAATCTGCATTCACATAAGTTTATAACAATTGTAAACAATTTGACTATTGATAAATCCCAAAATCTATCAACATGAAAAATAATCGTTTGTGTGGGAGCAATAAGAATAAATATATATTGATGATAAATGAGAAAAATAGAATTGATATATTTCTATTCATATTTTTGAAGATATATGATTGTATATATTATTTTATACAAGGCGTCCGATCTTATGTTTTTTTTTTTTTTATAAATTTCCTAAAGACCATTTTAATTGTTGTTTTTGCTTTATCAATATACTTTTCTGTTACACTGTACACACAGCGGGCTGTCCTGTGTCAATCCCTAAGGTTCTGCACTCCACACACACAAACACACATACACACACATGCACATACACACACATGCACACACACACAAAGGCGACACCGGCACTCACTTGAAATTGTGTCAGGCTCGTTAGTTAACTCGAGCTCCTTTTACCCGTTCTCTTTGCCTGCCCTCCTCCATCCTTCCGTCCTTCCTTCCTTCCGTTGGGGCTTACTGAAGTGCCTACGACAGATCCCCTCTGCCCCTACTCGCCGCAGCGATTGCTTTAGGTGCATTTGTAAAGCGGCTTTAATTATGATAAATTAGCTGGCAATTGGCAGGCAGCTGCCAAGACTTAAACTTCAGCTGCTGCTGCTGCTGCTGCTGCGGTTGCTGCTGTTATCCTTGAGCTGCCAGCCAGTTGTTGTTGCCGCTGCCGAGATTGTCTGGCTATTGATAAGACGCATTCCTCAAGCTTTGTGGCGACTGGCAGCAGCGGCAGCGGCAGATAGAGCACACATGCCCCATGCTCTCATGCTGCGAAAAATGTATCGCCTCTGGGCCCCCGCAAACGCCAATGGGTGCCACATGCCACATATCCATAACTTGCCGCACATGCCACCATTGCAGACAAGAGTCGCAAAACGAATTTATTGGCCATTGGCAGCTGCTGTTGCTGTTGCTGTTGCCACGACTGAGATTTGCTTTTGATATTTGGCCAAAGTTCTTTTGGGCCGACCTTCAATGCGAGTCCATTAAAAAAAAATGAGGAGGAGTAGGCTCCAAATAGAGCGGGTGTGTGCATGCGTGTGCTTGTGTGTGTGTGTCTGAGCTGATCAATTGATAGCCATGCCACATGCCACATGCGACATGCGACAACTTGCGGCGATTGCTGCCGCCTAGCAGCGCAAGATCGTAAAAATGTTTACCCCGAGTGCCACATAGACCCCATAAAAATAACGTGTCCGAGCGATTTGAGGACAGACCCGAACATGTTGTACGTGTCATCAGCACATAATCAAGGTCTCGCAGCTAAGCCAAGTAACAGCGCAACAACACAACAACTGCAACAGCAGCAGCAACAACTGCTCGAAAAGACAACAAACAAATCAGCGTGAAAGCCGCTTGACTAGCGAATACCCTGTTAGCTACTTTATAGTTTCTATTCCCGGCACTATTAATAATTTATACATAAAAAGTATATAAATTTGCTAAAAATTCTAAAATCTTCATCTTTGAAAACCATTTCAGAAATATGATTTGAATATACTGAATAATATATATATATAATATAATAATAATAATATATATATATATACATCATAGTTTCCAAATAATTTCTCACTCAGAAATATTATTACTATCGATATTATCCGATATTATCGATAAAAGTACGGTTTTATAAATAAAAAAAAAGTACAAGATATGAGTACCATTAAAAATATCGTTAGTGGCAGAATCAAAAACAAACAATTATAAAAAAATTTAACATTTCTAGCTCCTATAGACAAACAGCTTACAACAGTTACTATATATACGGCAAAAGAAATATTATCCGTCTTCTGTCTATTACATATATTGGCCCAACTGTGGTATACAAATTTTCCAACAATTTGCCTGCGTACAGGGTATATAAGATAAATAACAACAAAGTTTTCACAACTTTATGCACACAATGTAAAAATATATGTACCTAGATGTGTATGTTTTATGATTATTGTTGTTCGTTATTATTATAATTGTTGTTGCCTCTGTTGGGCTGTTGCTGTTGTTGTTGTTGTTGTTGATGTTATTGCTGCTGTCGTTATGTGCTGATAATGCGGATATACACGGAGGGGGGCACAGGAAGACGCCGCTGCTGCTTTGCATGCAGAGCGAATGCAGTCTTCGAGACGTTGTCAGCATTGTTGAGTTTCTTTCGAAATTCACACAACAACAAGAAATGTATGTTGCTGTTGCTGTTGCTGTTGTTATTGTTGTTGCTGTTGCAGCTGCTTTATGTGGCGTATGTGTAACAGAGTATCGCTTAGCCCCCACCCCTCCCCACGGCAAGTGAAGGTCAGCCAAAGCGTGGTGTCCAGCTGGCCATCCATTTGGTTCCAATCAGTTGGAGTGTGGAATATGACGCATTTTTATAAGCCGCTTACGCGTTACATAAGCCCCCCAATCGACAATTCAACTAATGCCGGCGGCTATGCGCGCCATACGAGTCTGAGATTTAACTGTTTTTTCTCTTTGCAACGCCTAACGGCTGCCCAAAAGACTTAGAAACCAGGCTGAGCTCGTGAGGATTCTTAATATAGCTGCCAAGTTTTTTAGTACGGGGCGAGAAAAATATAAATTCGTATGTTTTTGGGTCAGTTCTTTGGGGGTTTCCGACTACGTAAGTCCTGTACTATCTATTATAATATAATAATATAATATATAATAATATAATATAATATAATCTTAATAATTTTATGCTTTCAACAGGATTAACAGTTTATTGTTTTGGACGCTAGAGAAGCTAGTTCACAAGCTATAAATATTTATTTTTTTCAAATCGTAAAAATCGTACTCTATTGCAATTTTAAATATTTTGTTTTGTTTAGACTTAACATCCACATAACATTAGCTAAGGATTACTAAGAAATTTATTTAGAAAATATTTTCTTTTACTCAAACAGGGAGAGTATATGCATTTTGCTTAGCTGTGATATTTTCTGAACTTTTTTCATAAATTTGTTGTTGTTAAATATTTATTTATATTGCTAATAAAAATGTCTAAAAACAAATAATTACTCACTGAACAGCAGCTAAATCAGTTTTTGGAGTTAGTTGAATGCATGCACGAAACAAACGGGAAAACTACAAAAATTAATCGGGCGCGCACAGAATTCCATGCCAAGTCACAGAGTCACAAAACAGCAACAGCAACAACAACACGATAACAACAACCAGCACAGCGACAACTTCTGATCATTGCTGTGCGCTGAGTCATCAACGCAGGTGACGCAGTGCCAAACGCGCAGCAGCAGCAGACAAAATTTCGGCTTGCAGCCTGGTTGACAGGGGAAGGGGGGGACGGGAAGCTGTATGTTGGATAAGAAAGTGATGCTCTGGGTAGGTGCATAGGCTGGCGGCACAGCAGCCCGAGAAGCGTTCCCATGGCGTGAGTCACGCCCAAGATTGCGGCTGCCGCCGCCGCTAACTGTTAATCTCGGCAGGCAGGCAGCCAAAGTGGCAGCGCTGGGTTGCTGTGGCATCATCATCATCATCATCATCAGTAGCAGCAGCAGCAGCTGCCTTGGCTTTGGCTGCTCCGCGTTCCAAGAAGTCGCGCTGCTTGCTCGCTGCTGACCTCATGATGTAATCGCGCGCGTTTCGCGCTGCCAACTTGAAAGGGTCGTTCAAGGCCGTCGTTGGTTGTTTTTTTTATTTTTATTTTATTTTATTTTTTTTATTATTATTATTATTTTTATTATTTTTTTTTCGCATGTTGCGTGTGGGCTGATGCTGCCTAAATCGAGACCAAAGTCAAAACCAAGGCATCGCCTAGCCATTAACCATAAAACCCCCTTCTAGCGCCCAGACTTGGCCCGCACCCAACTACGTTCAGTGTTCGTCGTGTAATTTAACGCTTTGAACTTTAACGCTTCGTTAAGTTTCACGCATGCAGATTTCAAATGCTGCCCGTGTGTGTGCGGGTGTGTGTGCGGGCCTGTGCGTCCCAATTCTGTCAATCAACTGCGTTTTTTGTGGGTGCCAAGCGTTTTGTTTGGATAATGTTAACCACAAAAGGCCAAAGTCAAAGTATTAATAACAACAACAGCAACAACAACAACAGCAAAGGGAAAGGCTCCTCCAAAGCGAGTGCATCAAATTGCAGCCGAGTGTCCAAGAGACTCAAGGCTTCTGCGACAACAAATGTGGCCTAAATGAGTTCAAGTGGATTTTCAACTCTTGAACAAATCCAAAAAAAAAAAATAATAATAATAATAATTTTGTGTTTTTTCCGTTTGCCTTGGCCAAAAAGTGAATCAGTTAAATGAAGCAGCTTAAAGAGAGCGAACAAAAATTTAACACACACCAATAAAACAGTCATCAAAAATGCACACGAGGCTTGGAAAATATGCCATGACTTAAACCGGTTTAGTTGCCAACCCACCAACCCACCAGCCCCCTACCCCCAACCCTCTACCCCCAGACCGCTCAGCGAACGCGCAAAGCTTCAATTCAAATAGATTTTAAAGCCGCGTCTCGTTCTGTAGCCATAGCTGGAGTTGGCTGGAGCTGTAGCTGCTAACTAGCTGCGGGACGACAGGTCAAGAGTGCAGCGGCGTTTCGGAGCGGTGGCAACTCTGCTCCCCATTGTTGCAATTATGCTAATTTTTTGTGCGAGGCCTGGGAATAAAGAAGTAAAGTAAAATACAAAACAAAAACCAAAAATAAAATGGAAAAAGTGGAAATGAAATGTTTTTCACACATGAATGCGAATGCAGTGCGCAATTGGGAGGGTGGGGCAGGGGCAGCGACAAGGGGGATGAGGCAGGGGGAGGGACAGCCATTGAAAGTCTTTTTTTATTTCTCTGTGTGTGTTTGGTTGCCGCCAACGTTTGATGGAAACGAGTTTGTTGTTGCTGTTGTTGCTGCTGTGGCCGCGTCGCGGAAAATGTGGGAAATTCATGGAAGCAATTTTTCGTTGTTAAAAGGCTTTAAAACTCTCTGCTCATTGCCTTGCGATTGAAGCGAGGCGCAGGCAGCGCGCCGAATGAAATACAATGCGCGATTTATAACCTATAGAGAAAGAGCGCGGGTTTGGTTTGTGGCATATAATGCAGTCTTAGTCCCGTCCCGTTCCGTTCCGTTCCGTCCCCTCCCGGCTCAGCGCCCAGCTAAGCTGTGACTTTGTTGCTGTCGGTGCTTGTTAATTGCTGTGGCAAAAGGTTCTCACGTCTCTCTTTGGACCGACTGCCAACTTGAACGTCTCGGCTGTCCGCGTCGCTGGTTTAGTTGAGCCATTAGCGCGTCTCTTTAGCCAGAACCCGATCCAACTGGGTGGCTCGATAAATAGCTATGCGCGAGATCGTGCAGGAAAAGGCGAACCGCCGATTGAATTGTTGACGCTGCAATCTCAAAAGCCACGCTAGAAGGCAGGGGCAGGCTCAGTGCAATGTCTTCCAGGAAGAGCGCAACTGCAAATATTTCTTTAGCCAAGCCAGCTGCTAGCTTGGTGGTAGCTGAGCTCATTGAGCGCGAATGCATCAATAGATGCCGACGACAATAAGCCAAAAACTGCAAATAAATCCGTTTATCCGTTGAAAATGCAGCAAATGCTTCAGCTCAAAGCCAGGTGAAATGCAACGCCCGCCAATCCCGTAAAGCCAGCTGCACTTGGCACTACTGGCCGTCATAATAAAATCGGTTAATGCAATAGAAATTTATGAAAAGCAGCGCGAAAAAACGAAGAAAACACACGACACGACACGACATACAAATAAATTGTGCGCATATTAGAAAAAAAAAACAAAAACAAAAAAAAAACCCAAAACAATAATAATAAAATGAAAAGCGCAAAAACAAAAATAGAAATAAAAAAAAAAAACACGACAGCAAGCACGCAACCTCAAAGTCCAAGTGGAAGCCTGTCTAGCAACTGGCTGGCTCCAAACTCCGTCTCCGTCTCCGGCTTTGGCCGACTAGCTAACTGAATGGAATGACTAACTAGCTAACTGACTGACTGACTGCCTTGGCCAAGTGAAAGAAAGAGTTAAGACTTAAGCGCTGCCGGACAGCGGCTGCCTTTCTACTTATGACTATTTGCACTGTCGTGCATTGCATGCCAGCCAACTGGCTAAATGGCCGATTGGCCAATAGAAGAAGTTGCCGGGCCAGCCAGTCTGCATTGCCTATAATGCCAAATCATTGAATGATAAGACGATTAAATGGTTAATTACAATTATTATTAAGTGCAGTTGTGCTTGTGTTGCGCTAATAACTTTGATTTCTACCATCGATAATGTATCGATAAATGCCCATAGCATGTCAGCGGATTATCGATCAAATTATTTGGCGACTGAGCACTAAAAATTAACCAAATTAGTGTTTAATCGATATATAATTATCAGAGTACTCACATTTTATTACATGTCAGTCGATTAGAGTTTTTTTATTGAATACTTTAAAAAAGTCAACGGAGCTCTTGTTAAATCGATCAGAAATTATCGATAATCAATTGTCAATGTTTCTGACAATGAATGCCAGTTATTTACATACTTTTAATGGCTAATGCAAAATAACCAAATATTGTGCAAATATTTTCGATAGCTACAATTAAATGTGTCTAGATAATTGCAGTATATATATATATATATATATATATATATATATATCTATTTTTTTTTATATTGAAGTTCTATAGTAAATGTTATACGTTTTTTATTTTCATAATCGCATATCGTTGCAGTTATCGAGACATTATCGTGAGCCACAACTGGAACTGGGCAATAATCTAAAACCTTCCACAATTTATCCGGGCACTTGAGCGGTCGTAGAACTCGCAATGGAATTTTGTTTTGTACTATCTCCACGCCCCGTGCGAACAAAATTAATTGTTAATTAATTATTTACTTTTTTATGTATTTTGTATTTTTATAACTTTTTAACTGGCAATGGAGAGAATGGAACTGACAACGGTCAACGCCACACAACCGCACACTGACCAAAATCATGGCCAGCTAAACATCATTACGATGCGGACGGTGATAACGATGAAGAGGATGATAATGCTGCTGTTGCTGCTGATATGATGATGATAATGATGATGTCAGCTAGCCAAGGAGTTGCACAGCTTGAAAATGGGTCAAACATGTGGCTGGCTGGCCAGACCAGCAGCTGAGCGGAGCAGCTTTTACTTTACAACAATTGACAATACGATGACTTGCGCCAAAAATTGTTAGCTAGCCGTTTGCTGTACCGACGTGCAGCGACAGCGTGCAACGCCGCAATGTTGCAACGTTGCGATAGCGTCGCATTTTGCGGCATCTCGCCGTCTCCGTTGTCGGTTTCGAGTAAAAGTGAAGTTTTATTTTCGATTTGGTGGCAGCTTTTTATACTCGTTCACGAATTGAAAAGAGTATATTGGGTTTGTCCGTCTTGCTTTAATTTAATTGGTTCGCCGTCAGTTTGAAAACTAGATAAGATATCTATAATTTTTAAAAGATCGCCCAAAAAACTGGACGTGGTGAACTAGTCGGCCACGCTGCCACAAATTACAAAAATCTGTATTTTTTTTCAAATGTAAACGAGCATTGAGCAATCGGTTATACTCGGCTGCAATGTAGTCTTACTTGTTTATTTGTTTTGCTTGGTTCACTTTGGGCTCTGGGTGGGTGGGTGGCTGTTCAATTTCCGCCGGCGATGCTGTTGCTGCTGCCACATATCAGAAAAGTCGCTGGTCGCTCGCTAATTAAAAGCAGCCATAAAATATAAGTTGGGCCCACAACTTGCAACAAAGAGCTGCAACTTACAATTGCCGCCTGGCATTGGACTCATTACGCCCGGACGCAAGGGCGCATCGGCCACTTGAGTTTAGTAGCATAAATATATATATATATACAAAAATATATATATTTATATATATATATAAATATGTATGTGTGCATAGGAGGCGGCGCAGGCGCTTGAGGGCCTGCTAGTTGCATTAATGCGCATCACGTAGCATCCATGTTCCGCTCCGCACTGCCCCGCTGCCCCGCTGCCGAGTTGCCCGCCCATCCACAATCCGTGCGTGCAGCGCTGTGAAACCAATCAATGCAGCTGAGGCAGGCAGCTGAAGCTGGCAGCGGATGCCGGCGGGGGTGTGGGTGGGTCACTTGGCGTGACGCCGCTGCCATTGCCGTTGCTGCATTTCTATGTTGCTGGCCGCGCACAGCAACAGCAGCAGCAACAGCAACAGCAACAAACTAAGGCAAAATCATGCGTTAAGATTTTCACATGTGCCTGCATTTTGAATGAGTGTGTTGGTGTGTGTGTGTGTGTGCCTGTGCGTGTGTGTGTGTGCAGCACGCGTTGCTATTTCCGTTCTGGAAGAACAGCAACAACAGCCCAGGCAGACACGATCGCTGCTGCTGCCCCGCAAATGGGTCAACCGATCGCGTAGGCCTGGAGGAGTTGTCCAAGTGGATTTTCTCAATGGTTGAGTCCATTCATAGCGACAACTCAACTCAATCACTGGGTACAGTTATTCACAGAGCAGCTGCTTCACTGCTCCACTGTCGCCACTCTGCTCCTCTCGACGGCGATTAAATTGTTGATGATTGTTAATAACATTAAGTGATATTTATTTTATTGCAATGAATTTGTAACTTTTGTTTTTTATTGCGCCCTCTTTCATAAGTATTTATATTTATAGCATTTATCGATAAGTATATTGTTGACACTTTTCGATCTAATTGTTTGCGATTTCAACATATTTTACAATAAATAGATTAGTCAAATTATTGTTAGAGCAAGACAAATTTATTTATTTAAAAATTTTCTATTTTTGGTTGCTGTCACTTTGTGGCATCTTTAATAAAGTCCAATCGGTTTACAGACATTGTCGATAACCATTTATCGATAAATGCTAACTGATTGTAATGAACATAAGTAACATCTAGTGGCAATTATTGACTTGACCAAGTTAATTTGCCATTATTGATCAATTTTATTTCTATTATTACTTTATTCAATAGTTTTTGATTTTATTGCATTTATTTTATTATGATGCAATTCTATCGATTTGCCCTTTTATTCATATAGTTGCCATATTTTATTCATTCTCATTTAAAAACTACTCTAATACTTAAACGAAATAAGCGCATGTTAAATATCTGCTATTATACTTAGTACTACGCATATCACTAATCAATCAATCAGTATACATAGCATATAGTGTTTATAGTATCATTATTTTCAATTTTCCCTGGAATGTGTGGCATACTTGCTTTTCATTCTGCGCAATATAGAGTTCGCATTTAAGCGTTTGTGAGTTTCGGTTCTCGCTGCCTATTCAAGCGGCTCACTGATCATTGATCACTGATCATTCATCGATAATTTTTCATTCATATATGTATGTATGTGTAAATACGATGGAATTGCAACTGCAGTTTTATTGTATTTTCATTTAATTTTGTTGTTTGTTGTATTTGTATGTTTGTGTTTGTAATTCATTCATTGATCCATACAAACACACACACACACGCACACACACACACACGCACACCCAGCAGCAACAAATTAACAACAGTTTGTTGCCTTCTACCGCCGGCTCTTCATGTGCCCCATCATGTGCCACAATGTTCCCGTCTGCTACCCTTGCCCCCGATCTGAACAATCCGGACATCTCGTATTCCATGTTCCATGCTCATTCATGCGCACGATCTTTCATTCATATGCACAATTTAAGCGACGCACTCGTCCACACACACGCACACACACGCACACACGAACACATATGTATGTATTTTATAGTAAAAATTTGTTTTCAAGCAGCACAAATTAATGTTTATTTATTCTTGGCTCGGTTTTCTTTTCATTTCATTTCTGTAGTTCGGCTTTTTTCTCGTCTCTTGTTCTTTTTCTTTTATTTACTTTATTTTTGCCACGCTTCTTCGATTGTCGTCGCCATTTTTTCAATTAAATTTCAATTTGAGTTTCTTCCTGAGCCATCGCCTCCATTGATTGTGCCCCTAGCGGCCCTCGCCCTCGCTCTATCACCCATCTCTGTCTTTCTGTGTGCTGATATTATCGCTACTGAGCCAAGTAACAATAACAACAATAACTTGTTAAGCACACAACTCGTGTTGTTGTTGTTGTTTTTTTTTTTTATTATTTTTTTCTTCTTGTAATTAAAATTGAAATTTTCGTTTATATTATTTTATTTTTTTTAGCCACCATCACTTTACTCTTTAGCTTCTAGTTGTTGCAGGACTTTGGATTCTGGCGTTAGCTAAAGCGTCGCTTGCCTGCAATATTTGCATTGCATTTCACACAATGCAACGTTTGGCTAAGAAAAAGTTTTGAGCCAACATTGTTACATATTAGCCGGCACCGCGATGCGGCAAGAAGGTGCAGAAAGGGAACTAACTGTACGGTGGGTGGGGTGGGAGCAGGTAGGGAGTTGGGAATGTGGGAGCTGCCTGATTGGCTGGCTGCTTAGTAAGGGAAGGCTGGCGGCAATGCGGCCGAAGACAAAGCGCAATACAAAATAGACAATGGAATGTTGTGGCCCAAAATGGAGTTGGCCAACAGCAGCATAAACAACAACAACAACAATTGGCAACACTTTTGCTTTAGTCGTGGCGCTCGCTGCTTGCAATTGTGTTTGCGGTTGTGCGGCGTCGCGACGCGTCGTCAACGCGACTTTCGCAGCAGTGTCCGCATTTTTTCCAACATCATCTGCTTGCTGTTGTTGTTGTTGTGTTGTTGTTGTGGCATCCATCCGCTTGCGGCTAGCCGGCTGTTGCCGCCGTTGCAGGGCTCTCTATTTGACGGCTCTAACAAAAAGTCTTCAGCAAGCAGCACTGGCTATGCAAGAGCCCAGCAGCAGCAGTAGCAACAACAACAACAGCAACATTAATAGCTCTCGTTGCAAGTAGGAAATGTTGCATAATTTATGAGGGGAAAATTGTTATAGTTTTTTTTTTCTTTTTCTTCGACTTCATTTTCTTTGTCGTTTGTCTCTGTTTTCATTCATTATTTTTGCGGCAGCTTGAAGCGGCCTTGAAGTGTGTGAGAAATGAGGAGCGCGAGAGAGCAGAGTTGGATTTGTCTGTAAACTTACGATCTGGAGCAATATATATGCTGATCTACACACTGGGCAACAACCAAGATGTCTGTACTTAAATCAAGTACAAAGTTGTTAACATCCGACTTAATTATTCCTTTAATTCTAAAATTTATACAAAAAATAGAGACCCAATAAATATTGTACTTATTTGCGAATTTTGTTATTTTTTATGCAAGCATTAATGATCACTTGTAAAATCAAGAATGATTCAAACTTTATTGCTTGCAAATGTAGAATTAAAAAAAATAATAAATAAAAAATTAACAACATATTCGATAATGTCGCAAACTTGTTACAATAAAAAAAAAAAAAAAAATAAAATTGGATACATGTATTTTACATTCTTTTATGAAGAAAGAGGTTCTCAAGGGAGTGCTTGTTCAAATTCCTTATCCATAGCATAGCATTCTAATTATACAATGTGTTGAACAGTTGGGTCTTGAAATATTTCGATCGTTGATTACGTGAGTTTTCGACTCATTTGAATCGATGGGGAAAGAGAAGGTCTTTTGGCTGCTGGGTAATTTAACTTAATTTTGTTGCCATTCTAATTGAAGTGGCAACAACAACAATTGCAAATATCTGCACCAGTTAGCGAATATTTCACAGATACTCACAATGTGGCAGTTTACTTATTTGTATCTGTATCTACTGCTAGCTGAAATACAATAACTGACAGAGAACAACCACAACAACAACAGCAACAGCAGCAGCAGCGGCAGCAACAAGCGGCAAGCGGCAAGGCAAATGATTCGCTTGTCCTTCAGGTGCCGCACCGAATGCCTTTCCCAGCCACCTCGCACACCCCCTGTGCAGTCAACACTGCCCCTATCACTGCCACCAACCCCACATATAACATATACCCCCCACCCCACCCCCACCCTCACCTCGTCTCAATCAGACGTCAGATTAATTATTTTGCATCGTAAATAAATTGTGCATGCGGCAATTTAGTTAACAAATTATAGTTGTGTGTTGAGTGTGTGTTAGTATGTATGTGTGTGTGTGTGTGTGTGTGTGCGACTTGCAGCTGTAGCGCTGCCCAAGTGGCGCCAGCGGCAAACGGCGACGCCAACGCGTTTTCTGCGCGTTTCTTTTTCGCTCCCACTTCTTCTTGAATTTCAGTTTACCCCGCGGCTTAAGATTGTATGGAGGATTATGGAATCAATAATTGACAGCAAATGAGCAGTACATTAAAAAGATTGAAAGGATATCCATGGGAAGCATTCAGTTATTGATAATTACTAGCGCGTTCGCTGATTTATTGCGCTGCTAACTCGTTGCAGCATTTCAGTTAATTTAATCAACGAAGAATTCGTTTCTAAAAATCGTCTGCGAACGTTTATTGGCTAGCTCATTTAAATCTGGATACTCCTTCACGAAGTGAAAAGAATAGATTGGGTTTGCGCAATTTCCGTCTTGCTGCTCATGGGGAGTACATGATATTTTACTCATTTAAGAAACTTTATTTTTTTTATTAGTATAAAAATAACATTAAAAATAATTCTGAGGGGGGACCAAATTTTTTTTTTGACAAAGCTCTCGGATACATAGCTTCAAACTCCCATAACTTTGTCAAAACTGAACCGATTTTCATGTTTGATACCATTTTGGTCATGTTTTGTTTTTGTTTGATTATGCATTTAAAATATAAGCGTTATTTAAAATATGATTAAAAAATCATGTAAAAATTAAGGGAGGCTAGCTGATTTCCGAAAAAAAAAATTGTTTTGGTTGTTATTGTTAAGAAAGCAAGTATAATAAATATACAAATTTGAGTACTCTTACTGAGTTTAATTAAGTTTTTTATAGCGCTAAGCGCTGTCACTTTTTATTGGCAAAATGACAATTCGATTGGGCGAAAGGGAGTTTCCATTCCACCTCATTGCGTTTGCGATAGTTATGTAAATGCATTAGATTCACTTTTGTTGTTTATTCTTGGTGCCCCTTCGGGCATCGGCCCACTGTCCAAGTCCGTGTTCCGTATGCAAATCACGGCTAATTGCAAATGCCGCTGGCGTTGTCGTCGATCACCATTGTATCAGTGTCGCTGCTGCTGTCCGGCCGACAGTTGTTCAACGCCGCGGCGCCTCAGACGCTTTGTCCAAACGCTGACATAATAATTACCACAACTTAGCGACAAACGTTTGTCTGAACTGAACCAGCACATACTACATTTTACACACACACACACACACACACACACACACACCCCTTTTGCTAGTACGATCAGTTCAGCGTCAGGTTGCCCAACCGTTGTCAGCTAATCGTCAGCTATGCGCCACCTACCAAGACCTACTAAGACCAGCCAACCAAGCAACTGGGCAACCGATTCGTGGCTGTAACTTGAAATGTTTCCTTTTGGGTTTGGCCGCCGTTTGGCATTGAACCATGAAATGTTTTGCACGTTATAGTATTTATGCCCTGTAAATGTTCAATGTCTATAAAAGGCTATGATAAAACCGAGCTCACAGCCTGGAATATAAATACAAAACAGACTCTGTTTCTAGCAAATTTCTAAAGATAGCAAACTTATATAGGAAACAAACTTATATATGTATAAAATATTCGGTATGCTCCCAAATTAAAATCGACCGTGAGTGTTGCATTGTCAAAGTTCCGGAATTTTCCCACATGAAATATGCGTAAGTTTCTTATTAAAGATAAAACAATTCTTTAAATAAGTACTGTATTTCAGTTTCATATTTAGGCGATTTTAGTTCTCATATTTAACAAGTAAGAACGTTGCTGTCGGGTGTAACCGACCAAAGCACACCCTATTAATATTTATACACATAAATATGCAGAATCAATCTAGTGGACAAAGTATGATGAAAATGCGATCAAACCTAATAAAGTTCAAAATATGTGTGTGGATCCGAGAGCTTTAGATTTAAAAAAAACAAACTTTATCGGACGCGGGTTATCACGAGTATATATTCCAAGTTTCAAGTCTCTAGCTTCAATGGCGGCGAAAAGAATATCGATCATACGGACAGGGTATCTGCTAGTTGAGCACTCTCTAGACAAGCACAGCAGCTGCCGTTGTAAACAATTTTTGCCATTGCTGCTGCTGTTAGTGTTGTTGTTTTTGTTTTTGTCATAGCCATTGTGTGTTTTGGTTTCGGACTCAAAAGCCACTTACGAGCGCCGCTGACGACGTATGTGTTGCGCCCCCAAAGCCGCCGTCCGGTCACGCCTATTCGCCGATTAGATAATAGACAGATACACAGCCAAAAAAATGTATATTAAAAAATACGACTCGTAAAAAGTGTTTATACAATTTTGTTGGGCAACAGGCGAACGATGGGGTGGCATCAATATTAGTCAAAACAAATTGACAGCACTTAATAACAGAACTAAATTGTTAAATAAA
Source organism: Drosophila colorata (assembly GCA_035041545.1). Lineage (NCBI taxonomy): Eukaryota > Metazoa > Arthropoda > Insecta > Diptera > Drosophilidae > Drosophila > Drosophila colorata. The sequence goes on along the minus strand of JAWNLD010000490.1, from coordinate 12,196,467 downwards.
CGGCTGACTAGAAATTTCTTGAGATAGTTGCCAGCACCAACTGACAAGATAACTTGGCCTAGTGAAACATTTTTTTAAATTAATTTAATTGTATATGATGAACATTTAAAAAACGTGAATTCTTAGCAAGCTGGCAGCTCCAAATGAGCAACAATTAAGAAACAAGTAACAAAACAGTTTCAAGTTATTTTAGAGCAGGCTGTCAGCATCATAGAACAAAACGGCGCCTTTTCTATCTCATGTAGAACTTAGGCAGAGACCTAAAAAATGTAATTCTGTCTGCTGCTGCTTGTACTGAAATCTTTTCGCATCTCGCGTCTGGCTGCAGTCTACAGTCCGCACAGTCTACACAAGTCTGCAGTCTTCTGAGATGCTCTTGGTAAACAGAAAGTTTCTACGCGACTTTTTTCTTTCTTTATTTTTTTTTTTATATTTTTTGTGAAGCTGCATACTTTCTTTTTTCGAGCCATGCGACTTCTACATGCAGCTGATACCAACTTTTTACCTGCCTCCTTCTACTAGCTCCTCGCCCCCCCACTCACCCCCTCCTATCTCTCATCGCTTGCCCGCTTCTTACACGTACGTCCTTCCCTTTCGCTGTGCTTTTCGCGCTTTTCATTTCTTCTTCTGTTACGGTCTCTTGTGTGCTTTTTTGCAGTTGTTGTAGTTGTTTCGCTTTTACTTGACGACTTTTTGTTGCTCTCATTGTTGTCGGGCCATAAAAGCGCACAAGTTGTCAATTATTTTATAATAAAAAGCGCGACCGGCCACACATTAGTCGAGAAAAAACGGGGGGGCTACGAGCCGAAACGAGATGACGATGGCCAACAGCGAGCGACTGGCCCAAAACATTTAGGCCAAGAACTGACAAAGAGCAAGACGAGACCAGGTCGCTTCGTAAGTCAGCTCGATGTGTGCATGTGTGTGCGCGCGTGTGTGTGTGCATGCTAGTGTGTGCACCTTTAAAGGTTTTTGTTTAACAACAACAATTATTGGCCATTGGCAAAAATGTTTGCGGTCAGCGCGAGGGAAAAGCGTTTCAGTGCCCCCTTCCCCTCCCTCGCCCTCCCTCTACACCTGGCCCACCTTGTCCCCCCCTGCAGCCAACTGTGAGTCGCTAATTGGTTAACTGCAATTGGCAAACTTTTTAAATTGCCGTTGACCCACAAAAAAAATTAAATACAAAATAATAACAGAAGAAAAGTAACTGCAAAAGGTGCCAAAATAAAAAAAATACCTGGTAGCGAATAAATTGCTGGCCAATTTCTGTTCAACATTTTGCGCAACAGTTTCAACCAGAGATTTAGGGGAGGAGCGCAGTGGCACGGGCGCAACCGTACCCCCCATAAAGAGGGTGTGTACCCGCCCACCCCACCAATAGACAGCGAAAACGTGACCACAAAAGGCTGGCAAATTCAATTAACACTATTTTAACGATACGATTATGGGAGCTACAAGTACGAAGGGGGAGGCGTGGCTTGTTTGGGCATCTATTGCAGTCAAGTCAAAGTTTAACTTGTCAAGAGTTACGAATCAATGCAGATAGAGTATAGATCACAAAAATGGAATTAGGGATATTGATATTGTACTATTTGCACTCAACCGTCGTCTTTTGATCACGTAGTTAAAGAGGCATACCGGTACTTATATCATACCATTACTTATTATACACAAATATTTATTGTTTAAATATACGATATAGGAAACTCTGATCTGTAATGCTATTCAGACTTTAGACATCGCTTTACGCTTTCATTTGATAATTGATACCTTCTGTTTTTGTATTTCACATAAACCCAAATTGTCGAATCGTTTCAGATGATTACCTGTAAAGAGAAGAACAATAGAGAATATTAAATGGATGCAGTTGAGAAAATAATTGTTATACAAAATTATCCAGAGAGGAAAAGCCCCAAATAGCGCCTACAGGAAATAGCTCAAGCACTTTATTCTATTGTGGCAGTCGTGTTTCTGTTGCAGTCACAGTCACAGTCACGTTATTTTTCTGTTGTAATCAAGGCAAATGACAATTTCTTATCAAATAACAAGAACTACAAATAAAAAAGAAAATGAAAAAAAATACGCCCGCATTGCGTGTGTTGGTGCTGTTGTTGTTGTTATTGCGGTACTTGTTGTTGTTGCTGTCCTCAATTTGCGTAAAATGGCACAACGAAATAAATTAAAATGCAGCAACTGTCGCCGCAAGACTCGCTTAAGAGTCTCCACCAAGTCGCTAGTTTCCACTCATATCACACACTCAACTAGTGAGAGAGAGAGAGAGAGAGATACAGAGGGGAGGTAGGGTTGGCGGGGCCGAGGATCGTGTCATGGCATGACTGCAACGATAACAAAGTCACATTGTTATCGGCGGCGCAACAAACGCGCTACAAAATTGAAATTTTCAAAAAATCGAACGAATTGCAAATGCACTCGGAAAGTCAATGGACAAAATTTGGAATTTAATGTAAAACAAAAAGTTTTTGCGCTTTTTTTTATGCGCATTACAATTAGAGTTGGTTGTGTGTTAAATTGATATACAAATTTTCATTGCTCAGTTAAGGTTTACTAAAATTAAATGATTTTAGAATAGATTCTAAGAAAAAAAAACCATCATGAAATAATACCTATAGTTTGATTTGGGAATATTTTTAAAACTTTTTAAATTAATAATACTAATTACTGATATAATAACATTATATATATATATATATATATATATATATATGTTATAACATTCTATTTCATTACTTACAACATAGAAATTCCTAATGTATTGGTTGTTTTTCATTTAGTAATTTTTGGCGCTTGATTTCAGTTAGCATTTTTTTTGTCTTGCGCCGAATTTGCACATACATTTGGAAGAATTGCCAGCAAAAGACAAAATTCGCATTTTTGCTATTTTTTTCTTTAAGTGCCTAAACAAAACAGTTTGAACAGAAACCAGACTACAAACTGGTTACGACATTGGGCTTATTTTGAAAAACAACACTCTTATGGGAATTGGTTGTGCAGAGTTCTATTCTAGAGCTTAAAGTCTCTAGTATATGGCAAGCTGGCTGCTGGAGCTGATGTACCCCAAAAGTGCGGGCCAGTTCGGGTCTCTTATACAGAAGATTCTGCTCGAGGCGAATCGACGCATAATTGACAGAGTCGCTTCCATGTTGGGTGTGTGCACTCGTATTGGTGTGATAACATGTCCATATAGTGCCTAGCACAGAATCGCCCCCCAAGCCCCTGGGAGCTGCTAGCTGGTCTTGTGGGTGACTTGTTGTTGTTGTTGTCGTCTTTTAATTTGCATTTAGCAACTAGCAGCGGCAGCAGCAGCAGCAACAACACCAGAAATGTCCGCTCGTTATGGCGTCGGCGCAACTTCAAAGCGGTTTTGCGTCTTTTTTGTTTTGTTTTTATTTTATTTAATTTTAGTTTTAATTTAAATAAAATGCGCAACAAGCCAAGAAACAAATCACAGCTAAGCAAAGGAAACTGAATGAAAACTTTTTTTTTGCGGCATTTATTGACAGCCTCCGATGGCGACGAATTCAAATGACTTTTATGGACAGCAACAAATCGGGGCACGACTTGGGAGAAAAACAAGAGAACTTTATGCCGACAGCGCCCTAAGTATGTGCCACGCCCCCATATGCCCATAGCACACGTGTGCAACGGCAACGGCAACTGTTGCGCATTCGTTTCCAGTCACTGCCAGCTTCAACTTGAGCTTCAGGCGGTGACCACCCGCAACGTGTACACACTCCCCCCCCCCCCCCCCCTCCTCTCTCTCGCCCTTTTCAAGCTCACGCGCTCAACAAATTGGTCAGCGCTTGAAATGCGGCCAAAACACAGCGGGCGCTTTAGCGTGTGCAACAACCAGACTCGAAAACGCGCTGGTTGTGCAATCGCGGCTCGTTTAGCGCGGACACAAACCATTTAAGGTAAATCGCCCGCAAATGCGTGGGCGTTCGAGAGGTAATCGCTTGCTGGGCGCAGGGTATACGATATTGGGGACGGGGCGGGTGTGTACGTAGGGTGACGGGGATTTAGCGTGGCAAAAATATAATTAATGGCACCACTTTGATGCAATTATTGCATAAATATATTGCTAAGACAATAAATATTGCCCATAGTTGTTGTTGCTGTTGTTATTATTATTGTCGGCAAATTAACAAAGGCCGCTTGTTAGACGCCCCAGCGACCCCAGCCTGCCACGCCCCGCTGACCAGCAAACACAATGCGCCAGTCTTTGGGCCCCTGCCCTGCCCTGCCGATCGCTCTTTCTGTTCCATGGACTTAACGGACTGTAAAGCAGAATGTCGTAAAATTAAAAACAAGTAAGAGTTTACTAACTGGAGCAGGCTCGACTATTCAGTTACCCTGTATAGGTCTGCAAGATTTTAGAATAATTTTATAGGTGTTTCAAATCAAACAAATATAAATAAATTTGGGTTCGTTTGGCAAACATACGGAAAATACATTAAACCATGTTATTTTTTTTATATGGTTCGATTTGAGTTGACGAAGATTTTTCTAATAAACGATTTCCGCTTTTAATTAAAAAAGAGCCTTGACATTTTTTTTAGTAGGGAGTTTCAATTGGCTTCTTTAATTTGATATTTTCCTAAGGTCTTGCATATAAATAGAGATGAGATTTTTTTTACTTTGTAGTACTTTATTAAAACTTCTTACTATCACATATTTACAGAGTATGCAGTAATAATATCAACAACAATTGCTGCTTTGACTCTTATATGGTGCACTATAATTTTCGTTTATATATTTATTTATTTAGCCTATGCAGCTAAAACCATTTGTTCTAAATTAGTTGTTGTAGTCTTTGTGATTAGTTTACAATACTTTATGACTATGTTATGGTTTTTTATTGTGGCCAAATGGTTTAATGGTTGCTTAGCTGATTAGTGGCTATAATGGAAGGTGCCTGGCTCATAAAAGCCACTCAGCCAATGGCCATTTGAATCAACTACTCGTTGATATATTCACATTTTGCACATTTAATTGTATGCAGCTCAAAGTTGATCAGTAATCGATCGCTATTCTTAGAAAAAAAATCTATTCAAATTAGTTTACTTGAGTTTTTTTTTATTGGCTCCTGTTAAAGTTCATGTTAGCTGACAAACTACATAAATTGCATTTAGTTTTATCATTCAATTGACTAGAAATTATTTGAATTTTAAATCTAACTTCTTGTCAAATACTGAACACGTAGATACTTGTCCTGTTAAGTTTTCCCAGGCAGATCAAGCAACAAGAGCATGAGAGAAAAAAACAGTTTAACAACATGTTTGAAGACAACTCAGCTAACGAGAACAAAAGAAACCCAAATGTTAGTGAACATGTATAAACTGCTGCTGTAGTTTGACAGACAGTTAAAGTGGCAACTCGAACATTATGTTTTCTTGTCAACTATTTGATAGCCTGATAAATAAGATGGGAAAACTTAATTCAATTTGATATGTTCGAAGTGCTTGTTAATTTTGACAAAACGATGCTAAAAGCGATCCCCACTTTGTCACACAGTCCGTGAATGTTTTGACTTTATTTCGCATTTAAAAATGGGGTCATTTACAGCGCTGCCGCCGCCAGCGTCGCTGCAACAGCGGGTCGACTGATGTCCGGCGGTGCGGCAGCAGCGCGTGCGAAATTTCAATTTACCAGACGGCCCGGCCCGGCCCCACTGTTGACCCGCTCACGAGCCGACAGTTAACCAGTTGTTGGCCCACTCGCCAGGTCCATAAGTCAGTCAGTCAGTCAGTCAGTCAGTCAATCATTCAATCAGCACAGCTCGCTGACTGACGACTCTTAAAGTGAAACTCTCTATTTTTGCCGCTAACCAAAAATGAAGGCGTGAAAATCTGCACAAGTTCCGCGTGGAAATGCATAAATTGGGAGGGAAAACGGATTTCGTTTGGCCAAAAAATTGCCGTTGTCAGTTGGTTAATCCAGTTGATCAGCTGTTGAGTTAGTAACTCACTAGGTTTCCTCGTGCTTGTTAAATCGCATTTGCTGCCTTTGCATGCATAAATCACAAAGACCTCTCCCCCCTTCCCACTCCTCTGGTACCCCCTTTGCCCCGACACTGTTAGCGCCCCTACCCACCCTCAACATGAAACTTGTTTCGCGACGTTTGTGGAATTTGCCAGCGTGAGTTGTTGTTGTTGGTATTTATTGCCGCAGGAGGCAAGTAAAGTGGAGGTAGACGGGGTAGGGATGGGTGGGTGGATTGCAACAATTTATTGAACGTTTAAGTTTATAAGTTAAAAGCTAATTGAAGTTTGACGCTGCAGCTAGACAACGGCAACAAACTAGAAAACGGCAATTGCCATAGTCAACTGCGAAGCGTTTTTTGTCGCGCTCAATGCAAATGTCGCGCGCGCGCGTTTTGTGTCGCATGGTGTGCGCGCGGCGCCAGGTCGCCAGCGGCTTTGCCCGCTTTTGGTATACACACACACACACACACACACACGCACACACACACACACATAGAGAGAGACACACGGAAAAGGCAATGAGAACCGCTTGACAATTGGCAGCGTATCTCCATTTGGATCTGGAGAGACGCCGTCTTTGATCGCGTTTTGTTGTGCGGGTGGCGCGCGGTTGCCAAGCCAAAAACGCGCGTGAATTTTTTTTTGTGTATATATTGTATATAAATATATATATATATATATATTTTTTTTTTATTTCTATGTTTTGTTTTTAATTTTGCTACGTTTTTACTATGATTATTATTTGTTTGTTGTTATTCGTTGTTGCCGTGCGCTTGCATTGCAATTTACAATTAAATACGTTGTAGTTGTAGTAATGAAAAGCGTTTATTGTTTATGATTTATCATCGCTGTTATTATTGTCGTTATTACCCACGTCTCCAAGCGCTGCCACTGCCCCGTTGGCCGCCTCGTCCGCAAACTGTTCCACCTTCATTCTTCATAATGGCGGCTAATTTGACACTGGAACACGCCTGAGAGATCGTCGCAATCGTCGCCGTCTCAGCTGTCAAATCAAACTTCGAAACCACTCGACACATTTCACAATGATTGCCCCGCTCCAAGCGCCCTTCCCCCCTCCCAGCTTATACACCCCTCAGTTCCGCCTTCCAATTTAGTTAGCCAGCTGAACGGTCTACCCCATTAATGTCTAAGCCGCCCCCTCTCTCCTGATCCACCCCTTTAGCCAGCGTCGTCACATTCTATTTAGCATTTGCATGTAAATTATGCTAATTAAAACTATACAAAAACACGTTAATAATATTGGCATAGGTGTTGGCCCGCCGTTGGTTCGCTTTGGATTGCTTTGCTTTGGTTTGCCTTGTCGACAACTTGTTGGAAGATTTCTTTTTTTTTTTTCTAAAGCATGTGCCCATATTAAGTTGAGCGACATCCACCAAGTCGCGTCGAATCGACTCAAAGTCGAGGCTTGCGACTTGGAAGCGATTCGCAGCGGCGCCGGTGCATGGGAAAAGCGTTGCCAAGAAGAAAATGTTACCAGGTAAACCTTATGCTGGCGCTGCACAGCTGTAGCTAGCTTTGCAAGAAACTATCATCTCTTTAAATAACATCTCAAATTGTCAATGAGCAATAAATGTGTCGGTTGCTATCAGTAGTATTTTTTATTAATTTTTTTTTTAAATTATCTGTCATATTTGTAACGAAAGCTCACACAAGAATATGTGCACAACATTATCGATAGATATATTTATTTGATTAATGCAATCGATCATTTCTGCTGTTATCGATCATTTAAATATTAGCAATGCAAAAACTATTGATATTTTTGATAAATACTTTCTTCAACTGACACAATCTATAATTTATGCAACTATCGATAATTTCTATGCAATATCTCACATTTTTTAACGGTGCATAACTATCGATATCACTAACAATCAACATGATAGATATACAGTACCTTCGACCAACAACTTTCATTATTGAAATCATGAATCATGAAAACGATTAGTTTGAGGACTTTAGTTAATAATGATTATATATTATATATTATATAAAATGTTAAATCACAATTTTCGTTTGCTTGTTTTTTCTTTTTTGCTATACGGAACTTCAATAATACCTTATGTAATTCTTTATTTTTTTTGGGTGAGAATGCCTTGTCTAAATGTCACCATGTTGACCTTTTTGACAGTTCTAGAACATATTCTATTTGAGCAATGGATGGTTTAGCGCTGATTGCAAGCTTTGTAGCGCAATTATTTTTTTTGTTTTTGTTTTACCAATTTTGATTGCCAAATCGATCCAGCTTGTTGTCGTGCATACCATAAAAAAATCAACTTCAGTTAGTCAGTCAGTTGACGTTTAGTTGTCGGATTTGTTTTTTATTTAATTTTTTTTTTTTGATTTGTTTCTGAGCTATTCGCAAATCCGCCAACATTTTTGGCATTTGCCAAATATTTTGTCACGATTCTGCGTGCCAAAATCTCGCAACGTAATTAAATTCCAAATGCTCCGCTCCGTAAAGCTGAAGTTCAAGGTCAAAACGCTGGCTTGTCATGAAGGCAGCCGCCTGTCTGCCGCCCAATTTCCAATTCGATTCCAGTTTTGACCACAAAATGCAATTGGCAACCATTTCGAGCGTGTTGAAAATAATTTTTTGTGTTTTTTGTATTTTTATTTTTGGCTTGTATATCAAATGTTGCGCATAGAAATTGTAACGGTTTCCAAATCGTTTGTTTGGCATTGATTCGATATTGTTGTTGTCTTGTTTTTTCTTCTATATTTCTGTCTTTGCAGCGAAAGTTGGCTAATATAATATGTATGTATTTTTGTTTAAGCCAATATAATAGCAAATGATTAACACAATTCCATTCTGTTCCGGTAACCGTTAAGGGTCAACAATAAAAAAAAAAAGTAATAAAGGGTGAAGAAAACAAACAAATTGGCTTTAATTACAGAACCTATTGACTTGGCCCAAAACAAATTTGGGCCGGGAAACTTTGAGAATTTAAGTAGCAGAGTTAACCCAATTTTAAATATGTTTTTTTTTTTTAGATCTTTAAAGATATATATATTGTGTTTTTTTTTTCTTTGCTGTTTGACAGCTGCTCAGTCACATGATCAATGGTGCCTGCAAACGCCCACTGTATCAATTGTATTTCGATTGATTTCAGCGAGAAAGTTTTGGCAGTAGTTGAAATTGATTTTTCTTTTTTATTTAATTTTTTTTTTTTTTTTTAGCAAGGACGGGTGTAGGCTTTAAAAAGATTTTACAAGAAACGGCGCCGGCATACCGAGCGAATGATTTAAAAGATTTTTAAAGCGCAGCTCAAGACAATGCACAGTGGACAGCAACTGGCAGCACTCCATAAAAGATGTAGAGACAGTGGTGCGGGACGCATGTGGGCGCCTGTCTGTGGCGGTGTCAATGATGACACCATCGGCCACAGCCACAGTTATGGCCAGCTCCAGCACCATCTCCATCTTCATTTGCATTTGCATAGCCAAAGGCCTGACGAGCGACCTGCTGGCGACCAGAAGCGGCCCACACAAAGCGCAACTGCGGCATGGAGCCGAAACTCAAATCGAAGCGTAGCCAAGTAAAAAGCATTTAATTTTAAACAACAACACCAACAACAAGCAGGTGCACAGATAAGGCTGAGCAATCAAAATCGAAGCGATTCAAAAATAAAGAAAAATAAATAAACCAAAAAAAAAAAACCATGTTAAATGTGTTTTTTTTTTCGCTTTTGTGTGCGGCTTTAAATGTATTTTGACCAAGTTTGACTAAAGCCGCCGCCAGTTAAGCGGGGCGCCTTAACGGCGCCAAGGTCGTTCAAGGTAGTCCACAAATGTTTTACGAACCAAAAAAAAAAACAACATATATATATATTTATATGTATATATATAAATAAATAACATAAAACTCACGCCAAAGCGTTAAATCGCGTCGTACATCAGCAACGTGCGACGTCACACGCTGCGTATGCGCAATTTCAGCTCCACTCGGCTGCTTATTCAATTCGGGCCCCGTGCGGGCTGGGTGTGAATCTGCGCAATTGCGATTGCTGCTCAGGTTTTAAGTGTAACATAATTTAAAAGCGGTCTACAGATTTTGAATATCTAATCGCTGCAAACAATTTCGAGATACATTTACTATTGAGGTCAATGGTTCCAATATAAACAAATATATTTATTTGTATATAAATAAATATGTTTATACATAAATTCCCAAAAATTTCTATTAAATGATAAAATTATTAAAATGTATAATATCATTTTAATAATAAAATGATATTTTTTCACATATATATTGTAATACTAAAAATAAATATTGATACACTTCAAAGTTTTATAGCGTCTCCTTAAAATATAATATTTATCTAATTGGAGTTCGTGGTTTTTCAATATTTAGAGTATTTTAATAAAATACCAAAAGCGTCGTGAAACACTGTTTGCAAAAGATTGATATTTTATGCAGGGATAAATATTTGGTTTGCGCAAACAGCTTGCGTAGTTTGTGGTTGTTAGCATTACATGAACAATTTCCGATTTGCGCAAAGCTCTCTGTATTACTTTAATTACTTCATTTATCATTTGTGTTATATTCTTAAATATTATTAATTACTTTGATTCTATTTTGTGTTTTTTACTACACCTTACAATTTACTTAAATATTTTTTTTATATTTTTCACTGAGATTCGACAAAGAACTTATCATTTGTATTCAATATAGAACTCGATCTAGCTCTCGAGTAACCCCGTCGGGCTCTTCTTCAACCAAATTAAAGGTTTTTGAATAATATTTTGCACTATGACTGGATGTTGCCTCTTGATTAGCCGAACGTTTACAAGCTTTTGTGTGTGTTTGGCTTGTGCCCGCGGCATGGCTCATGTATTGCGTTATGGATCTCTCACCTTGGCCTGTCTGTAGTCTGTATCTTGGTTAAGTATTTTTGGCTTCTCTTGTGTGTTATGTGATTGCTATTGCGCTGGCTTTCCTTCCTGCTGCTTTTGGCCTTGGCCTGGCTAACCCCTCCCCTCCTCTCCCCTCCTATTCCTTCCTTTTTGCCTAGTTTGGGTCTCCCTTTGAGTGATTGGCGTTTTTTTTTTTATTTATATTATTTTTTTGCTCATTGTTTGCTTAATGATTTTGCATGCTGGGCTTCATAGACAACTTTTGCCATTTGCTGTTACTCGCAGTTTTGTTTTGTTTTGTGTTTTGTTTTTGGGTCAATAGAGCGGAATTCCGTGCAGTTTATTGAACTGTAACTGAAGCGGCGGCCCAATACAGCTCTCAGCTCCAGTATTAGTACCAGTACCAGTTCCAGTTCCAGTTCAAGCTTCCCGCTGGCCTTTTGACTCTTTTATTCATTTTTGTGGTTTATTATTTTTATTTATCGTTTTTACCTTTCACAAGTTTTCGTTTTGTACGATTATGCAATGATATCGCTGTCTGCGGAGGGGGGAAGGCTCATTATAATAACTACAATTAATTAATAATCGCACTCATAATTTTGCAATAAAATTCAGCGACAAAAACTTGAGACAGCATTTTTGAGTTACATTTACAAGACTCGGAATTGACAGCCGATAATTGATTGTTATTGGGGTCAGAGCAGTAGTGGAAGTGGTTGTTTTTGTTGTTGTTATTGAGCTGCCACGCCCACGTCCGCTGTTGGGGCAAAAAATGCCGGGATAAATCTTCAGCGCTGACTAATCGGCGCTCGTGCGGCGATAAAACACAATAAATATAAATTTCAAGTTCATTTGCATATGTGCAGCTACATAAGTTTATAAATATTATATGATAATGATTATTATTATTATTATTTTCTGCAACACTTTGTGGCTGTTGTTGTTGTTGTTGCTGTTAACCTTCAATCAAAACGCTCGGCATTTGATTGCATATTTTATATATGCATTTGCTTATTTAATTATGATATGTAAGCGCATTTTGAATTGTCGCACAGTTTCCTAGTTCGATAAACAAACAATTTTAATGCCATAAAGCAATAAATTCAATTTGTTTTGCAATCAAATTGCTATTCAGCACTTACTTCCCTCCCCACCCACCCCCTCGGGCCGCTTCTCAATCGCATCAAACTCCCTCACTCGCTTTCTTAGCGCTACAAATTTCAGCATATTTTTTTATTTTTTTTTATGGATAAAATAAATTGCTATTTTAGCCAAAGGTCAGCAGAACTCGTTGTTGATTCATTCGCATCTTTCTGGTTGCCGCGCCCCTCCCTCTTCCGCACACTCGCGATCGTTCTCTCTCTTTCGCTCTTCAACGACTTTGCCAACTGTTGATTGTTTATGTACTCCCTGCACTTATATAGACGTAATCGCGCCTTATTATTAAATACTTGATGTATTTGCTTTTGCTTTTGACGCCTAATTAGTCATAATTAACGGATCATTCTCAATGCGATATATGTATGTGTGTGTGTGTGTATGTGTGTACTCGTGTATATGTATTTTCGATTTATATATACCAAATATCAGTGCGCTTTGTTAACTTCGTTGTCAGCAGAAATAAATCTGCATAAATTTTAATTTACTTATTGGTAATGATCTTCATGTTTTCTTAATTAGCCAATAATTGTCAGGGAATTCTCCAAAAATAAAAAAGGAGAAAGTCCCAAATAGGAATAGAATGTATTAATCAGGCAAAGTTTGGTATTTAATTAACAAAAAAATAAAATAAAAGGGACGTTGCATTTTTATACAGATTATTTCTTTAAGAACTATTTAAACAGTTCAAATGATCACTTTCCTAATTGAGAGTTGTTCAGGTTCAAACATTCTTTCGCTTTCTACGCCCTTTTCTCTATGAAAATATTGGCTTGCAAAAAAAGTTTGGTATAAATAGTTATAATTGAAAAATATATAATATTACAACAATTTTAAACCAAGAAATTCTTTGCATTGTCTTTTAAGCCAAGATTAAAGTAGTTTTTTTTTTTAAATATAAGTCAGAAATATGACAACTTGTATATATACAGAACTGCTGATATTTCACACTGTCTGATAATATATACATAAATATTTATTATGTGATATTTTTGTGGAGTATTTTTTTCTGGCTTGGTATTCCAGCAGATTCATAGTTTGTTGCGCTCCCCTGGTGTCATCTATTGTCCAGAGTCCAGAGCCCACCTGTTGTGCCATGCAATTAGCTACATATTTAGCTGTTGCTGTTGTCTTTGCTGTTGGCTCCAAGCTCGTTGTTCACATAAATTTGGGTCGATTTGTATGTTAAAATGCTTTGGATTGGTATTCATGCAGGTTACCCAAAACTACAATGGCACTTTTTATACATAACATAGATGTAGGGCACCCTGACCGACCGACCGACCGACCTAGCACCCCACCTCCCTGGCCGTCTGCTCGTCTAGCTGTCAGTTCAAGAGGCTATTGAACTGAATGGCCACGCTAGCTAAGGGGCGGATCAGGGGCAACGTTTTTTTATTTATTTATTTATTATTATTTTTTTTGGGCTGCTTTTGTTTTAAAACTTAAAGAAATTATGCAGGTATATGACCGCTTAGCAGCAAAACATTATGGAAATTATTTTTGGACAGCAGCAGGCGGAGCAGAGGAAGCATAAGAAGAAGAGACACCTAGTCATTCAACATGTTGATCGTGTGTCACATATGCAACAGCAAAAACAAACATGCAAGAACTTAAAATTCTATGTCAATTAACGGTCTTTTGTTTACTATCAAGAAGAAGCAGCATAGCTTTGCGCCGTGGCACACACACGCACACATACAGTCACACAAGAATTGTTAACAAGCAACCATTGTGTGCAAACTCCGCTCAGCTGCTCTTGGCTGCTCTTGGCTGCTCTCTGGAACGCTCTCTTTGGTCTTTACTCTTTGCTTGATCTCGAGCCGCTGCTGCTGCTGCTGCTGTCGGGTGTTGAGTGCTAAGGTCACTCGGTGGTTGCATACAGATGCGAGTGCCTGTATACATATATGCATATGTATGCGTGTGCGTGTGTGCGTGCGTGTGTGTGTGTGTGTGTGTGTGTGTGTGTGTGTGTGTGTGTGTGTGTGTGTGTGTGTGTGTGTTGCTTGCGCTTGCAATTTGTTTACATATGCGAACGAAGGAGAGCAAAAGCAAAGAGACATCAGACAGCAGCTAGCGCAGAGCTTTAGCTTTGTCCACTAACTGCTGTTGCCATTGTCAAAGAGCACAATTCTGAGAGTTGAGCTTAGAAATGACAGCTGGTAGTTGAAAGCTCTCTCACTCCAACATCCAGGCCACATCCCATTCCATTCAAGTGTGCCACTCATGCAGTCAATTAAAGCATCGATGACACCTTCGAGTTGCGAATGCAAAAGAGAAATCACATCGAGTTGTGCTAATAAATGGAGCTGCTGCCGTCTATTAGCAAACGTGCTACGGATGATCCCCATAGGAAGGGGGCAGCCGAGTGGCAAAGTTCATTGCCACATTGGCTTTAGAAAAAAAAAAAGAAAAAAAAACCTTCACTCACTTGCGTATTCGGTTTCTGACTATGTATGTTGGGCATATCCAAAACTTTCTAAGATTACATCGAGTGCTGAGGCGTTTCGGGTCGCCCCATTCACTTGCTATACATTGTTTTGGTTCTTTGTGGCCAGTGACATTGCGTGAGATGTCTGAGTGTGTGTGTGTGCGTGTGTGTGCACAGACATAACTCAAATCGATAATTCCAGCGCTATCGATACCAATACCAATGCCGTTTGTTTTTTTTTGTTTTTTTTTTTGTTGATGACTTCTAATGCGCATTTGACTGTCGCGTTTTGCTATCGTTTGTTGCCGCCGGCTTGTCGCTGCGGTGAAAGTTAATTTCTTCTTTCGATTTTCGCTAGCCGCACACATTTTTGCACTTTTCAAACGAACGCCTCTCGAGTTTCCAGCGATTACTTTCGGTTGCTGCCGCTGCCACTGCCGCTGCCACCGCTGCTGCTCTTACTCGCATATCTCGTATCTCTGGGATCGCAGCTCATCAAAGTTAATGTGACAGTTGCAGCATTAAATGTTGCCCCAAGGCTGCCGGATACACGGCATACAACACACCGTTCGACTAACTGACGAACTAACTGACCTTACGGAAGCTTCACTTTTTCCAGCAGCTGAATACCGAGACCAAAACATTTTTAATCCGAGATTTAAGATTCTATAGAGATATGAGATATATTCAAGTAGGCGTAGGTCATTTAATCTGGATAGATCAGTTAAAAACTTTGACTTTCATTGCAAATTTTCTGCAAATTTAAATTGTTTAATTTGCTCATGTACTAGAATCTTAATTTCAATTTAAAATTCAAATTTATTTTTAAATGCTGCATTCTCTCCTTTTTTTTCAAATTCGAACATTTTTATATCGAATTTGTCAATAAAATATTATTTTATAATATAATGCAATAATTCATTTCTGAATTTAATAGGAGAAATTCAACTTTCAGAAATTAACATTTCTTTTTATAGGAATACAAATTTTTTTTTATTAAAATCAATGCGTAAGTTTTGTTCTTCCTTTCTTTCTTTTCTTAAGACATAAATAGAGTTATAAATCCAAGACGACCAGTTGATTTTATTGCAAATCTCAAAGTATCTATTCGATATTTGTAAGATTGCGTCGATATTGTAGCTAGAAGCACTTAACGTATTTTTTAAGCCGTAAACAGGCATTTCTGCTACAGTTAGAATCAGTTCAAAAACGAGTTAAGTTAAGTTGTCTGGTTTGCGCCCTAAGATCGTTTACCAGCCTCTTCAGTCAGAGCGTAACTTTTGCATATATGATAAGTATTTAAAGTTGATCTGAGAGCATTTGCCAAGTATTTTGCTGAGTTGGCAAACGTTTTCCGTTTTTTTTTTCCTCTTGTTTTCCAAGAAGTTTTTGTTGAGTTTTGTTTGATTTGTTGCTGTTTTTGGATAATTCAAAAACTGTTTCAACTGCTTCATGACTAACAACAAAATGCCAAGCATTCGACTTCAGCAGAAGTATCTTTAGCTGCGGCTATTGTATCTGTATCTGTATATGTATCTCTATCTGTACATGCATATGTGTTTCTTTCGCTGTAGTTGTATCTGTATCTATGCCGCTGTGTATCTGTGTCTCTGCGTATCTGTTGCGCTGTTTCTCTTGGCTCTGTGCACATATTTGCCTTTTATGTTCGCCTGTTTAAAACTCGTTCATAGTTCGCTTTAATTACGTTCTCGTCGCTAAAAAATGTATGCCTTGGCTGTTCAATTTTTGTCGAGCTAAATATATGCTGAACACTGTATTTCTTCAATTGCTGCTGTTGTTATTGTTATTTGTTATGTAGGAGGTGCGATCGATCGCCAGATCAGAGAGCAGAGATCAGGGGAGCTTAGTGCCTAGTCTGGTTCTGACGTCTTATATGGCTGTTTGGGCTTTAGATGAAGCTTTATTGATAAGCCAGACAGTCGACACAGACGCTTGGGGAACTGTGTCTGTCTATCTATATGTTCGTTGGTTTGTCTTTCCGTGTGTCTGCCTAAACGAGATTGAATTGTGGTCTTTGATAAAACTGCTTAAAAATATAGATGTTGCCACAAATCGATATTTTTTATCAAGTTCAATTATCGTTTATCGTTTATCATTTATGTTATATTTTATTAATATATATTTAATAAGTGCATTGGCTTTATTTTCAAACGTATGCAAATATTCAGCAATCGCAAGCAAAAACATCGAAATATTTTTCGTTGTGGCAGCTGCCGAACTAAAAACCTTAAGAAGCACGTAGAAGAGTTGTGTCAATTGAAAAAACCAAAGCTTCTGTAGCGAAGTCGATAATTAAAAGTTCTAAAAATGTAGATATCGATATGTTTCAGGTAGTATCGATTGCTTTATCATTTAGTTTTTTTTCTTTTAATATAATTTTAATTTGTTTTTAAAATGTGATTTGTAAAATATATGATTTTTTTTTTATATTGATACCATATCTATCGATTTACTGCCATCCCTACATTATGACAGATGCCTGTGATGAATCGTCGAATCACCGCTGAGTGATGACAAAAACAATTGGCATGTCAGCTTGACCAAGATAAGAACACATCATTCTCTGGGGGCTTAAAGCTGAACTCAACTGACATCAAGGGCTTTGCATAATTTTGCAAGTGCGCATTGCACAACCTGTAAAACGGCAGCCGACCGACTGACTAACTGACTAACTGACTAACTGACTGCTGGACTGGTTGACTGACGGAGCCAAAGATCAGCAAAGCGGCAAATGCATAAAAGATGATGTACGAGTTCTAAAGAAGCGACCGAGAGAGCCCAACATCAGTCGAAAACATGAAAGTCAGTTAAAGCAGGAAAGTCAGCTGGTAGAAGGAGAAGAAAGAAAGAACTGTGGAAATGACTGTGGGAAGTCAAAGTACTTTAAAGCACTTTGAACTTTATAGCAGAAACACACACACACAGATATTATCTATAGATGTGTGTGTGTGTGTGCAAGACAAATTGTGAGCACTTTCTACAAACAGCAGCAGCAACAACAACAACAACAGCAGCAGCAATAATAATAATAATAACAACAACCCAGTTAGTTAGTGAATAGGAAAATTCTTAACAAAACAAACAGCACAAAAAAAATATATGAGAAAGAAAAAAAATATCCAGAAGAGAAGTCGTAAAAAGGTAGAAGAACTTAACTGACAAGCTGACAGGCAAGTAAATAAATAAATAGCCAAGTAAACGGTAAATTATTTAGCCTCCAATTATTGCACAATTGAAGTTCGACTTTCGAGTTTCAAGTTGAAAATGAAGTTGAAGCTAAGGCTATAGTTAAAGTTGAAGTTGACATAGAAGTTAAAGTTGAGGCCCATCGAAATGTCGAAGAAATTTCAATCGCAATTGGTATAAAATGTTGATATATTGATGATACAGTGATCACTTGGCCACAAAGATCTTTACACAAATTAATGCTTTATAGTAACAATTAGTATTTAAGATAACTTTTATTTTTGGATTTTCTTTTTAATATGATTAATTATTTATTTTACAGCGGCATAAATTAATGCTTTGAAATTAAGATTCGTATTCAATTTTTTCATTTAATATAGCCAAACATTAATTTTCAAGCGCTAGCTGTCAAATCACTGTCAAATCAGTCTTGATCGTAAATATTACCAATTATTAGGAGTGAAACTTGACGTTTTTAAGACCTTTTTTGTTAAAATCTTCTGTTTTTAATTACCTTTAAATGCATACATGCATATATTTAAAGATCTTTTTCTTTTTAAACACTTTTGAATAAAACATTTTCTAAAACCCTGCTAAAATTATTTTAGAAACTTAATACATTTAACATATTTACTTTAACAACCATATTTTTCACTTCTTTCATTAAATGCGCGACTAACATTTATCATTATAAAAATTAGTATAAAATAGAAATAAAATTATATTATTATAAACTAAAATGCAAATTACATTGGGAATTGAATTGGAACTGAGCAATTGACCAATGTTAGAATGTTGGTGCTAATAGTTGAATCATGAATCAATGTAACGATATATCGACGAATCGATCGATTGATCGATCGATCAGTTTGACAGCGATGTAATTTCTTTAACCTTAACATTTCTCGACGTGTCGGCCCTTGGTTCGTTCTGTTGTTGATTGATTTTGTTGGCCGTCAGTCATTGACTTGTCAAGTCATGCCAAGTCAAGCCGCACGTCAGTTATACTTGCCTCCCCCTTGCTCTGCCTTTTAAATCATTACCAAACAGTTGTTGCCGCTTTTCAAAGCGCTTCTCTTTGCAAAAAATAGTTAAGAAATAAAAATAAATCAGCTAGAAAGAACTTTGGGCTGCCGAAGATCAAACACTCTTGCAGACATATATCAGATATTAAATATATGTACAATATATAAATAATATGGCATTATGGCAGCTATATGCTATAGTGGACCGATGTTGATAAGATATTGCTCTATGTTCTGGGCATATAACAGCTGAGTTTCGTTGGGATATGATAAGAGGTTGATACTAAAAGTGATCGATTCTTTCCATGGTCTAGAATAGTTACATAGAATATACAGAATATACAGAATATACATATACATATAATATTTATATAATATAATATATGTAATATAAATTTTGTAGCAAAGTTATGACACCCACTGTTAGGGTATACAGAAAAACAAAACATTAAAAATAAGACTAGCCCCGACTTGGAACCTCTAACTGTTATTTTTTATAATTTTTTTTTTTTAGTTTTTCGATGTCAGCGGGTGGGGTGTGAAGCCGTTCCGTTCTGTGGTTAATAATGCGCAACATTTGTCAAACGTTTTGTGTCTGTGTTCGTTTTCTTTTGGGAAAATTACTCACAAGTAGAAGTTCAATGTCAAGATTTTCAGTGCTATACAAAAGTTTGTTGAACCGGAGCGCGTTGTAACCGCACCAAAAACCAAAAACTTGACTTTGTCAACATGTTGGCGACGATGCGATTCAATTGAAATTCGATCGGCGGCTGGCCCATTAAGAGATTTTGTTGTTTTTGTTTTTGGATTTTGGATTTAGTAGCATTATTTGTTGATTAATCAGCTTATAAGGCTACCCAAAAAAAAATAAAAAAAAATATATATTACCGAAAATAGAAATGGCTGCGTCAAACGGTACCAACAGCATAAATGAGCTTGCTGATGATGATGCTACAGACAGGGTATACATAAATGTGCATTGCCTTAAGTACAGAGCTGAGATTTCAATCAAAGCTGCGCAATATGCGAGAGCAAGAGCAGCAGGAATGAGTTGGGCCTTAACGCAGAGTCTATTTTTAAAACAAACGCCGGCTTTTTTATGGGCATTTGAAGCCACAAAAAAATTGCCAAGTATTCAACAATAATCAAGTTTTAATTTATGCAAAAGCCAAATACACGCCCGACACGCCCCCGCCTAAGCCGCCTTCCACCCCCACCTACAGCCGTGTGTGTATGTGTGTGCAAACATTGTGGCTATAAATACGTACGAAAGCCGTCCATGTGGTTATATTTTTGTTGATATTTCTGTTTGCTCAACGTTTTCGTTGCGCTCTAAAAATAATTTAAATGCCCAACTGGGGCCCAAAGACCCGCAGCTTTCGACTCTTGAGTGTGCTTTAAGCCAAACGCAATGTTCTTCTTGGCCTTGGGCTGAACAAATCCTTTCTATAAACACAGAATCGTTAACTGATTGATAAATCAAGTGAAAAGCTCGAGAGCAACAAGAATAAATTGATTGTACTAGGCCAGCAAATACACAGTATTCGATTATATTTTAATTATTATTCTATAAAAATGTTAACCAAAGAAATATGTGTATAAAGGTCAATATTTGTAATTTCTTTAAATACAGTTTTCTTTTTTAAATTGAAATTAACTTTGAGCACTGAAAAACATTGGTTGTTCGAAACTAGAAGTTGAGAATAAAATTTATACATTACAAACACTTTAATAGTCCCAAAATTTCTTTTCATCTTCTTTCTCTAAATTTCTTGCTATGAATATGTTGCACTCTGCTTCCAGTTAACAAAACAGCATGAGTACAATTTTAATATGGCCATTAATTTGACTACAGCTATACCCATTATGGGTGCATAGGGTATTAAAAATGAAACGCTCGCAACTTTTCACTTGCCGCTTTAGTTGCAAGTTCAAGAGTTCAAGGCATTTGCGTTGTTCCGCTGAGCTTCGCACACAAATTAAAAATCAATAAATTTTAATAATTAAAAACCAATTAGCTTGTATGCCTATTATTGTTCTCATTGTTGTTGTTGCTGCTGCTGATGCTGCTGTTGTTGTCGCTGTTAAATTAATTAGCTTTTAAAGCGTTTCCACAAAAATAAATTCGACCAACAAAAGCGATGACCTTCAGACCGTGGCAAATGCAGCTAAGGATAATAATAAATGGCATTTAATGAGTTTAAGTCAACAGCAAACAGCCTCCAAAAAGCAGTCAACAGCAAACTCCCAATAAAACAATATGAAGTTTAATTGTTCTTTGTGGAAGTAAGTGAAGCATTTAAAAGATTGAAGCGTACACAAAAGCTTGAATTGAACTTGAGGTAATGAATAATTTATGGTCTAGGAATTTGATTTATGGCATAGTTTATATAAATAATCACCATCGGGATCAACTTTCAAGGATATATTATTTTACTCAACAGCAATCCCATTCGGTTAACGATTTAACTTATTGAGCATTTTTGTTTGTGCTTCTCGCCAGTTATTTTTGTTATAAATAAAAATAATACTAACAAAATGATTGATATCTGATTAAGTTCAAATCTTATACTTGAAGTTAAATCAAAAAGTAGGAAAGTACCTAGCAAATAAATAATCATGGGAAAAAGAACTTATTAATCGTATCAATAGTTAAATGCAGACACATTTCAAGAGTTTCTTTACCTTTTCTTTAGAGATAAATCGCAATACTATCGTTATTCATAAATTGTATTCTAGAAGTTAAAGTAAATATACAAGCATTAACATAGAAACCAAACTAAACCAATACTGTCGATATTTCCAGTTAATCGGTGATAATTTTGGACAGTTTGTTTAACTCCAGGTCTGAACTATGATCAGTTTGTGTTATTACATGCAACTATCAGTCAGTCATTTGGTTCTTGTCTGTGGGATTCAATGGGTTCCCAAGCTCATCACAAGCTCATTATACTTGAACCCATGCCCAGCATACACACACTCACACACACACACACACAGGCATATGTCACACAATGGGGCCTCGGTGGGGGTTATTGAACTGATGCCACCGTCTGTCCGTCCGACTGTCAAAGGTTTTTGTTAGATGTCTTGATGCAGGTAAACAAATGTGTAAGAGAGTACAGCACATTACGCTGCCCGCTGAAAAAGGGTTCATGAACCTCCTGTAAATCTGTGAAGCGTGCAAATTATGCAAGAAAAAAACATAAGCGAAAAAAAATACATAAATAAAACAAGAGAGTAAAGCGACGCAAAAATTGAAGCAAGTGATTTAAGAAGATGGATCGCTTCATATTTGAGGACGAGTATTTTTGAGCTCTTTGTTTTGGTTTTTTGTTTTTCTTTTTTAATTAAATTATTTTTTTTTTGCTAATTAGTTAAGCGGTCGCTGTGGGGAAAAAGATGAATACCGACAGATACGCACGTAGAGCGAACTGAAGCTGAGCTGTTCGGCTTGGTTGCATCGTGCATGTGCATTTGCAACTGCAACAATTGCATCTGTGGCAGCACTGTGCAGACTCTCTGGCCAGTAAATGCTAGAGTTCCACTCGCGATCAGCTCAAGGCAACGCTTGGCAACGACCTTGACAGCAATGTCGATCTCGTTGCCAGATCGCTGTTACATGGCATTGATCGTCGCTTTGGCTTGTGGTTTCTTGTGGTCGTTCTGGTTTTGGTTCTGATTCGAATCCGATTGGATCTGTTTGGGTTTTCAATTGGTTTGCTTTGGTTTGGTTCGTTAAGCCGCATTCCTTTGGCGCCCATTTGATTGAGATTTGAGTAGCTTTTTTTGTTGTCTTTTTTTTGCCTGCATTCCTTCTGGCGCGGGTGTGGCCCATACACACACAAACTTTTCCACCTCCCTCTTTGTCCATGTCGTACAAATTTTTCTTATTTGTTATTTTTTTTTTAATATACATTTTTTTCTTTTTTTTTGCATCTCTACGTACGAGTACTTGACATGCCGCGGCGTTTATAGTGCGGAACGTGCGTGCGTGCGGCAATGGGTGCAGAATACGCAACACTCATGTCGCCTCGCATCGTGCAGCATTTCGTGGCATTGTGGCTTTGTCATATGGAAAGGCAAATTTAAAAATTAGCAACTTGTTCTGAGAATTTAGGCAGTACTGTCGAGTAGAATCAATTCGTAGATACTACTATTATATTATATTTAATATATAATATATTTATATTTAATTTATTACAATTACCTGCTATGTGTTTTGTAATGCAAATTCAATTGAAATAAATAATGTAATTACTTTCAAATAATTTAATTTAATTTTATCTTTAAATATTTCAAACCTTAAGGACACAATTACTCAAGTAATTAAATTTAACAAGTTGCATTACTTGTGTAATTGCATAATTATTAAAACAATTACAATTGTAATGCTAAATAATAATAAATAAATAAATTTCCCAAGTAAGTTTAAATGGATTTTGTACACCTTATAGCCTGTTGGCTGTAATGCCACCAAAGTCGCCTTGACCAAGCCACCTCCGCCACCGCCTTCTACAACCTCGCCTAGACCAACAGTCGGTCTGTCACCGCTCTCTCTCTCTCTCTCTTTCGCTCTCTCTGTGTCGCGCACATTTGATATGCAAAACGGCATATGGTTAAATGCAATTGCAAAATACATATTGCATATTGCACTCACTCAATTAGATAATATGACAAATAAAAAACAAGAAAGAGTGCTCTAGTAGGGAGTGCTCGACTAGGAGATACCCCGAACCCAGCTGCGAACAGGTATTGAACACATTTCAGCCCCCTTGCATACACAAAACCATTATACCCATATCCATTTTACACATTTTAATGCATGCAGGGTATAACTAGGCAATTAATTGTTTCTTTGCTGGTGGGCAAAAATTACATAGAGAATCGCAAGGCGCATGTCGTCGCATTTCTTGAATAAAATTCGAATAAACAATTGCAGCAACTATGTAACAGAATTGCAAAAAATTCTTTATCAATTTAATGCGGTTAAAAGATAAAAAAATAAAATAAAAAATATAAAAAATATAAAAAAAATAAAAAATTTTCCATGCACGCGCGCAGGTTTTTTTCAATATTTGTTTTTTGTTCGTTATTTTTAAACGATTTTCCATAGAATTCATGCAATTGAGTATTAAGTGAATATGTGCCTGAAAAGTTGATTGAATGGCGTCAATTATTAACTAAATGCAATTGAATTAGTCCGAGTACAAAAGTGAATAATATGATGATGATGGCAAAGCACAGAAAGCTGAATGAATCAAAAAAGTTAACGAATCATTCAAAGAACTTTCAAATAACCAATTGTTTTTGGAATATTTAAAATGCTATTAAGCGCCATCCTGATGTGCAATTATTTAAACTGAATACAAAACTGACAAATGGGAATATATTTTGTCAGCTGAGTGAATTAAACAAGTTAACAAATGATTCAAATGACTTGAAAGCAACTAAATGCATTTCAAATTGATCCAAGATATATGCAGTAGAGTGTGACAATAATAAGAACTTGGCCGTAATTGTCATTAACGGCTATGATGGCTAATTCGCTGCAACTTTCGAAGCTTCAAGGCCGGCTCCACCCCTCGGTCCCTCTACCCCCGCTCCAATCGCCCCTTATGCGGCTTTGTCCGTTTCTTATTGTGCGCTTTCTTTGTGCAACACGTTTGCTGTCAATGGCAATGCCAAGCGATTTGGCATTGCAGGCGGCTCAGTTCAATTCTCGGTTTTGTAATTCAACGTTTGATGTTGCTGTTGTTGTTCTGGTTATTGTCGTTGTTATTAAGTCAGAGCAACAGCAACAGCCACAACAACAACAACAACAACAAGCGCTTTGGTAATTAATTCAACGGAAATAATGCTCTCAAAAAGCTAACAACGGCGAAAACAACGCAGTTGTTGCTTATGCGTCACTCAGCACATGTGTTGTTGTTGTTGTCGCTGCTGTCCCGTTTTGTCACCTTTTGTCGTGTGCTTTGGCCATTTTTGGTCGTAATTTTCGGTGAGTGCGAAGTTCAGCTTTCACAGCATCAACAATACATGAGTATTTGACTCACAGATACCCTGTACAATAACAGCTAGATAACGTGAAGTGATCTTAGAATAAATTGAATAAATGATTATAATATTTACTATTTAATGCCCAATAATTATTATTGAATGTACGAAAAAAATCATAAATCAACAAATTAAATAGAGATCAGAAGAAATATTGGTTTAGAAACATGCGCAGGAAACTTGATCTGCGAATGCTATACGAAAATTTAGTTTTTATATTCTCCAAAATATATTTATGCAAATTAAAAATAAATTTAGTTTGTTAAGGTATACATAGAATCCACAGATGTGGCTATAGCTACTTAGCTAATAAGCCGTTCAGATCAAGTAGAGTATATGAAATTAATTAAATCGAGGATGTCTCTCACTGCCTGCTACATATGTTTAAGCCCTCTCCTACACATTGTCGATATGTACAGGGTATTATAAAAATTTTTGCTCATTAGGCTCGGCAAAATGTGCTTTGGTGTTTGTCAAAGTCAGTTGATTGATCGATTAATCGCTTGATTAAGTTGACCCGTTCAATTTGTTAATTGCGTTGTAACAGGTTGTTGTTGCTATTGTTGTTGTTGCTTTCGTTGTTGTTGCTATTGTTGTCGTTGTTGCTGGTGCTATTAAGTTACGTTATTTTACGTTCAAGGCAATGCCAAATTTCATGACGCCCTTATCTCTTGAATTGCGCGCTGATTAGAAACGTCGCAAGTGCAAAGTTCGGTTAACGGCCGCTAAAGTGTGACAACAGTGTTGAAAATCGACACTGCTTTATTGTGCATTAGCAATTAACCATTACATCAGCTATGACAAAATATGCAAAGAAAAAAAAACTAATGAAATTTCGTCTATTTGCATCCATAAGCCAAAACTTGTTACATTTGCCGAAGCCAGCAACAAAATTCAAAACATTTACGTGATTTGCATGAGCAATTGTCACGAAAAAAAATGAAATTAAAATAATAATACAAAAAACAAAAAACAAAAAAACATCAGTAGCAGCTACTATTTATAACAGCCCCGAAAATGTTTTACCCTATGCAAATAACGTATTTAATTCAATGGCAAGGCAATTATGCTCTAAATACTTATCGCACCTTAAACACAATTTTGTCTATATGAAAAATGTGTTGTCAAATGCAATTAATTAAAAAAAAAAAGGTCTGCTTAATGTGTTTATAAACAAAAGACTTTTCATATTGGTCAATTAAATAAATATAGAGATCGGAAACTTCTTCTACAATACATTACACTTCTTCTAACAAAATTATAATACCGTCGGCAAGGGTATAAGCAAAGGAATAAAAACAGAAAAAAGCCAAAACAGGGTCCGAAAAAAATTCGTAATCGTTGCGCGTTTTTGGACACTCTTCGATGTCGAATTGGCCGGGAGTGTGGGGCACAGACAAGACAAGACACTGTCGGGTGCTGGGCAGCTCTTTTTGTGGGAGGTGCGGCTGTCCATATGGGTAAACAACAACAGCAGCAACAACAAGAAAGCTTGGCCAAGAGGTAAATAAACTTCTTATTGCTGCATCGTGTGTGTGTCTCGTTCTATCTCTTTCTCGTGCGATGTTGTTGCTTATTCTTACGACTTGTTTTGTTATAATTTTCGTATGTTTATGTTAATTTTCATCATAAGGGGAGGGCGGGGGGCTGGCTGGCCGTTGTCCAAAAAAAAAAAATAAAAAAACGTGACATTGTTTGTTGAGCTGGGGGATTGTGGGGTGGGCTGAAGAAAAGTTGTTGCTGCAGTAATTGTTGTTGTTGTTGTAGTTGTGGTTATTGTCGTTGTCATTATCCAGGCGGCTTTAACCCATGTTGACCCCAGAGTAACTGTTGTCGTCGTCGGCGTCGTCGCGTTGCAGTTATTTCCACATTTTCACAAACACTCGTACACACACACACATGCATTAAAATGGAACATTCGTTGGTTTTCTTTTGTTTTTGCTTTTTTTTTTTAGGAGTGTGCAATTGCTTGTCGCATATTTTTTCCGTCTTCATTTTTGTGTTGTGGCTTTTTGGACAATTTGAAATTTTAATTTTTAACGGTTCTTCAGAGCAACAGTTTTTTTTTAATTTTTTTTATTTCTTTGCCATGGTGATTGCATAATTTATAAGAGGGCGCCCCGATTCACGTGTTCAACTTGTTGCTGCTCCTCTCGCTGCTTGTTGCTCGTTGTCAAATTAAATTTCGTTACTAGTTTTACTCGCTGATTTAACAAAATACTTAAAAATTTGTTGTTACGCTCAGAATAAAAACCAAAAGTTTTTATTGGGATCAAGTTGTCAAATCGCGGCTAAAGAGCAATTATTTTTGATTAAGAACAAACTTCTTTTTGCAAAAAATTTTATTTCATCCCAAAATTCCCAAATATAAGATTCAAACACTTTCATTAAATACGTGCATGCTTTTAGAGGTACAAAAAGTCAAGCATTTTTTTTTATTTATGCAATATTAACGTTCGATAATTAAATATGGAATAATTAACACTTAATTAAGAAATATTTAGGAACGAAATGTACTTGAAATTTCAAGACCAGGAAGCTTAATTGGTATCTATTTGATTTATCGAGAAGTTACATGCTAATGCATAAATAATTTTCATTACTAAAGAGGTCACCGCTGTTGTGGCTATAATATGAAACCTGGAATATCTGTCTGTCGTGTCAGCTGATTGTGTTTGGAATTTTAACAAATGCGTCATCGGGCCCTAAGCGGAACAAGCGGCGAGCAAACGGAACGGAATGGAATAGAAACACGAGCGTACTACGTGTCGCAAGCCCAATAATGCCCGGCCCAAGCCAAGGCGAGCAAGGGCATTCAGGTGGGTGGTAGAGGACAGAGGGCGGCCGTAGGGTTTTACTGACGACTCGACAAATACACGGTAAAAACACATCGCGTTTATCTTATCGACGAGGCGTTGGTGAAGCACCCGAAGAGTTAACAACAGCGAGGGGGACACCCTTAGCCTCATTTTGTCTGGCTGTTTTGGCAAGATAAAATTCCACTGCGTAACAAACACAGGCAGCGAAGTGAATATTAAAACTTGGACCGAAGCCAGACACTGGCGACCTTAAGACACTAACACATACGCACACACACACACACACACACACACAACTTGAACAGAGATATATTATTCTTTGCCATGTGTGTCTAAGAAACTCTGTCTTCAACTTCTTTTTTTTTTTTTGTTTTTTTTTGGCGGAAATGGGCAATCAAAAAACTGCTCAATTCAAAGGAAACAAAACGAACATTTTACCATGTGGCCAGATGGTTGCAAAAAAATATAAGCAAAAAGACAAACGCCATTAAAACGCTATAAAAACGCATCCCGAAATAGATGGCAACTCCAGCTGCAGGGGCTGCATCAACTTCCGCTCGAACTAACGGCATTATTTACAGCCTAGATGCTTTCATTGCATCCATAAACTTCATGACAACTTCCAGTGTTTATTTCAAGGCCACTGCACATCAGTTTATAGCAACCCCTTTACTCACCCCTCTGCATCCAACGATTTGAGCTTATTATATGGCCAAATCAGCTGAACAAGAGGCGGCGCTCTATAATTATAGCTTGCTTAAACCTTGACTAACAAAGCCAAAATCACACACACACAACCACATACACATCACAGCAAAAACAACACGCACAAAGGTTAAAGGTGTACGCGCTGGTCACGTCAAGCGGAAATCAAGAGCGAAAACTGAATTGAAAACCCAACTAAAAAACAGCCACAACAGAAAAATATAGAATTACTCTATAGGCCAGGTAATGGCACAAACACAAACAGGAACGGGCATAACCGACAGCGCAATACTCGTTCATAGTGTAATAATAACCAAAACATTATCCCTAGCATTAAGTGTACGCATATAATTTTTTATACACAAAATATAGAAGTTTTGCATCGAACGCTGGAAATTTGTTGGAAAAAAATCACTCAACTTTAATATCGATAAGTCTAGCAATCGATTGCTCATTTTAAGTGCAGCATGTGAGCATTCATTTTGAGGATTATCTCTTGGTTTTCCCCCCAAATCCAAAATCGAAAATCCAATGTTAAATTTCTTTTATTGTCGCCCAGTTCTCATGTCTTTTCCTGCAGCTAAGCATTTTCTTTGTTTTTCTTGTATTTGGGCCCGTTGACGTGTCATTTGGCCATAGTTCAAATGAAGCTGTCAGTTGTCAGTTGCCCCGACCCCGCACATATCCCCCGGCGGGGTCATTAAGCGCAGCTGCATTTATCACAGCAGACGGGACGGACAGTGGGTAACAGGGAGACGGAGAGAGAGAGGGTCAGGGTGAGAGGGGCAGACAGGCGGATTCAGAAGGGTATGCAGACGTTTTTCAACATTTTCGGGCATTTTACGAGCGCAATTAAAGTTCAATGGACAACAACAATAACAAAAGCAGCCAAAAACCACAATAAAATATTTATTAGTTTGGGGGGAGGTATATGTATATAGAAGCAGGGGCGTAGTGGAAGGGGACAAACACACGCACGCTGCAAATTTTCGGCAGGGTTGCTGAACTTTGGCCTGAACGTTCGGTCAAGGGCGGGGGCGGGGGCGGGGGCGGGGGTACATCGGGCAACGGCAGCTGTTGTGGTCAAACAAATTGATTGCATTTAGGACGGGGTCGCGAGGGTTGCTGCTTGGGGCTGGGGTTATTTATCTTTCTGCCTTCGGCTTCTCACGTGCTCAAATTGAACTTCTAATCGCGGATTAAAGTAGATGCAGCAGATATATACAATATATGTATATATAAAAATCAAGTGAAATCAGAGAGGCGCAAACAAGCAGCAACAACAATCAGCAGCAACAGCAGCAGCAACATTCGCTGCACAAGCGACAACAACAAGGAAATGTTTACATTTTGATAAGCAGACGCGAGATTTCGACGTCAACGCTGACGACGCGTCTGCTGATGCTGCTCTTATTCTTGTTGTTGTTGTTGTTACTGTTGCTGATATCTCTGCCTGCCACTTTATATGTTGCTGCTGCGTCCGCTAAAACAGCAACAACTTCAACAACAATTGTTGATTACACTTTCTTCTGCTGCTCATGTGGCGCATCGCGCAACATTGTTTTTGTCGCTGTTGCTGTTGTTGTGATTGTTATTGTTGTTGCTGCTGCTGTCAACGCGTTAATTAACTAAAAGAGATTTTTTTTTTGTTTTTGGTTTTGTTGTTTTACTTTTTAATTTTGCTGCATAATAATTATATACAAGAAATTTTTCACTTCAGAAATACAAGAGAGAAATGCAATTTGTTTATTAAAAACTTAATTTAATCAACTTATTTTTAACAACACCCACAACAACAATCAATAATAACAATAAAATGCAAAACAGGCTGCTGCCTGTTTTTATTTATTGTTGTGCTGTTAATTAGCCAAATGGCAATTTGAAAATTAATTTGGTTAAAATCGCGCATTCGTCATGCGGCCATTTGGGCCGGCTTCAGAAACCACGCAAATGGGGCAGTTAAAAGGGCCCACAAGACGTAAGCATATTGTAAACACACAAACGAAATAAATTCCCAAATGTGGCCATCAAATTTGCTACAAAAAAAAACACCAACACACACACACACATACGATGCGCATAAACAAAACGCGACAAAGACGCGAGCGCGTTTTTTAACGCGCGTGCCGCATATTTGCCTAGACGTTGGCCCTAACAAATAAACAAATGCGAATGCGAATGTAAATGTGAATGTGAATGGGTTGTGTGGAATGCGTATTATAGAGTTGGGTGGTGGGAGGGGAGTGCCCACTAGGGAGTGTGCAGTGGAATGTGCCTGGGGTTTTTCTTAACTTGTTTCAGCAGCAAAAATAAAAGCGAATTTAATTCGCACGCGAATGCAGAAAACAAAGCGAATCTCTAAATAAATATACTTGTATATATATAGATACATGTGAATGTCAAACAAATATTATCTGCAGATCCAAGAATGCAACTGCAAGCTAGTGTAAATGCCCTGACCAAAATATTTAAATTTAAACAATAATACAAGATAAGACAATCCAAAGGTGAAGATGAGTTGAAAAAATCGTTACAGAATAATTGTTTTTGATTAGTTGGTAATATTTATAAAATACTACTTATATAATATTCTCTTTCTAAATTTTTTTTTATATATTTTTCTCTCTGCTTCAAATATTGCACATACTTAGAGTTGACATTGTGGATTAGTTTTGTAATCAAAAATTTGTCATGCTGATCCCTGCTAATTAAAAATGGTCATTGAACTATTAGGCTGAAAATTAAATGACATTCCACTCTGCATATATGTTTAAAAAAATGTCTAACTAAATGTAAAGGCTGGAGTCGAGTCAGACTCGTATTCGCAATAATGCCATCTATTTATTCACATTGATGCCTGCTCGGGCGCCACTTGAATATTCGAATTTGACCTATTTTAAATGTAAATCAAAACTTATCGTTAGCAGCAATTATTTCTCAAAAAGGTCTGACAGCCCTTATGCAAAGGCTTTTCCAGTTATGAAAAGCCCGAGTCGAGTTGGGCTCGCACTCGTTAAACTCGCAATGGCCCATGTCACAATTTATAGCACTAATAACCAAACACACACACGCACACACACACACACATCTTGCAAACCTGCTAAAGACCCACAGACCACATAAAGTGAACCCAAATGAAACATTTGACAATTGCAAACGTCAATCAATGCTTGGACCACAGAGTTTGCAATGGAATTGGAATTGGAATTGGTATTGGAATTGGTCTTCCACAGTCGTTGAATGAATGATGTATCGATATATTCACTGGTTGCTGCTTGTTGCCTGTTTTTGGCTGTGTTGGTGTCGCAGTTGCCGTTGGATTATGGCCCAATTTATATGGAAAAAAAACAACAACAACAACGGCTACAAAAAATGGCAACAAGCATCAACAGTCGGACAAATAAAGCTGTTTTGAACACTGGACCGGAGCGCAGGTATTTTTATTTTATTTTATTTTTTTTCTGTTGTTATTTTTTTGTTTTTTTTTTTTGAGCCCACTTTGAGCACGACTTTGACTTGGACTTGGCATATTGTCCAGTTGTGGCCAGAGTTGGCTGGCGTTTGTTTGTTGTTGCTGCAATTGTTACTGACCGGATTTCAATTGGAAATTAGGCGCATAGCCCGCTTGCATAATGCCTATTTTTATAGAGTATTGCAGTATGTTGTGCTATTGTTGAGCAAAAGAAACAAAAATTACAATTCAATTAGCCGTCTATGGAACTGTTACATGGATACCATAAATTATATAGTACAGTAAAGGCTCTCTTGAACGGACACCCAGAGTTCCAAAATAAGACAAAAAAGACACAGAAAACATAAAAAACATTACTTCATTTATAATTTGTCTATTTGTATGTAAACATTTACTTATATTTGAAAAAAAAACATTTCAAAATTTAAAATTGCAAATTATTATATTTTGTCACATATAGTACAAAAAAAAAAAACTTTTAATTAGATTCTGAAGGGTTTAAATTTTGTCAAAAATAATTCGAAAAAATTCGGACATGTAAAACTCTCGGATCTATAGCTTCCATAATTGAAACTCCCATTTTTTGGTCAAGGTTTGTCCTCTAGATTACAAATAATGCTAGCGTACATGTTTCGGCTGTTACACCCGACTGCAAAGTTCTTGTTTTATTTGAAAAAGCGCTTTGCTCCAATTAGACGTAGCCTGCAAAACCAAATACGTCACTCAAGGAGCAGGTTAGCCCAGTCAACCAACCCCAAAAAACGAATGTTTGGACGGCAGCTGATGTTCGTTGTTCGTGCCACAAAATGTGTGACGCACTCGCATTGCTGTTGCTGCCGCCGTTTGTAGCGTGGGCGCTTGTTTGTTGCTGTTGTTGTTGTTTTGTATTTGGTTTTTGCTCTCTGCGTTTTTGGGGCTGCGTGGCAAACAAATTTGTGCGTGGGCGAGGTTCACAGCCGCCCACGCGTTTAGGCAACGACGTCATTCAACCCTCGTTTCACAGCGAAAGTGGATTCGTTGGGTAATCTTAGACGCCGCGGCGGGTGCTCAACTTGGCTGAAGTATCGCTTGCAACACATTCGCCCAGCATCGTTGTTCGAGAGTGTCACAGGCTCATACGCCTCCACCCCCCCCCCTCTCCCTCCCCACACCCCCAAGAGCCTCTTTACAAAAATAGTCAACGAAACAAGTTTCTTGTTGTTATTGTTATTGTAGTTAACTCTTCCCCATTTTTTTTTATCGCCCTCTCTTTTTCGAGTGCCTTTGCCATTGTGTGTGTGAGAAGATTGATTTCAGTTCGATATTATTATTGTTAGATGAGCACGCTCTATGATACGTCAAGGAGTATTGACTGTGGGCATTGCCGTTCAGCGACCTAGAGCTGGTTTGCTTGTGTATGTGCATGTGTATGTGTGTGTGTGAAACAAAACAGATTGTTGAAAAGGAAGTGCTTTTAGGTCTTTTTCTTTAAACTATAACTGTTTTTTATCAGCTATAGTTATAAGCTTCAAGCCAACTTTTAAATACAAGTTTGGTGGCACTTTAAAAGTTAATTTTATCCTCGATTACTTATCGATAAATAGAGTATGCATTGTTTAATCAAAAAATGTATAAAACTGCTAATAAATATTTATCAAAACATTTATTCACAGTTTGGCAATATTCTTTAAATATATAGTAAATGTGAAATATTTGAATGTTTTTTCAAATATCGATAATATAATAATATAATATAATAATATAATATAGCACATTTACGACAATATGTTTCTTAGTATATGGCGCATAAGTAAGATTCCACTTAAGTCTTAACCTTTTTGATCTTTTGTATTTAATCATTGCTTTTGTGGTTGCCCCTAAAAACATTTCCGCTTCAAACAATCGCTTTTTAGATTAACCGCCGCATCAATTATATTATCGTATTCGTATTCGCACTGTCGCTGATATTTCATCATCATCTGCTGCTGCTTCTTATTCATATTCTTCAATATTTGCTAATCGAGCACATTGCAAATGCTTTATCTGGGCCATTCATGAACCATTTGGCTTAATATCGGCCGTTTCGCCGTAAAAAGTTGAAGTCAAATCTCGAACGGTAACTTGGCTAAACAAATTCGCTGTATGAGAAGCAGAAAGAAAAAGCTATTTGCCTGCTGCTTATCTACAGAAAATGAGAAAAAGTGCGATAAAAGGTGACACCAAAAATTATATTGTCCCATAAGCTAAGAACCAAAGAAGAACAAGAGAAACAAACCCAACACAAATGCGACATTTTGGCCAAAACAATCGAAGGCCCAAACGTTCATTTCGTGTTTGTTTTGATGAAACGTTCAAAAAACACGCGTTGATAAGCAACGACCCAAAAAAAGCCAAACCAAACAACCAATAAAAAAAAATAAAAAATTAATAAATAAATAACCCAAGCAGGAGAATCATGGAAAAGAAACGAAAGCAAAGACAGCAACAGGTTGCACTCAAAAAAAAAGGGGGAACAAGATTAATGCCACAAGTAAAATAAAACTTTATTGGCCGCCGGGCAGAACTTTGCCAAACAGGCGAAATTTAATAAAATGCAAGTAAAATTATGTAAAACTTGAAGTGCAAAAAAATAGCACAACAAAACCTTTAATATCCTATTAAACATAAGAAATAAAATACGCAATATTGCTGTTAAAGACAACAGTGTCTTTTCGCCAATGTTAATGTGGCCCTGTTTATGTTAAATTATATTTTATGCAAATAAAAAACGACACAGATTTGCCAGATATCGGTGAACTCTATCTGTTTATACACATTTAAGGCATATACAAATATGTATACTCATGTTAATAGCATTTAGCGCAATTAGCAATTTACGCGCAGCTGTTTAATATATAATTAACAAATGTTAACTACGAAAAGTGCGACACAGCTGTTTCAAAAATACATCAAATAAAACTCAATGTATGTTGACTTTGTAGCGTTCAAATTTAACTATTATTTTAAAAAAAATGAAAAACCAAAAACCAAAAAGAAGACTATTTTTTAAGCTGAAAAATTCAGAATAATATAGGACCTTCCGAAAATAACAATCAGAGTTGTTGAAGTGAAACTCTTACGTCTATAGGTACATATGGATCAATAAATGATCACAATAACGTCGCAAAAAAAGCAGCGAAGTCAAAAATGCATGTTGTTCTAATACTTTTGTGTGCCTTCGTATATAAATTCGTTATTTATTAGCACCTGGAAAGCGTCTTTTTCAGGCGAACTGAAATTAAATGATAAGCATTGCGGTTCAAGTTGAGTGTGACAAAAAAAAAGAAATAATATTATTGCGATACGCTTCGATTCCGTTGGTCGTTGCGCGCTTACGAAATCAACCCATCGATTGTTGATAAAATTGTTTACCCGGGCAGGCGGCGGGCGGGGAGCAGCGTTGTGTGCGCTTATCATCAGCTATTGAGCCGCACGAGCTGCAGATAAAGCAGCTGCAAAGCTTCGGGCTGACTGTCCATTGTGCGCTTCTTCTTGCCGCTGCTCTAAAGTCGATGAGAGATTCACGCAAAGCGCAGCGAAACAGTTCGCGGCGAAACAGAACGAAGCGAAGTAGAGCGAACGACCTTCACAGTCAGTCGGAATGCTTCTTCTTCTCGACTTCTTTGCGTGCAAACTAATGAGAATAGAAAGAAGAGGGGAGTGCAGGGAAGGTAGATTGACACGAACAGGCGTCGTCTCAAGTGGCAATGTCGCTCCTTTCCCCTCTTTCTCTCTATGACAGCTCAGTTTTCAGAATAGTTGGCAGAGGGGGAGAGACAGAGTGAGAAGAGGTCAGGAGCAACAACAAGGAAGCTGCTGCGGAAACTCAACTTAATAAAAAGTAGACAAGGAGGCGAAATACATATTTATGTAAATTGAAGTTGAAGACGAGACGAGACAATTTTTTTTGAATAAAAACCAAATAAAAACTAATGAGCGAACTGAGCTAAATGGAACCGAAAGCGAAAAACAAATTATAATGAACAAAAAAAAAAAACAAGCAAAAATGCAAATCTAGCAGAAAAGGTTGCCAGACTGCACTGTCGTGGACTAAGGGCAGCAGTGAGCAGAAGAGAGAGCGACAAACTGCAAGGCGAAGGCGAATTGAATGCAAAATGAAGCGAGGGTCAGTTGACGACGACAGCGGCGGCGGCAAACGGGAACAGCTGCTTTGTGTTGTTGGCAAATGCCACAAAGGGCAGGCGACAACAACAACAACAACAGCAAGAGAGTGCCCAATGCAAAGTTTGTGTGCGCATGTGCGCCTGTGTGTGTGTAAAGTAGAAGCTTACACAGAGTTACCAGACTGCGCACAGAAAAAGAAAAAAAATTGAAAAACAAGTTTTTGCTGTGCAGAAGATTTCAGTTTTCAACCAAACAAAAAAAAAGGAGAAAAAAAAACAACTGTTGACTGACTTTCTTTAAGCATTTTTGTGCTTGTCGCTGGACATGTTGCAGACGCAGACGCAAACGCAGACGCAGTTTTCGCTTTTTTGGCAACTTTTCGCAGCATAAGAAGAAGAGGAAGAGCAAAACACGTTTTGTGCTCCGGTTTCGCGCACACTCACCTGGCAAACGGCGTCTGTTCCACCTCGTAGATCTCGTTGATGTCATGCGACACGAGCAATCCCTTCAAGCGCTCGGCATCCACGTCCAGCAGGCCGTCGCCTATGGGAAAGATGCCCTCCTCGGTAAACATGTTTCCAGCTGCTGCAGCTCGCTCTCTCTCTCTCTCTCTCTCTCTCTCTCTGCACACACTTTTTTTTTTTTTGAGATTGGTCTTTCTTTTTCGTTGGGC
This sequence comes from Drosophila colorata, assembly GCA_035041545.1. Classification (NCBI taxonomy): domain Eukaryota; kingdom Metazoa; phylum Arthropoda; class Insecta; order Diptera; family Drosophilidae; genus Drosophila; species Drosophila colorata. Next base: position 12,159,897 of record JAWNLD010000490.1, on the reverse strand, counting down.
TTTTTATTTGATATTGGTTTTATGGGGGGTTTTTGGGGGGACGGGGCTTTAATGCAGTTGCGGTTGTGTTGCGATGACGGCGCGAAATTTAAACTGTGGCACAACAACATAAACAATTAATAAATAAATAACAAGGAAGACAACCAACAACAACACAAGTCGCGCGCGCGCATTTCGCAAAGCTTTGGTCACACTGGCCACAGAAGCCAAGAAATTCCAGCGCCCTTTTGAACTGCGCTGCCGACGTCGGCAAATGCAACAGCCTGTGTGTTGAAGCGTGACAGCACTAGGGATGCTGTCGCTGCAGCCAAACTGTGCACTAACAACAACAACACGGAAATTTCTTGGCTCTGTTTTTCTTCTTCTTTCTGTTTTGTAGTTTTGCGTTGCTTGTTTTTATTATTTTTGTTGTTTGCTTAAAATTGAAATTTGAATTGAACACACAACAATTTCACACAACACGTTTCCACTGTATCTGTGTGTCTGTATCTCAGCGTGTGTGTGTGTGTATATGCTCAATGCTGGTTGTGTTGGTCGTGTTCTGCCAACTTCGGCAGCGGCAGCGCAGCAACTTCTTTCTGCTGCTGCTGCTTTGTTTGTGTGCGAGTTGTGTGTCCAACTTTGCACACAATAATACAAAAAAAAAACACACAAAAAATGTAAATAATTTAACTGGCTTTTTAACTAACCACAACACCGCGTTGCTGTCTTAATATAAAAAATATTATTTATATTTATTATTTAACAGTAACAAAAAATAAATGAAAAAAAAACACATTCGTTAAATAATTTGAATGTGCAACACAGACCCACACACGCGCACACAAGCAAATAAAAACACTCGTGGACGGTTAACAAAAATCACAAACCCAGCACAACACACATACACTAGGCGACAACGAATTACAAATCACAATTGAGCGCACCGAGCGTCACACGTCCGCCTCGTTCGGCTTTGTTATTGCTTCTGAATTATCGATGACAAATTGATGTAATGGCGCGTTCAATCGATAGGCTTAATTTTGTCTGTTAACATCTGTTAAGGGGCTGTTGGCTGAACAGCGATATATCGATTTGCAGCATTTACCAATGTTAACTGAAACGCTGTCAAACTTCAAATTTGCCGCAAATGTTACACATATATGCTGTGTATTTAAAATACATGGCACTACTTTAAGTTATGTGTCGCCTAAACAGCGTTATGTCAAACTCGAATTGGCACTGTTAAACCGCTGACTGGCGATTACGATTAATTTGACTGCGTGCCAACTTGCTGCAATTAAGTGGCCCGACTTGGCAATATCAACTCTGCGCTTGGCAACGTACGCGGGCTCAGCTTGCAAATTTGAAAACGGCAACGACGAAACAAACAGAGAAAAGAAAAAATGAGAACAGTCAGCGATCACGACGCTGCACACTTGACGGAATCTTGACACGCAATGGGCACTAAGCGTCGGCCTAAACATAGCAGCCGCCTCTTTAGTGCTTTGGCGCCGCCTATAAATTCTTAATTTAGACATTTGCATTTGCATTATGTTTATATATTTATTTATGTATGCTGTATGTTGTATGCTATGTATGTTGAATGCTGCATGTGCGTGCCGCTGTGTGCGTGCTCCACTTGCGCCGCATTTTCATGAGCATCCGCCTTGACGCCCCTAGTCCCCCCTCGCAAGCCCGCCCTCCCACGGGCCCGGCAGTTGCGTGTATTTTTGTCATCGCCGCTCCCCGGGCTGGCCGCGGGAGCGGGAGCAGCGACGTCGGCGCCGGCATCTCAGGAATGCGGCGCACAAAAATAGCCAGCCAAGTGCAAAAACCTTTTCGGCCAACCGCAGCCGCAGCAGCCGCAGCCGCATTTGCCTCATATATTGTATTTATGCATTTTTATTAATAGGCGCACAATTTGCGGCACCTTTGCCCAAAAGCCGGCATGTGAACGGATCAGGAGGCGCGTTTGCTGCTCGCTGGTGCGCTGAACTCTAAACGCGGCGAACTTTGCCCAGCTAAAAATAGGATGCACTGCAGCATTGGCGAAATGTCGCCAGGCAATTGCCACGTTGCCAAGTTTACCAGATCCGGCATTTGACCTACGCACATTGGAATGCAGCCCAACCTCCCATCCTCCCTCCCTCCCTCCCTCCTCCCTCCTCCTCGATCCCCTTGCACATGGTTTGCCAAGGCACACAACTTTATTTGGGGAGGGTGGGGGGCAAAAACAAGGACAATTTGGCTGCCTCAGTCGGCGCAATAGGTGCACTGAGGTCCAGCGGCCGCCTCATCGCCGCTGTCATCATCGTTAGCTCCGCCTCCGCCGCCGCCGGCGCCACCGCCGCCGGTGTCGCAGCCATCGCCGCTGCCGCGATAATCGTCGATGATGTTCTGCAGCTCCTCCTGGGCATCGGTGAACTCGCGCTCCTCCATGCCCTCGCCGGTATACCAGTGCAGATGCGCCTTGCGGCGCAACATGATGCTGGAGCCATCCAGCAGGCGCTGGAACAGCGTCTGGATCGCCGTCGTGTTGCCAATGAACGTGGCGGACATTTTCAGACCGCGCGGCGGAATGTCACAGATCGCCGTCTTGATGTTGTTCGGTATCCAGTCGACGAAGTTGTTCAGATTCTTGTTGCGCACACCGGTCATCAGCTGGTCGACCTCCCGGGGCGACATCCGGCCACGGAAGATGCCCGCCGCCGTCAGCAGTTTGCCCTTGCGCAAATCGATGGCGCAGAGCAGATTGTTGCTGGAGAAGATCTGCTGGACGAGCTCGGAGACGGTGCCCTTGCTGAACTGCTGCTGCTTGCAGGTGACCAGCGGCGCAAAGCCCGGTATGAGGAAGTGCAGCCGTGGAAACGGCACCATATTCACATAGATCTTGCGCAGTCCGGCGTTCAGCTGGCCGGGAAAGCGCAGGCATGTCGTTATCCCGGACATGGTTAGGGCGACAATGTGATTGATGTGCTCGTAGCCGGACATCGCGATCTTCAGATTGCGATTGCAGATCTGGAACAGCGCCTCGTTGTCCAGGCAGAATGTCAGATGCGAGTTGTTCACCAGCGCCGGTATGCTGAGCAGCGCGTTGTACGGCTCGACGACCACCTGCGACATGTTCGGCGATGGGATGGTCACATAGTTGCACAGCAAATTGTCCGGATATTGTTCGACCAGCGCCTCCATGATCAGCGACGTCAAGCCGGAGCCGGTGCCGCCGCCAATCGAGTGGAGCAGCTGGAAGCCCTGCAGCGAATCGACGGATTCCACCTCGCGTCGCGTATTGTCCAGCACCAGGTCGAGTATTTCGGCGCCGTCCGTATGATAGCCACGTGCAAAATTATTGCCAGCACTCTCCGAGCCGGCGACAAAGTTCTCCGGCCGGTACAGCTGGCTGCTGGCATTCAGGCGCTGGATGGTGCTCGCCTCCGTGTCGATGATGATTGTGCGCGCGTAGAAGCGCTTGCTGGCCGTCGCATTGAAGAACACATTGATACGCTCCAGCTGCAGCGGACTGGTGCCGCCGAACCGGCCGGACGCATAGTCCACGCCGTGCTCGTGCGAGATCACGTGCCAGAACTGGACAACGGAGGGGGGAGGGATTTGCTGAGAGGCTGCTGCAGCTCACGTTGGCTCGAGCCACAAGTTAGGCAAAGACTTCCGCTCTCAAGGATGTGACGTCACAATATCGCAATTTGGACAAGTTCGCTCTTGAAGTAGTTTAACGACTAAAATACGCAAGCTATCCTAATGTAACCTGGCTTGGATCCGTATTATCAGTGTACTCAGCACATATATGGAAATCTTCCATGGGAATAATCGGATAAAACCCCCACTTCTTATACTCATTCATGGGATTTGCGCATTGTCCGTCTTTATGAACGGCATTATTTTCGCCGCTATTGAAGCTAGATACTGGAAACTTGGAATATATGCTCGTATATAGCCGCATCAGATAAGGTGTTACGATTTTTTGGCTACGTCCACTGGGGGCGTGATAAATCGATTTAATTTTTTTTATCTGCCTCAGCTCATCAAATTTTTGCAGACAGAGTACTGAACAGATTATCTCCTCTAAATGTAGAACAAACCATTCTTTTTTGTTTGGCTACGTTCACTAATTACACTATGAACGAGTATTGCGTTGTCGGTTACACCCGACCCGAACGCTCTCACCTGCTTGTTTTTAGGTATGTTTTGATCTAATTACAAATTTCGGATGCTATACAAGCTATGGAACAAAGCACAAATCGATTTTGTGACGTCACACTCCCTCGAATAACGGAACTGTTCTTGGCACAACCTTCAGATCTCTCAATCGGGCTACTCACCGCATCGCCAATGGCATTGCCGGCGCCGCCGATCTGCAGTGTGACAATCTCTCGCATTCTACGCGCCTCTTCCTCGTCTGCAGCTGCGTTCGGGTACTCCCCCTTTTTGTTGAGTGTACAAATTTTGATTCTTTTTTCAGCCGAAAGTACATGTAGTTTTGTTCGATGCCTAGTTCTGCGCCGTGAGCTGCATGCTGTGGGTTTACGCTTGCTTCCACAGTCTCTCGTACGCTCTCCAAATGCGAAGAACTAAACAAATCCCAGGCTAAGCAAAGCCCCCTAACGATTTCTCTGTCTCTGTCTCTCTCGCTCGCCGCCTCTGATCGACTGAGAGATCTGAAGGTTCTGCCACTGAGTAATAAGACGAGAGAGTCGGCCATTCTCTCCGAGCCTTTACTATAGTTATGTACTTTATCTCCCATATTTGAGGTTGGCTTGCAAATGCAATTTCAAACACAGGGAAATTTACCATCGGATGCAGCAATAAAACTCTGAAGAACAATTAATTCGGCTATATCAAATATAGTCCGATATTTTCAAGGTTTTAGCTTTTCAAAAAAGCCGGATATTCTGAATTAAATGAAAACATCATTCAAAACAAAAAGGTGGATTGTTTTTGGATTATATCTATGGGAGCTATATGGTATGGTGGTCCGATTGGGCCAATTTCAATCTCATACAGACACGTCGTGTATTAAATATCGAAACACGTATCGTGACACGATACGACAAGCTTATCAAATTTGTTTACACATATATCTAGTGATAATTTACGAATATCTGCATTATGAAGACATTATTGTTATTATTTTTAGCCAGCGCCCCACGCAATATAAAGATCAGCGCGCTTACTACAATTAATTTAATGAGAAATGGAAAAAAAATAAAAGTACAGTATAAGAAAAATCGCTGGAAAGTGGAAAATGCTCAGACAATCAGCGCCGCTTGCGGCTGATGCAGCTACTTATCCTTTTTCTCGGCGGCAAGCGAGTTGTACAGCCGATTGACCTCGTTGGCCACCAGATGGTCGAGAATGATGCCGTTGCTGTCGATGAAGGCAGCGCAGGATTTGGTGCTGGTCTGCTCGCGCTGGCCACGCCCATCCCGGACGCACAGCGTCAGCATGTACTTGTCGTCGTACTTCTTCATGTCCGAGCTGGCCTCCCAGATGCGCGGCGCCTTGCCGCCGGCGTCCTTCTGCACGGCCACCGCGAAGGTGCCCTTCTCGCGGAACGTCGTGTGGAGCGTGAGGACGCCCATGAAGGCAAAGTAGGCCAGCACGCTGAACAGCAGCACGGGTCGCGACTGCGGAAACGGATGGGTGAAGTCCCAGGCGTGCGCCATGATCGCGACGCCAACGGCGAGGGCGCAGAGCACCAGGCGCGTATTCACCAGTCCGAACTGCTCCTTCAGCTGGGGCCGGTCGCCCAGCAGGCAGGTCTTCACCGCATCGTCCAGAGCGTGCTTCACGGCGGAACCATCCCACTTGTTGACCTTGACCAGCTGCAAATTGATTTACATTAGGAAACTTTTCCGACTGACGTGTTCGATTGACATAAAAAAAATGCTAAAGCCAAATGGAAACCGGCTGGCGGAAGCATCGCTAGGCCGGATGTTGGCGTTGTTTGTGACTCACCTCCTCCACGGGTTGCGATTTGTCCTCCTTCTTGGTCATGCTAGCTGCTCGTTTAACTCAACTCGGCTAATATTCGGCTGGCAAGAACGAAAAACACACTTGTTTTTGCAATTTGACAACGCGACAGATATTGAATGTTTAACACAGCGTGACCGCATACTCAGAAGCATTTTTTAGCGTATTTCTTTTATTCGTTTGGTATTTTAGTGCTGCTGCCAATTAACATTTTATATCGATAAGAAGCACAACCGCTTGTTCAAATGAAACATTTGGTTTTTTCTGTTCAAAATAAATTGCGAAAAATGATGTAGCTGTGCGCTTAGTCGCCTCGAGCTCAAGCGTCTCTATATCAATAAAACACAAATGTTTAACACAATAAATAACAGACTATAGAATTTGGTTAGCCGCTTGATGGTATTTCGTTTTCTTTTGGTATTTTTGTGCTGCTATCAACGCGGCCTACAGCTGCTGCTAAATAACATGTTAATCGATAAGAAACTCAACCGCGCAATTTAAACATTTGTTGTGCGTTGTAAAAAATAAGTGTAAATATATATTTTTATAATTTAACAGAGTATGGAATTTGTCTTGCGTTTCACATCGACTTCATTTGCGCCATCAGATCCTCCAAGCTTGTCTCCGGCACACCATCTCCGGCAGCCGCGTTGCCCGCCTGTTCGGCGGACACTCTCTCCGGCGCCTCATAGGCCAGACGCAGTCCCGCGGCCACATTCGTGGTCTCCGTGGCTTTGGGCGCTTGTTGTTCGGCGGGCGTATCATCGGACACCAGCTCAATGCCCCAGTCGTTGCTGGCGTGCAGCGGCTCATCGGACACCTCCTCCACCGGCTCCGGCACGGGCTTCGGACGCGCCTGGAACTCCTTCTGGCGCAGCAGACAGTGCCGATCGTCGCACTGCGTGTTCGGCTTGAGTGTCATCCTGGGGAAGAAGTCGTTCAGCGCATTGTAGCCCAGATAGTCGGAGACCTCGCCAAAGCTGAGCAGATACTTGAGCGCATTCTGCACCAGCAGGCCCGCCGTGATGCCCATGGTGGTGGGCAGCGAGGCGGCGCAGACGCCCTCACGCTTCAGCGTGCGCTCGTCGATGTTCTCGGCCACCACCAGGGGCGGCGCGCACGCAAAACAGGCCGTGTCGCCGGGCCGTATAAACTGTATGTGGCCGGAAACGGCGTTCTCCGATACGCCGGACTCAAACCAGTTCAGATTGTTCTCGTTGCAGGCGGCATTGATGGCCATGCGCGCCTCAAAGTTGTCCACGCAGCTGAGCACCAAGTCAACGGGCTGGCCCGGCTGCATGCCGCTCGCGGAGATCGTGCTCAGAAACCGGTCAAAGTTGTCCACCGTGGTGATATTATAGTTATGCGTCTCGATGCGCACGTCCGGATTGATGAAGGTGAGGGTGCGCGCCGCCGCCTCCACCTTGGAGAGGCCGGCCTGGTCGGGCGTGAAGAACAGCCGATTCATATTGGCCAGCTCCACCTTGTCGTAGTCGAAGAGTATCAGCTTGCCGATGCCGCAACTGTGTTGGGTATATAAATACATGAGATTCGGTAGCCTAATCCCCGAGCACCTCCACTTACCGCGTCAGCATGTCGGCAGTGACGCTGCCAACGCCGCCGACGCCCACAACTGCCACGGCCTTGTCGCGTATGCGCTCGTAGTCCTTGACAATGTTCATGCGCTGCAGCGCCATCAGGCGGCTGTACGGATTGGAATCGACGACCTCGGCGGACATGCGCTCGATCCGCTCGCGAGCGTTGCGCGTGCTGCTCTTTTGCTCCTCGAGCTCCGTCTTCAGCTCGGCGATGATAGCCTGCAGTTCGTCAATGGCGGTGGACATCTTGCCAGCTGGATGGGTCAACGAAACAAATCTGCTAGGGGCCCCAAATCTCAAAACTTTGAGATCTCCGCTGTCGTCGTGTCACTTTCGCTAGCACAGCTGTGCGGCGTTGCCAGATGTTGTGCTGGCGCAAACGATTGTTATCGATAGCACGCGCGCGAGTCAGAGATGGGCGTGAGGCTGAAAGCCAGGGCACGAAGCACGAATTGCTTTGTATATATTTGTTATGAAAAACTGTTTTTCTTTTATTTTTATTGCGCTTTAAATAACTTGAGGGTGTCTGCATCCATACCTTGCTTTACGCTCATCGCTGCGTATCTGCCTGTGCATATATTGCATCTGCAGTAACCGTTGACATTAACATTAACATTGAAATGTTAATCTTTAGGACGCAGAGTTGCCCCTGCGGGTGAGGTAAGTAAAAGACGGGCGCGCAATTCAAAATATTACACCAAATATATTGTCAAAACATTACACATATTATTATTAAATACACAAAAAAAAAAAAGGTAATAATTAATATTTATTGTCGTTGTTGGGGTGTCTGTGTGTGATTTGGTGTTAAATGTTAAATGCAGCGATTCAAAGTTGCTACGATAAACAAATATTTATCAAATATCAATAAAAATTACATGCTACGCTCTTTAGTATTGTATGTGCGTGTGCGTGTGTGTGTCTCTGTGTGCTTTTGTGTGTTTTGTTTCGTTGCTGTCTGTTTTATTATTATATATATATATATATATATGTAGTATTACTGTATAGACCGGGACTATCACTTGCGTATAAAGATGTGCATAAGTTTATGATGCTGCCGTGCTGCCGGCTGTGGTCGCCTGTCCCGGCTGCCGTGGCTGCAGGCGCACACGAAAGCCCTCCTCCCGCTTCAGTATGATGTCCGCCTGCAGCCTGAAATCGGCTTCGCTGAGGTCCGAGAAGACACGATAGTTGCGCATAATGGTTGACAGCAGGATCTTTAGTTTCAGCATGGCGTACTTGCGACCTATTCATATAATTACAATCGAATTGGAATCAAATTCGATTCAGGCCACGTTAACATTCGGACGGTACTCACCCACACAGCTGCGGGGTCCGGCGGAGAACGGCACAAAGGCGTAATAATGTCGATTCGCCTGGCGTTCTGGCAGAAAGTTGTCCGGATCGAAGACGTTGGGATTGGCGTAGACCTTCGGATTGCGATGCAGCAATATGGTGGCCACCGTTACGGTGGCGCCACGCGGTATAACATAGGGTCCCGAGTTAAGCTTCAGATCCTCCTGGAGTTCGCGTGCTATTAACGGGACTGGCGGAAACATGCGCAGCGTTTCCATGAGGCAGCGTTCCAGATATTTCATTTCCAGCGTATCCTGGAATGTGGCCGGTCGCTGCGAGTCGCCAAAGATGCCATCCAGCTCGGCAATTACCCGATCCTGTATATCCTGGTGTATGCCCATCAGCGACAAGAAGAACGAGGATCCGGCCGCCGTCGTGTCGTGTCCCTCAAACATAATCGTGTCCACCTGTTCCTTGATTTCGGTGTCTGTGATAAGTGCACCATTTTGGGCACTCTCCAGCATCAGATCCAGAAAGGCCAAGCGCTTCTTTTCGCCAATATCGTTGTCCTCCACATCCAGATCGTCCTTCAGGCCCGCTGACTGGCCGTATGAAAGTCCGGCCACGGCGCTGCCCGGCTCCTGCTTAACGCTCGCGACCGTCGGCGGCGTCATCATCAGCTGCTGCTGCTGCTGCTCCTGCTGCTGCTGTCGCTCGCGCTCCTCCTGTTCGAGAGCCGCCGCCTTTAGCTCGCTCTGGGCCAGAGAGCCGCGGGCGCCCTGCTCGAACGCAGCCTTCTTGCTGCGTATGACCTTGCTGGTCAGGCCGTGGATGATGTTCAGCAAGCGGCCCTGCTCCTTGTAGTAGCGGGTCAGCGTGAAGATGAACTCGTTGCGCAGAAAGATGCTGCGATGACGGGCGTGGAGTATGTCGCACATGCGCATCACGGCCATGGCGTACTCGAAGCCGGACTTGTCCTGCGTCTTCTTGGACACGCCCATTGCGGTCTCTGCAAGCGGAAGAGAGACAGCGTACAGTGAGAAGAAGAACCGCCGCTCCGATTAGCAGAGCGTGCAGAGAAATGAGCTTGAAGTGGGAATGGGGACGAGAATGTGGCATGGAAATCGGCATGGGTATAGTTATGGGTATGGGTATGGGTATGGGTATGGGTATGGGTATGGGTATGGGTATGGGTATGGGTATGGGTATGGGTATGGGTATGGGTATGGGTATGGGTATGGGTATGGGTATGGGTATGGGTATGGGTATGGGTATGGGTATGGGTATGGGTATGGGTATGGGTATGGGTATGGGTATGGGTATGGGTATGGGTATGGGTATGGGTAGGGCATTTATGGGTACATTTATGGGTACATTTATGGGTATAGTAATGGGTATGGGTATGGATATGAGATGGGAAGTGGAATGCACTCGACTGACCCAAGCGCCAATTGAACTTAACAAACATACAACGGAGGCTGCTCCGGCTGTCTAATTGTAGATACAATGCATAAATAGCAATCGCTTTGGATGGAACATATGTGCACACATGCAAATATGCATGTATGCTCATCATAGCGTACGTACACTCAGAGAAAATGGCCATTCGAACATATTTCAAAAACATTTCGTTCTTAAATCTTCTTACATTTTTTATGAACAATTTCTGATTTCACACTTGAACTACAACAAGTATTTTGTATTACAAAATATTTTGTACTTAAAAAAAGTGAGGTATATTTATAAATTTTGGGCCAAAAAAAAAAAACTTTTTATTATATGTTTGCTCTTAAGTTGAGAAATGTTCATCAAATTTCGAAGCTGTTCACAAAACTCTACGATTTTTCTCCGAGTGTAGCAATAGCAGGAACGAGCTGACGTCGACCGGAGCGCCGGCCAACGGAGCGTATGCGTATTTCGTTTTAAGCATATTTCTAATGTCGAGCGGAAATGTTAACCTATTCGGCTGACTGACCGATCTATGCAATTATAAACTATATTCTTAGTACTTTAGGAAGTGAATACTGAACCCGATGCGAGTTCGAGTCCCAGGCGAATTTATGGACCAAATGTCTTGGTCATAAAAGCTATGGATAGCTTGATAGATTTGAGCTCTGATGTACGAAAAAAGATAATAAAATAATTTAGATTAATTGTAAACAGCAGAGAGCTCTTATTAATAATGCACTCAGAAAAATAAGAATTTTGAACGCAACTCAAGTTCAAGCGTTATCAGAATCCGAGTAATGTGAACAAAATGCAAATTTCAAAAATGTTTTTTTTATAAAAACATAAATAATATATATGTAAATAAATTTAATTTTACGCTTAAGTCAAGTAAAAAATTATAATGAGTATTTTATACCTGATTCAAGAAAATTGACTATGGATATATGAAAAAAAAATATTTTAATGAAAAGGTATTAAGTATTACTAAATTGTATTTTTTTTATTATAGCGTGATTTTAGTTTTTAGTATCACGGATCAGTTAATTTTTATTAAATATCAGATATCATATATATCATATATAATGGAAATATCATCTTTATATATTTAGCTATTCAATTTATTTTTAAGGAAGCAGTTTAGAAACAATAAAAAGCGAAACTACAAGTTTTTTTGAAGTTATCTTTGATTATAATTTATGATCTTGGACTAACGAATTTTTCAGCGAACCTAAAATTTTATTATTATTTTGTTGTTGTTAATTTTTCCTGTCAAGCGGAAGTGAGCGCCAATTTAAACAATTGATCTTTGCAAGTGCCTTATCTCAATGACTTAAAGTAATTTTCTAAGCAAGCTTTCGAGCACCTATCTATGGAATTTCGCCCGTATTACGTGTTTAATTGTATACATGAACTTTTGATCGATTTCCCATTTCTTCCGCTAAAACTAAAACGGGCTTCGCGTGTTAAATATGAAAATGGGATTGCGCAAGCGTGGAAAGGCTGGTTTTTCACTTGCTTTTCACCATTTCACTTTGGCCCACTGGCCAGTTGGCCAGCTGGCAGGCTGGAAAAACTTGTTGCCGTTGCATATGGATATGGGATTACGCAATAAATCGAAAATGACATTTAAATTTTTTAAGCAGTTGTCTCTTTATATATATGCATATATATATATATATAAATATATTGTATATTAGTGTGTATTTATGCATATATGTATGTATATATATTTGTATATCTAACATATCGCCAACTCAAATATGATTTGCACACTTTTTCAATTTGTTTTTTTTAGTTTTTTTTTTTTAATTTTTATTTTCACTCTTAATTACTAATTGCCCGTTTGCGTCAGTCGGGCCGGGCCTAGGCCTGGGCCTGGGCCTGGGTCTGGCTATGGGGCACTCGGGCTGCAGTTGCATTCAAATTTTCCTGATTAAATGCTTAATGGCATAGCGACGTGGTTTTAATTGCACTTGGCTAGCAGTTCGGTTCGCTTAGCGCTGGCAATTTTCAGTCCGATGCGCGTTTTGGCAGCATTTCAATTATGGGCGAAGGTAAGCGCCTGCGTTATGCAATGGCCTAGAAATCAATCGGGCCGTCTAACAGTCAGCCAGACAGACAGACGGACAGACGGACAGACAGACAGACACACTGACAGACAGACCGACATATATATGTGACAATGTCATTAACATTTGCCGTTCCAGCCTGGCTAACTGCCAGCTAACTGGCTACTGGCCATTGGCCACTGATCACTGATCACTGATCAGTGACCACGGGTTCGATTAAACGGGCGGTTTCACTTTTAAGCCAAAACGTGTTTGGTTTTAAGTAGACGACAGGCACCGTTTGTGCAGCCTATGGTCAGGTTTTATCCATAATGGCCAATCAATTGTGATAATGGCATTACGATATAAGTAAAGGGGCTGAGAGCCTTCGGCCAGCCATGTCACAAAGTGAAAGTCGTCATCTAGTACTTAAAAATTCCTGAAAAATAAGGGATTTTCCTACTGGAAATTAAATTCTCTTTGGCAATTTAATCTACTCATGCAGCTGGCAATCATATATAGCCTCAATGTTCTTCGATTTTTTGCCAATATAACATAACATAACGTCATGTCTATAGAATCAGTTTCTTTTTGAGTATCAACCAAAAACGTATTTTATATAAGAGTACCAATTAAATAAGTGTATTTCACAAGGTTCGAACCTCTGTCATTGCACATTATTTGAAGAATAAATAAAATATATAAAAATCAAAATAATTTAATGTAAGAAAACTGAAATATACAATATATACTTTTATTACAACTGTTCGATTGAATTTTTAGGCTGCTAAATTTGCATTAAAAAATACAAATAAAAAATTCTTTGGCTAAGTTTTGTTCTAGTACTTTAAAAACGTCTAATTTTTAACTGCAGAATTAGTTTTACATAAAAAAATCACAGCGCCAGTATAAACCCAAAAAGTTTGATGGTAAGCGCATAATAGTATGGCAAATACTATATTAGAATTTTAAAAAATATATCATATATGTCAAATTAAAAAATAAAAAATAAAAAATCATATAAGTCAAAGTAAGTATTTCTAGAAGCATTAATTCTTGGCTCTTAAATTTCAAAACCATTTTACTAAAACAAAAAAAAGTTAATTAAACAGAAATCGCTCAAGTTGAAGCTGAGTTCCGTTGGGCTAGTTTTGCTATGTTGCGAAAGAAATCTAGTTCTGGGAATCAGTCTGCGCCAGTTTGTAGCGGCTCATTATTTGGACTATACGGATTTGATGGGTATGTGAAATAATTCGGGTCCCGTGTTTCGTCTCTGTTCTGTGCCATTGTCTACACACAAAAGACTCAAACGGACAACAAACAAAATTTTGATTTGTGCGAGTATATAGGGAAATGGGTCTTTGCTCAATTGTAGCATATACAGTAATCGCATATGTGAGGGATATACATATACATATACATATACATATATACATATACATATACATATATAGTTATATGTATGTGCTGGCATTATGTATTATGTATGGTATGTGGCTATGGAATATAATGAAGCCCTGACACGCACACACAACCAATGCAAAAAAAAAAAAAAATAAATATAAAAGATAAACAAATTTGAATCGGAATTTGAATCTGAAACTGAATCAAAATCGTAGCCTGTCGCGCTGTGAGTGCGTGTGAGTGGACTGTACTTCACTGGCTATATGAGTGTCTTTGTGTGAGTGTGTGTGTGTGTGTGTGTGTGTGTGTGTGTGTGTGTGTGTCTATGAGGGGAGGGAGGTGCGTGTGTGTTTGTCACTTACCCAATAGAATCTCCACAGTTGCCTCACTCATGTAATCATGGCAATCAAATGTGCGTCCATCCTCCGCACGCAGTTTCCGCACCACATTGCGCGAATTCTCGTTGAACAATTCAATGAAACTCTTTAAGACATTCAAATGGAATGTGGGTGCGATCAGTTTGCGGTGAGCGCGCCACTTTTGACCTGGTCGGAATAGAAATTGGATTAAAGATCGCGCAAAAGCCAAATGAAACTTCACACAGGAATCGCGCAAAGAGGTGAAACGGTATATTTAGATCGTGGTAAAGATTAAAGTTGAGAAAGCTTCAAATCATCTAATATTAATTGCAAAAAAATAAGCAGAAAAAATTAAGAAGAGATCGGACTAGCAGATGATCTACAAGAGTTAAGTTTGCTTGAAAAGGTAGTTAAAGAAAAAGGGAATTAGAGCAGAAAGGGTTAAATCGGTCTCAGGGATCATTTATAGATATAGTATATCCATATATATATTAGAAAAAGAGACATCCAAAGTTGGAGATGGATAGAAAATTGAGGGTAGAAAAAATCAACCAACCAACTAGAGATATATATATTTAATTTTAAAGGGCATAATGGATATAAAATATAAAATAAAAATTTATTGGGATAGAAAATTAAAAATTTTAAGTTAAAGGAATAAATCTTAAAAGGAAGTAGTTTTAGCTGATGAAATTTTAAATAATTGTAAAAAGGATAATGGATATAAATGAAACTAATCATATAAAGATATAAATTAGTATCAGAATAAAAATATAGCAACAGATGATAAGGAGAAAATAAGGATGAATAAAAAGTAGACCGGCTAAAAGAAGAGATGGCCCAAAAAGGAAGATACAGAGACTGATAGTTAGGGAAAAGGAGACCGATCGAGATAATAAAAACGTCGTTTTATTTATAGAGAGTCTACAGGATAAAAATGATCAGCAACAGTCGTTTTATGGACAACCACAGAACGATCACAATAGAAATCAAAGTCAAATGCAGAGACAGAGATAGAGATACGGGGGCGTAGGCGCAGTGCGCTAGAAAGAGACAACAAACGCACTTCTGTTGTATTGTGCTGTGTTTATTTATAGCCGCCATTTGTTCGGCGTTGTTGTGCCAACTGTCAGGCTTACAAATCGTTTAATTAATTTATGATTCCATAAACGCAATTTAAATTGCATTAGCTAGTCCAGAGGGTAGCACCGAACCAACAAGCCCCTTCCTCTGACTACACGCTTAGATCACGACTCCACACACACACACACACACACACACACACACACAGGCACAGGCACACACTCACCTGTGCTGATGAGCAGGCCATCGCCGAGCCAGGGCTTGAAGAACTTGTACTCGGATGCCTTGTCAATGTACACGTGGCTGCTCAGGAGCAGCTCCACATCGCGCGGATCGTAGATGAACACCACCAGCTTGGGACCGATCCACATTTTGGCAATGTGCTCAAAGGGCGTGCTCTTGCGTATGACTGTTTTAAAAACAGCTAAAGAAAAGCAAACAAAAAAGCCAAAAACAAAACAAAAACAGATTTCAGAGTTGTGGCAAGACCGACAGACGGACAGTTGGGGAAAGACGGTTTTGTGGACCTACACGAAGCGGGTCCAATCACATCGAACAGATGCCCCACAATGGGCAGGCCCCGTGGGCCCGGCAGACGCGCTGCCAGCCTGTAGAGATGGGCGCGAGAGAGCCGCCAGTAGATGTACCAGAGCACCAAGGTGGGCAGCAGCAGCAGGTAGAAGACGCTGCTGGGCGAGCCCAGGGCGGCGTCTTTCTTCAGCACCTCCATTGGGCTGGAGCACACACACACAACTAGTCACAAGCGGTTCCGAACGAAAAAACCAAAAACAAAAAAAAAACAAAAAACAAAAAAAAAAGTATCTACTGCTGCACACGCGCGCACACACACGCCACACGGCGGACACAGCACGGATGAGCGCAGGCGGAGGCGGAGACGGAGACGGAGGCGAGGGCAGCTGCAAAGGCGGATGCCACGGTAGACGGGACGACTCGACTTTGCTCAAAACATTTCCATGCGCGCCGTGCGATTCTTACTTCTATATTTTTTTTTCTTAATATTTTTTTTTTGGTTTTTGTTTTTTGTTTTTTTTTTTTTGGTTGCGGATGCTGCGGATGCTCGTCGCTGCTTGTCCGCCGCGATACTGATACAAGTGCCTCCAAAGCGGCGAGCGATGCTGAAAACGCAGGCAACGCTTCACAAAAAAAAAAAAATAATAATAATAATAATAAATAAAAAACAAAAATAAAAGTAATAAAAACACACAAAATCACAGCAAAGCCAGGCACAACACACGGGTGGGCGGGCACCGAAGGGCAGCCACAACAATGAGCGCAAACACGAGCAAAATGTGCAGCGACAAAAAATAGTACAGAAATAAAAGAAATTATTGAAATGAAATGGAATGGGAAACGGTCGCCCGACGTCGCACGCTCCACGCTCCGCGCTGTGACTAGTGACTAGTGACTAGCCGCCGCCGCCAGTGCGCCCGACTTTTATAGCCAACAATGTGGCAAGCGGCAACGAACTGGCGCTGACCGACAGGCAGCCGGACGGACGGACGGACGAGTCGCACCGACGCACAGGCGGTCAAACAAGCGCCCATTTAAGTTAACTGCCAAGCCAATTCCCCCATTCAAAATGCGCGCGCGCATTTTGTCCCCCATTACAAAAGCCGGGCACGAGCTTGCGCGCAGCTTAAAAGCTTGAAAAGCTCTGCTCTTGAAATATCCTCGATTTTAGAACTTTTCGTTTATAATTATTTGAAGTCTTTTTTGTTTTGTTTATTATATTGGACATTTATGCATGATTATTTTTAGTAATTGTTACCTATAGATATTATTTTCTTAAAATATTTATTTGAAAAAAAACAAAAAAAAATTCTGCCTTTCTAATAATTGCAGCAATGCTACGAGGCTCGATCAATAAGTTGGTTGTATTTTTTGTTTTAAATAAAGATGCGACAAAAATACGCTTGTCTATTTCTTTATTTATGATAAATGGGCTGAGAACTGCTTCAAATTGTTTTTTGCAAAAAAAAAATAAAATAAATCAAAATGTCCATAAAAAACGATACTATAAAATGTCGCTTAAAATCGAGCTATATTTCACAATGTTCACTAGCACGGCAACTCATTGAGCGACCCTCGTCTGCGTATGTGATCTCAGTACGTATGAGCAATATTATTGCCCAGACATTTACAATTAATTATATTTAGAAATTAGCTTATGGAAGTCGTTGGCTGGACAACACTGGGCAACAGGGCACTCGTTTCCCGATCGATATACATACAAATACATGAACAAGAACCGTTACAATTATGGGCACAACAACATCGATAACTAGCAGTTAATATGGAGAGGGAGGAGAGCCTAACTAAGTACAATTGTTTGTTTTTTACCATATGATATTTGTGTTTTGTGCCTAGGTCTAAAAGTATGCTGTACGTTTTTCTTTGCTGGAAACTGTTCAGACGGACGACTCGTAGATGACGATTTGGAGCACTTTGGGCTTGCTATTCTGGGCGTCCTTCACCTCCTTGAGTATGGCATTCGTGATGGCCTGCAGCGCGGCAATATCCGAATTGTGCTCGTTCTTCTTGTTGCTATTCCACTTGGGCATTGACACCTGCGCATGCAAAGCATAATTCATTATTTATTTAATTCTCTAGCAGCTCGTTAGCTTTTGGGGCACTCAGCTTACGGTTAAGACTTTCTGCAGCGTTGCGTAGTCGAGGCCCGTGCCGGCCGTCTCGCCCAGGCGACGCAATGTCTCCGCCATGGGACCGGAGAGCTCCTGCGATATGTAACGTAAATCGTGTTTGAGTTGTGCGTCGACGGAACGAGGTCAGGAGGTCACAGCATCGCTTACCTGCAGCTTGGCCCAGCTGGTCGCGTACTGGCGCCGCACCAGCTCAATTATGGTCGAGGTTAACGCCAGTCCAATGAGTATATAGAGCGTGCAGAGCAGCATATAGTTCGGTTTCTCTATGGAATGCAGAGCAGACAATTAGCAGTTGCAGCCAGCTGATCCAAGCTTACGCACTGGGCACCAGATCGCCGAAGCCAATCGTTGTCATCGTTATGAAACAAAAGTAGAAGCCATCAAAGAACGTCCAGTCATCCTCCCAGAGCAGCAGCAGACCAGCGCCAGCGGCCAGATAAACGCCCAGAAATCCAACGGCAAGGATCGCATAGAACCAGGTCTTGCCAATAAAGTTCGTGAACTTCGGCTTGGCTGCGGTCGACAAACAAGCACAATTTATTCACAATAATTAAAAGTCATTATTGTAACACGTACTGGGCATATGCTTGCCAAAGACGGACACGGCGCTGGCGAAGAGTCGACCCCAGTCGGCGATCACCGTCAGCGTGAAGGGTATTCCAATGAGTGCAAAGCAAATGCAAAAGACGCGACCGCTGATCGTTACGGGCACTATATTGCCATAGCCTACAACGAAAGGAATTTCAAAAAAAATATAACTATTTTAAATACCGATAAGTTTTCTAAATAAATATGGAAATGTCAAGCCATGTTGCAATCTTTTTTTTTGCAACAAAAATTTCATTTACGACATTTTAAGCAAGAATACTTTTACATATTTATTTTTAAAAATAAATTCGAAATAAACTACAAAAACTACCTGCATTTTAATTGTTGCAACATTGGACTAAATTATTTAAAATGCATTACCAAATGGCAGCTGGACTGTTTTTGCTGCCAGGTCCATCTTTCTGTCTGTTCGTCCGTCGGTTTTTATGCAGAAATTAGTATCATTGTTTTAAAGAAAATTTGATGACATTTGGCAAAGATCCAATCGCAATATCATATAGAAAATATACAATTTCTGCTCTTTTATATCACATAGCTTGTTTAGCAACAATTGCTTATGTGAGATTTATCTACCTATAAATAATAAAAATAAGTATGATTGCTCTAGTCGAGGGGACTCGACTAGGACATACTCTGACTTTGAATAAATATACACACAATATATGCATATATACAATTGTACATACATCTTTTAATGGGTAGAATTTAAAGTCAATAAAAACTGAGTTTATAGTCGAGCGCTTACCTATTGTGGTTAACACAGTTGATGAGAAGAACACAGCTTGCAGTATGCTCCAGCGCTCATAGGGCTCTGGAAAGTCTTTATCGGCTACGATAAGCAGCCCTCCCTCGGCCGCCTGTTGTACGGCCTATGCAAATATAGAATGTTAGAGTTAAAAATTTTAAATAGATGATACATAATAATTAATAGTTTACAATTTTTTTTGTGTCTACTAAAGAACATATTGGTATTTTAATATTAAGTTTCATAAATTTTGTTGGTGAATTCATATTTAATCTTTTCCTACTATATTAATGTATATAAATCGTAATCAGTGATTATTGAACTTATCACTTAAAATCATGTATCAGTTAGCACACTCCGAAAAGTATGCAATACAAAAGTGAACGAAATGGCGTTGAAAATGAAATTGAGAACACAACTAGCAAGATTTAAGTTTTAACTTACCGCTTCATATTTGGCCAACTCAAAGGAGAGCAACTCATTGAGATTGTTCACCTCGGTGTTGTTCAGAATGGTGCTCATGAAGCGTTCCCGCTGCGTCTTGACCACATCCTTCAGCTGCGTCAGGCGCGCCACCTCCGCCGGACGCTCCAAGTGGCGAAAGATCTGCGTTGATAATATGGTAAATGGGGAAAATTGCAAATTAGAAGGCCACGCTGCATTAGCATTTAATTAAAGTGTGCCGCATAATAAATGACACACAAAGCAGCTGGCTGGCGTATGGGCGGAAAGACAGGGAGGGGGAAGGGGGAGGGCGGAAGGGGAGGGGGAAGGAGGATTTGAGGTTGGCGGCTCTTTGATGGCATCACTATGAATATGGCCATGTCTGGGGAAGCTTTGTGCAATTTATTGGCATTTGATTGATGGCCAGGCCACTATGCACTAACACCCTCTCGCTGCTGTTGTTGTTTTCTAAATACCCTGTGTACATAACAAATTGTTCAGGGTGGTAGCTTTTGACTTTGTCAGAAAAAAATAAAAATATAGTTCGATTTTATAGATTATACGAATATTTTTGTATGGAAATATCTCAGCTTATTATATTAAATACTCTTGGTTGAACAATTCTTTATCCTCTCTTGTTTTTAATAAAATTTAACAAAATCACAAAATCTCACATCTTGTTCAAATTTATATATATATATATATATAAATATTTTATACTTTGTTAGATATACGATATACTTATAACTTAAATTTGTAGGGTATTTGATAGCTGTGCTTAAATGCCTTCTCATGCAGTCGTTGGCATCATTAAGCCAAGTGGCATTTGCAATAGGTTCATTAACTCTCAAGTGGAGGGAATGCAATTTCTAATGCCAGCCCAATGAGTCAACATGCCTTCGCATGGTCCCCTGGCGCTCTTAATGCAACATAATGTTCGAATTTTAAATTCAACGTTATTTGATGATTTTTCCTCGACCTTTACCATTTCATTCACAGCTCTTAACGTTGTTATGAAAAAACATAAAATACATGCAATTAAATAAAAACAATTGGTAATTAACAATTTTTCTCAACTGTTTGGGCGTAAAATTTTTGTATTTTAATGTTCAGGCTTTAAGGTTTACCCAAAAAATAACCGCAAAATATTCTTTTAATTTTTCACACATCATCGCAATAAATTTGTTTAACATGTAGTACGCGCTTTTGCTTAGTTCTTGTTATAAAAATAGTTGCCCAAATTGATTTGTGTTACTTTCAACAGAAACAAAAAAAAAAACCACAACAACGAATGTATTTATTTACGATATGTCTAGCATATACTTGTACATATGCGGAATAAAAATTCGCATTCGAAATTCAATTGAAATGTGTCAGCCATTTCTCTTACTCGCGCCCAACGACTTATATTAAGTGCCCAATCCTCCCCACAGCGACAAGACGCCCCTCGCGACGAATGCACTTGGACAGCAGCTGCGACTTTGCATTTTTCAAACACTGGAACACTGAACAACGAAATTGGGGTTTCTGTCGTAACACCAACACCCATCACTGGGTCGACGTGTTTGTGTTGCAAAGTCTATTTTAATTTATTTCCCTGAATAGTGAGAAAACACTGCTCAGCATGACATATAGTACGAGGTAAAAAATAGATGCGCAAAATATAAAATAACAAAATAAAATATATATATATAAAATTCTAAAATATATATTGTTTTTCTAAAAGTGCATGTTTTCAAAAAATTCCAAAAAAAAATTAATTTTTTGCAAAATGCACATATTTGAAATGCAAAACCAATCCATAGAATAAAACCATGAGCAAAATGAAATTAAATAATAATTTGACAAATTTGGCAGCCAGTGCAAGCAATTTGTATATGCATATGCACACATACACACATATGTACATACATTTGAGTTTTATGTTTGCACATAATTAAGTGTTCAGTGTATCTCCCAGTCGAGTGCCCTCGACTAGAGCTTTCAGACTTTCTTCGTTTTAACTTAATTATTAAAAACAAGGAAAAACAACAATATATGAATACAATAGAATGTTGATATTTCTTACTTTAAAATATACTTAGCTTTGCGTTAAATTTATATATTGCTTTATTTCTATGTGGTACGATAATCAATAATTGTGTAAATAAATATGTGTTTACACTTATGAATTCGCTTTAAATTTGTATGTATGTATATTCCTCCTCTTCCCGCTCCTGCTCAATGACTTATATTAAGTGCTCTATTGCACTTCCCCCCATCCTCTCAGCTTGCAAGTCTTTGACAGCAACTGTTGTTATAACATAACACTGCTTAACAAATTTGGAGTTTGGTAAATATTCAAAATTAAATAAGTCCGTTCTGAATCTATAGAATATTCAAAGTGTTTTTTTTTTTTAGTTTTAAATGCAAGTAGAGACTGATATGGAATCTTATTTTTCTGATTTTTCCCAAAGGCCTGTGATATATTTAGGCAAGGTTAATGAACTTGTATGTATAATAATATCAAAAATAATAATTATAAAAATATTAAAATAAATAATAATAATAAGACAAATCATAATTATTATATGTTATCTAAGTATAATTTGGACGGATCAAAAACATGGGTAAATTCTATTTAAGGGTATTTTAAGAACCAACGCGTTATATTAATTAATATCATAATAATATTCATACATTTTTAAGTAGAGAATGCTGGGCACTTCTTTAATTATTATTCATTTTATTAGCAATTAAGTTTTGTTGCTGCTCAGTGCAATTAGTGCTCGTCCTTGCACATGGTTTATGATAATTTCGGAACATTTTTGCAGAGTTTCGCATTTGCGTAATTAGCTTTCGTTCACTCAACCAAATGACGGCGACAACTTGTCCAAGTTCGAAAGTTATTCACACAGATCTATAAGTTTTGTTAGCCAGTCACGAGCAAGGACAAGCACAGTGACATCCTCGATGACAGCAGCACGCAGCAGACAGGCGTTAAATCAAGTTTAGAGCTTGTGACCGGTACCCGCACTGCAAACACTGTCCGTACACTGTCCGGCGTGTGCGCAATGTTTATAACAATCTCTTTTGTTGTCGCGGCGATGTCTATTTGCTCGTCCGCCCGTCCGTCCGTGTGTTATTTTTGTGCTTGCGCATAAATTATAATTATTCGAAGACAGATTTCGGTTTAGATGCGACATGCGATGCGGGAAGTGTTGCCGAGATTCCCACAGATATCTTCCATATATACATGTACGTATATATATACTTGGGGGTAGGTGAGTACTGCGCATCATGTTCGGTGAGTTATATATTAATTGATTCATATCCCACTTTATGGAAGTTGCGACTTGCGCTTGTGCTTAAATCACAGGATATTTGCGATTACATCGCAGATCCATGGAGTTATGTAAGTGAGATACGATGTGTAGAGAACGTAAATAATTATATTTATTATACAATTATTTTATTCATAATAGATATTTAAAGAACAAAATATTAACGAATAGGTTTCGTTTTTGATAGCCTATCCATCATGATTTTTAAACGTATGAGTTAAATTAAGTATAATACTAATTTGTTTAAAATATGTATGTATTTTTTTATTTTTATTTTTTGATGATTGGGTTTTATTCAATCTTATTTATTTTTATTTCAAAATAATGTTTAATTTCTTTGTGTTTATATCAAATTATAACTTACGACTTTTTATGAGAAATCGTAGCAAGATAAATAAATATACTCAGATCTTTAACAAAACTAATAACTATATTATATTATATATACATATGTATATATATATTAGGCTTAAAGTCACAATAACAAAGCTCACTTTGCTTGTGAATTCCTAGCTGTGACTGGGCCAGTTAGCTCAGCGCTAGTTAGCGGCTGTGCTTTCTATTTAAAGGGGCTTAAAGCACTTGTCAGCGCAAGTGTCAGTCCATTTGCACGCCATAAATCGCATGCCACATGCCTCATGCCGCACGTAGTGTCACGTGCAACAATTGCCGCACGGCAACTGGCCACAAAAGTGCTCCAGTGTCACCTGGCTGTGTACAGCTACTTAGCGGCTCGCTGTGCAGAGTAACTGGGTGAACGTTGTACCTTGTTTGCACCCCTGGTAAACACGGGGCGAATACTTCATATTGCCAAGTTATTAATTTTCATTAGAAAGCACGAACAAATAAGCAAAGGGCATTCTGTTGTTTTTAATCATGAGCGACAGCAACATCAGCAACAACAACAATTATGTCCAGCGCAATTTTTCTTCATTCAAAATAAAAAAAAGGAGAAAAAAAATATAAAAAAAAATAATGCTATAAATGTTTTTGCCGCTGCTATTCTAATAATGATGTGCGCGCCCATTTAGCGGGTGATAATTCATTTCCGCTCTTGTCTCCGGTTGCGGGCTAAAAGCGCCCAAAAGCAGGCAACCCCGCAAATTGATTGTGTATGCTTGTGTGTGTGTGTGTATGTGATGCATATATGTATGTATAAGTCACGCTTATTTGCCGTCTATTTTGGTATAGAAGAGCAGTGCAACCCATTTAAAACACCACCAAGTGAGTTATGTTGTTCCCGCCTATATATCAGAATATATTTGTCTCAGAAATTATAAGATTTTATGCGTACAGAAATGGATTATATAAAATATACTATACATGAATCAAATATTGTTGAATACTCGTCTGATTGTTTTCAAAACAAATAGAGCTTCTCAAACAATTTTCAATCAACTAAGTATTTTAACCAACACCATAAAAAAATATATTTTACGTGTTTTTTAAACGCAGAAAATTCTAAAAATAATCAATTTATTTATTTTAGGCACTCATTTCAATCATTTTTGTTTTTCCCGGTCGATTGTAAATTCAAGAACAATTCTTACCTAATTAAAAAATATTAAATAATGAAATCTTATGGAAATATTTTAGTTGAATTTAAAGTGGCATTTTTTCTCTGAGTGTACAAGTGCGAAGCTTTTGCTATACTTATCCGTATATCATACAACAAGATGCCTCCAGCTAAATTCGGCATAAAATTACATAAATTGATAGTTTTTTATTACAAATTAGTTCCGGGTGTTGCCAGCCTCCAGCGAGAGCGCCAGAAACAGCAACAAGCAATGTACGTAAAAGTTCGACGGGCCTTGGCCAACAACATGACAAATCACGACCTTCGCTGGTCGAAAAACTAGGATGAGTTTCGTATCTGGGGTCTAGGTCTAGGCCCTGAGCGAAGGAACTATGTGCCGAATTGCCTGCCAAAACGGAAGCGCCGTGTAAATGCGAAAATTATTAGCGGCGTCCGAAGGGCGCCATGAAATGGTTTTGCTTTAATCTTAAATATTTGAAGAGTGCTTTTTTTTGTACCCTGACCCAATTAGCAATGGATAAAATGGGTATAAAAGGCTTTAGTTTGTAGAAGACCGAAGGAGATAATGGCTTCATATTTGTGTATATAGATATATTTTATTCAATTATAGGTCTCGGAAACATAGCTCCCATATTTCATCATATTACATTTTTTAAAGGTTGAGTTCAAGGTTCGGCATACAAATAAAGTTCCGATTTCGAACTGTTTCGGTTGGTATTTTGGTTTCGAACTGTTTCGATTCAAAATCAACTTATAGTATGAATATATTTTCCAAAAAAATTTAACTACGGAGTATCGTCTAGTCGAGCACTCTTCGACTCGAACATTCAAGCATGTTTTTGTTTTTTTTTGTCTATTAGATTCGCATATAAAAACCCATTAAAATGAAGTTTAATAATCAACAGTGAGTGAAAATTGCTAACTTATTGTTGCTTTGCTTTTCTGTTTTTTTCCCCCTTATTTTTGTTTATAGACAACACGCATTTCCCATTTCCATCTCGATGCGGCTTCTTTTCGGTCTGGTCGTGCGCCTTAAAAGCCGCGGGGCGTTTTTATTATACGGCTACAAATTTTCATGTACTTGAACTTTGTTGTTTTTACACTTGCCGTTGTTGAATTTATGATTTCATGAGCTTCTGATTTGATACCAAATTAGAAATAAATTTATTATTATGTTTTGGCTGCTGCCATTCTTGTTGAAGTTGTTGTTCTTATTGTTGCTGTTGTTGTTATTAAACATAAATCGCTGCCAGTTTATTAAATTTGACTGGTGCTTTGTCTTATTTATTAATTATTAGCTGATCGTGCGCTTTGAAATGATTTACACTGGTAAAAATACTAGTTTAACGCATTTATTAAATATTAGTTTTATTATTTAATATTATTCATAATTTGATTACCGTTCTAAATTCTTAAAAATTCAAAAACATTTTTTTTTAAAATATTCTTAAATGATGATTAATGAAACCAAAATTCTTAAACTATTTTAAAATTGTTTGTATCTGAAGTATGCGTAAATCATTTTTAATGAAAGAACGCTGTGTGTATTTGAGTTAAACATATTTAAATATTTTCGAATTTTATGAAACATTCTTGAAATACCTTGAACTACACTTGAAAACACTTGACAACGAGTATTTGTCTCAGTGGATGACATGGTAATCGTAACAAATTGCATATCATTGATATAATCCAAAGCATTTTCCGGCTGTGTGCATCCGTCTGCTGGAGGCAGCTGCTGACCCGAAACAAAAACCATTAAATCAAAAATAAACGAGTAAATTCTCCGCTTTTATGGCTGCGAGCAGCAGCCGCCCCGCGGAGCTACCCTCAATGGAAAGCATTTGGTACTTTTGAACTTGACATATTTATGCATAATTGTTATGGGCCACGAATTATGGCCAGGGCCATCAAAAAATAGATGCCGCACAATTGAACAGAACTGTATACAATGTACACAGAAGTCCGATTAAAAAACCCCTAAAAATCCGACCGGTAATGATAATAATGTGCGCCCCACCTGCGCCAACGCTAATTAACAGATCTTAGCGTGTTTTTCTTCTTGTTGTTGTTGCCATTGTTTTTGGTGGTTTTCGTTTTTTAACAGTCACTGAATGTGGCACAGTTCACGTCCATTTCTAAGCGCCATTGTATGTGTATTTTATGCAAATGCCGCTCGACCCAAATACCCAACACACAAACAGACAGCAATTGCCTAAAGGAAAGAGGAATTATCCTTACAGTGCCGACATTTCAATACTCTTTCAGACATATGCATCTTGGCTGTTAGGTATAGTCATTTGATTTTAATATATAAATATATAAAGCTCGTTATTGTCAAAATATTTGTAAAGCGAACATTTTTTTTAAACAATAATTCAATTTTAGATGGACTATTCCTATGTGTGCCATAAGAAAAAGTAGAGTAGAGACAATTGGAAAATAGGACAGATATCAGTCGATCAACTCAGCTGCTGATGCTATCCGAAAATACACATATTTATCTTTATTTGAATGAGTTACAAACTTCGTTCATAAATTGAAATACCTCTTGTAGGGTATACAAATTGACCACCAGACGGCAGCTGTGCGTGTGGCGCAGGCAATCGCCGCCAAAGGTTGACATTCGCCCATGATGAACAGCAGATAATGAGCAATATCCGACAATAACCAGCTGGACCAACCGAGACACAATTACTTTTTATACCCTGTACTCAGATGAGTTGCTAAAATTAAAGCTACTCTATTTTATATTTTCTTTGTCTATAAATAAATAAAGAAATATATATACATAACTTATATATATGCTTAACATTTTTCATATAAATTTGGTGATTCATACATTTTTCATACTTGCAAATGGAATTTTCCAAAAAAAAACAAAAAAACACCATCTTAATGTGAACAAGAAAAACTACAATAAAATACTTAGTTTTCTTACATTTACAGTTTTATATACATATGTATGTATATATAACTTATATGCATACATATATTTATACAAATCTTTTTCCAGACTTTGTCGCTTTCTTATGCTTTCTCGCTTAGAACAGGGTATATGTTAATCAAGCACTCTCGACCGCAGCTCTCTAATTTGTTTCGTATGTGTTGATTTCCCCATAGACAGAGGCCTGTCTGGACGAGTCCAGGGAGCTGTTCATGTTTCAGTTTTCGTTGTTGTTGTTGTTGCTGTTATACATACGCGAGAACAGCTCAATTAAAATGTATACTCAATATGGAACTGAAAATGTTAAAACTTAACCAAATTCCTGTCTCAGACTTAACTCTCGGCACATTTAGCGCACACTTTGACCTGTGACCCGCTTCTGTCGCGTGTCCTGCGCACGTGACAGCCATTTTACCGTGTCACAAAGACGTTAAATAAAATAAACTGTAATTCCACGCGATTTGCATGCAGCAACAAATAAGCTGCTTTCGAAGTCAAGCACCCAACCGCCACTTCGCCATACCACTAATCAGGTCAGTGGCATAACGTCGACCAGTAAGATCTCTCTCAGCCAACTTTTATTGTATACCCTAGCGACACGTTCAAAGGGTTTATTGGGCTCTGATGTAACAGATAGATTTTCATATTTGTTCAAGAAGTGAAAAGAGTATATTAGATTTATGCAATGTCCATCTTCTTGTCCGTCGTTGAAGCTAGAGACTTGAAATTTTGAATACATACTCTTGATAACACACGTCAGATAAAGTACTACGATTTTTATTGACAGACTAAAATTGTCAACAATTGTGATAACTTTGTTAAAACTGAACCGAACTAGCTTGAGCCTAGAATTTTAATTATTTTCTTACTATGAACTGAAACTTAAATCGAACCAGTTGCTTAAAAACCAGCTAAACCTAAGATTAAATAAACCGAAATAAAATTTTTGGAAAACTTTGGTTGGAAAAAAAAAAACGAGTTTGGATTCAATGGCAATTTATTATTTGCTTACGCTAAATTTTTGTAAGTTGTTTCATTTTAAATTGTGAAGAATATGACAAGCCGAATCTTAAGCCAAAGTGCGGACTTCCATTTGTGATTCACTAACCGAACCATCGATCATTTTTTTTTTTAGGCTAACTGCAGTTAGGCTTAAAGCAATAAACTAGTTTTATCAAGAGACAAATACTGCTTATCAGGCGCGTAATCGTATACTTAATAAATTTCTAACTAAAATTCTCCAAACTGGGTAACTTATGATCGAGTATGCTTAACAAAAGTCTACATTTTTTTTATTTTTTTTATGAGCTGCTTTGCGTTTTTTCGCGTTTTGACGCGTGCAAGCCAAACATGGCAGGTGCCTGGCTGATAGGCCCATATGGGGCACATAGGGAACGGGGCACGGGGGATGGGGCACGGGGTATGCGTAACGCCAGCCAGAGATTGGAGCTGCCAAAAGGATTTCCGCTGGCTTGCGTGCCACATGACAGGGCCAAGCTGAAATACGAGTCGAACATACATGTCCACATTGATGCTCATGCTGGCCAGTTGTTTTCGCTCAGCTTTTTTAATGAGCTGCTCGTATTCAATTATTAAATTGCCAAAAAAAAAAATATATATATATATATCCACAAATGAATAACGAACAAAATTCAAACCGAACAACAAGTATTTGACGCGTATTAATTTCAAACAGCAACAACAACAATTTCTGACAGCCAACATATTTGCTCTTAGTTATGTGTGTTTTATAGCTCTTGACAGCCGTCGATGGCTCGATGGAGGCGGGAAGGGCGGGGCAACTGTTGAGCGAGAGGCAGCTATACGCAAAACATTGATTGACATTGTGTTGTGAACAGCTGCCGGATGAGGCTGAGCATTTCTTATGTGGCTAAAGGTGATGCCATCATTCTCACAGCTTCATTTACCTAATTGGCGATTAAGCCATATATGTTAATACCTTCGTGCCGCAAAAATAGTTCAAAAATATATGCTAATATCATAATTTGGTCCATATCTGATGTGTGCTTGAACAGGTTTTTGAAACAGCTTGTAGTTGCTTATATTTGTATGTATATCCAATTATGTATTTACATATGTATGTCAATAAAGATATCTTTATCTCATATGTTTGTTTATTGTTTAATTTTAGCACTCGTTTTCCGTAAGAACTTCTGTGTTTCTGAACCGATCTTGATTAGATTTTTTGCAATAGATTCATTCAGTCGTATAGTATATTCCATAATAAGTTTTAAAAATTTGAGATTTTTATTTTATTTTAGGAAAACGGTAAGAGTTATCGATCATTTGAAATAAACTTGATCTACGTATGATATACACGAACTTACAAAGTCCAAGTTCAGCTCTCGAGCACTTGTAGTCTCTGCAATCGACGCGTTCATCAGGCAGCCCAACGGACGGACAGACGGACGTGGCTAGATCGACTCGGCTATTGCTCCTGACCAAGAATATATATACTTTATGCGGTCGGAGATGCCGCCTTCTGCCTGTTGCATACATTTGCACAAAATCATTATTCCCTATATACCCATTTTCAATGGGAGAGAGCGAAGAGAGAGAGAGAGAGAGAGAGGGAGACGGAAAGAGAGAGAGAGAGAGAGAGGGAGACGGAGAGAGAGAGAGAGAGAGAGAGAGAGAGAGAGAGAGAGAGAGAGAGAGAGAGGGATAGAGAGAGGGAGAGAGAGAGGGAGAGAGAGAGGGAGAGAGAGGGAGAGAGAGAGAGAGAGAGAGAAGAGAGAGAGAGAGAGGGAGAGAGAGAGGAGAGAGAGAGAGATTAGGGAGAGAAAGATGGGGAGAGAGAGATATGAGAGTGAGAGAGAAATTGGGAGAGAGAGAGAGAGAGGAGAGAGAGAGAGAGAAGGAGAGAGAGAGAGAGAGAGAGAGAGAGAGAGAGAGAGAGAGAGAGAGATAGGGCGAGAGAGAGAGAGATTAGGGAAAGAAAGATGGGGAGAGAGAGATATGAGAGTGAGAGAGAAATTGGGAGAGAGAGAGGGAGAGAGAGAGAGAGAGAGAGAGAGAGAGAGGGACAGAGAGAGAGAGAGAGGAGAGAGAGCGAGAGATGGAAAGAGAGAGAGAGGAAGAGAGAGAGAGAGAGATTTTAGAGAGAGAGATGGGGAGAGAGAGATATTGGGGAGGGATGGAGAGAGAGAGAGAGAGGGATAGAGAGATGGGAGAGTGAGAGAGATGGGGAGAAAGAGATATGGGGAGAGAGAGGTAGAGAGATATAGAGAAATTCGGGAGAGAGTGGAAGCCAGTCAATAAAAGGCAATGCAAAAAAAATAATAGAGAGATAATGCACTAAATAACACTCCAAACACTTGACTAAAAATAATGCCAAAACATATAAACCTTACCTGAATTCTTGAAAATCGCAGGGAAGGGCGTTTTTGCATTTGACCAAACGGCTCTAGTCGAGAGTGCTTGACTAGAACCCTGCGGCGATCTGTCGTTACATACATTTCAACTCCCTTGCCTTCTTACATACATACACAAAATCACACACATACATGGCTTATTTACTTGTATATCTACATATATAATATGTATTTATTTATATATATATATATTGTAAAGAACAGACAGTTCAGTCATTAGCCACTCCGATGTTTGATTTATTGTTTTGACTGTTAGATTCAATCAGATGCTTTCATGCACCATGTTGCAGGGCAAGTCACAACAATTTGCATGTTAATGCATGTGTGCGTGAGAGTGTGTGTGTGCGTGTGCGTGTGTGTGTGAGTGTTAGCGAGTGTTTTTGTGTTGTTTACCGCTTGTCATGAAAAATATGTTAAGTCGAGCGTTGAAGTTTTTGAACGTCATTGACATCGTGCCACGTTGCGTATGCGCATTATGTGCATTTAGGTAAAACACAAAGCACACACACACTCTCGCACACACACATTGAGCGTATCATCAATCAACGCCGTTTTGACATGCAAATTCAGCACGCGACTCAACATCGAAAGGATTTTTTAAGGAACTCAACTAAATGTCCTGGTAAGTCCAAATTGAATAGCCAAAGTTGTTTGCGTGCCGAAGAAAACAACAACAACAACAACAACAAAAACAAAAACAAAAATGAAAAAACGCTGAAAGCTAAAGATTGACTACCGCAAACAATCAAAGGAACGCCAAGGCATTCGAATTGCTTGCCATGTGGTTAAAATCTGCGCCCTGCCCCGCCCACAGCCTTGCAGCTACCCCCGCCCAAAACATGCACTGCACGCAAACGTTGTTTTCGGTCATTGCGAACGGCGGTTTCGGGGCGCCAAATTGGCCCCCAAAGTTGTTCGCGTTGTTTTTTTTTTCCAACTTCTTGTTTTGGCTACTCTTTTCGTAATTGCTGCAGATTTTGGGGTATTTACTTTACAACGTTTTAATTATGGCCAATTTCGCAGAGCTGTTCACTTTAGGTCTATTTTCAGATTAGATGAATTCACTCATTTGCCTTGAGTGCTATTTATTCTTTAACTCACTCACAAAAAATACAAAGATTTAGTTTATTTCTTTTCCCATTTTTCCCATTTAAATTGCAAAATATAAAAATAATAATAATATACATAGATTTTTAGAACGATCAGCCAACTATATAAATTTCATATTTAAGAATTTTTTTTATTGAGTCTTCAAAAACACATACATTATTTATATATATATATTATATATACACCAAATAAATTTTTTTCTTTCAGATTTTGTCTTTTATATTAAAATAGCCTTTTAGCTTGCCTTGATCTTTTTAAAGTATTTAATCAATTTATTGCCACTTGCGTTATATCAGAGTGCATTTTAATGATTGTCATAAATTTTGAAGTTAAGTTCAATTATGCTAATATGTCGAATGTTTTGTTATGGCCCACTTCCTGCCACTAAGTGCTAACAATTGCTTCAACTTCAACAATAGCTAAGCCAACAAGTACAATAGCCCTAAAAATGCTAAAAACAACAACCTTGACACGCCAACTCCCCATAAACTTTTGCACTTGGCTTTGATTTTGCTTAAATTTTTTTTTTAGGTTTTTTTATTATTTATTTTTGGCGCGTTTTATTTAGCTGGACGCCCCCACATGAACCGCAAAAAATACAATAACACCTCTGGGTATGTGTGTGTGTGTGAGTGTGTACATAGGTCTAGGAATAACAAGAAACGATATGCAAAATAAATAAATAACTCATATAAACAAATTGCGAGCACATTTTGTAGTTTATTATTTTATAATAAATTGTGAAAATTATTAATGCGAGTTTTGAATAGATATATGTAGTTTATTTTGGCCGAAGCAGCAACAACAACCACTACAACAGTTTACAAATTATTTTTAATTTCGTTTTATTTTTGTTTTCCAGCAGCAGCAACAACACCAACAACATTAACAACAACAAGGCGCAGCGACGAGAGATATATAAAAATCGAGCCAAAAATCAAATGGAACAAAGCAAACATCTGCAGAATTCTTCAAATTTATTTGCTCGCCAACAAAAAAGAACAACTATGAAAACTACCTATACGTAAAATATGTTAAATAATTTTACGTTATTTGCTTTTTTTCGAGCTGCTCGTGGGTTGTGGTACGCGAAAATTACTCATACGCCGCATTGGGCAAGCGGCGGCAACTGTAAACTGAAACATTGCGGCCAACACCAAAGTGCGGCTAGCCATAATAAAGAAAAAAGTGCTGAAAAAGCAAAGCATGGTAATTTATACTGTTGCACTGTCCGTCCGTTTATCTGTCCGGCTGACTGTCCGTCGCTTATGCATATGAGCTTGACGTGTGTGTTTGTCGGTCGACTGAAGATGTGCCCTGGCCTTTATCTGGCCAGGGGCAATGACAGCTGGCAAAAGGTAGAAAGCCAGAGACCTGTACGTAAACACCTGAAGATAAACATATTGCAAATGAAAGTCATGCAATTTGCATTCGAATGGCTGGTAAATGTCCCAAATTGTGGCAAGGAAATCTTGAGCACACATTTTCGATTTACCAGCTCGTTTGCAAAAGCTACAAATTTTCAACCGAAACTTGAAGCAATTTCAGTTTCTTTAAGGCGTGACATTCTTGGGGGCTTTAAGAATGGGTATAATGATATTTAAATTTTTGTATATTAATAACCGACGAAGCATTATAAACTTAAGTAGTTTAATCTTAAAGCTAAACAAAAATAATAATCTGAATATCATTTTAATAATAGTATTTATTAAGTTATTTTTGTTATAAGTAGTTATAGTTCGAGTTTTTGTTTCCGAGACAAGTTTAAATTATATTATTTAAATTTTATTCTTTTATTACTATTTTTATTTTTTTTTATTTTTAAATCGATTATAAGGTGTGCACAAAATATACCTCATTTATTTAAATATTTGTAATGTAAAAACTTAACAAATTATTTGAAAATTTTATTTACACTTTTGAGCCCAAAATTCTATAAAGTTTTTAAGTTAACTTTAAGTTAAAACAGTTGGCCTTATAGATCAGAAAAATCTTAGCTTGAACCAAACTATATTTTCTGTTTTAGGCCGTTTGATTTGATCCCAATTTTGATCCCAAAATTTATATTGCCCAATCCTTAAAGCAACATTTATTATTCACTTGAAGTTTTGCTAACTCTTAAAAGAAACTTCACAGTGGAAAATTAAATTAAGGTAAGCTATCGGTGCAAACCTTCTATCGCCAATAATTTTTGGCTTAACAGCTATGGCTTTACGCTGGAGTTTTGGGCTCAATGAAGGTTCCAATCAAAGCACCCATATAATAAATTGGAGTGCTTCAGCAAAGATCGGAAATTCAAATTCGTATGCGGAAAAGAGGTGACCGTAAAATGTTCGTCAGTTACAGACGGCCAGTGGAAAGGCCAACGATCCGAATAATTTCGCAGACATCGCATGAAAATGGCAACTGAATTTACGAGCCAGCTGTGGGGCGGGGGCGAGAAATTCGTGTTGTCTATTTATAGGAAATGGCACGCGATGAAAATCTCAGCGAGCTATTCGAGTAATTTGTGTTGTTGTTGGTTTTAATTTTAATGGCGCCTGCTGCATAAATCTGTCCAATTTTGTCACCTGCCTGTCGTCGGGTAATTTGTTAATTCATATCGTCTTAAGAACGTGCCACACACACACGCACACACATGCAGTTGAGGCGCCAATTGCTGGCCAGCAGCCAGTAGGCAGCGTCATCGACTCGGAGGCGTCTGCAAAATGTTCATCACAACGCATGTGTGTGTGCGTGTGTATGTGTGTGTGTGACTGGCATATGTACAAATTGATAAAGTTTTTTGTTGCGTGTAAAATGCGTAAATAAATCGCTCAACGGCTCTTGGCCGACCCCTATAAAGCGCCAGCATCAAAAAAGCCAAAGTCATTTTGTTGCGGCCAAGTGATTTTATGACTTACACTATATGCATAAATATACACATATATATATAAATATACACATATAGATTCGAACACAGTCAGTTCTGGTTGCTTTTGTTTTTGTTGTAAATAAATTGAAAATGTGCAAACTGACAGCTCGACACTCGATTTGTATGCTTTATGCGTAAGGACTAGAGTTGGGCGCGTGTCGTGCTTTCTATCGTGACACGAGTTCGAGTTCGGGATCGTGTTCGAAAGTCAAGGCAACCCGACTTAAAATAGAAAATAAGAAAATATTGGTCAAACAAAATTTGAAAACGATATTAAAATTTTTGGAAATTTTATACAATCAAAAAACGTATATAAGCAGTTATTCATTAACTTATAAATTAATGCCGAATAACATTACAAATCAATGATCTTTTGAACAACAAGAGTGAACAAAATTAAACATATTGAAAAGAGCTAAAAAAAATAAAATAAAATGTAAACATGGAAATTTTGTATTAATTTAAGATATATTTTTTACATCTCAAAAATGTATTTAACTTTAATAGAAGTTTGAAATAATGATACAACATATTTTTTGTAAATTTTACGCTGCGTAACTCGTGTTTGTTGCGTGTCGTGTTCAGAAGTAAATGCGACACGCGTTCATCTCAAGTAAGAGCTGACCCACAAAAACCAAAGAGCAGAACTTTGTCTCATGGTCATCACGCCCTGACAGCCCCCGCAATAACCTGCCCGCTTCGCCCCGCACTAATACACTAAAACACTTTGCAAAGTATTTGCGTTGATCCGGCGAGCATCGATGGATGCGATTCTCATTCGCATTTTGGGCATGTCGCTTGTCGCTTGTCATTCCTGACTCATTTACACGCATCCCATATTTTTTGTCTTCTTTCTGTTCTGGGGTGTTGACATGATTGGAATTTGCAAACAGCTCAAAGTGTTGCATAGCGCAAGGCGTCACAGCCAAATTGTTTCATTAAACGGCATGAAAATGAAATTGCGGTCAATGGAATAGACAAATAGAATGCGCCCATTACGACCAACGGCCTAGGTAAATGACAAATGAAACTAGGGTTGAGCATGCCCCATTGTCCGAATGCAAAATAATAAAGAACAGTTACTTGCGTGACAGTTTGCTGATCTTTACTGAAGAAAATGTTTGTACACGAAAAACTAATCATCATTTGGGGACAGCTCACACATTCAGTGTAATGTCCGTCACGCTGTCCACCCGTCTGTTCATATGAGTTCTGTAAGGTCTTCAAATTTATTGGCCAAATCGAAAAACTCGATACATTTCACAGTTTTTGAGCTAGAATCAACAAATTTGACAGGTAAATTTCCGATAATTTTCTCTAATTTATCAATAATAATTTATTAATATTAATATTAATTTAGCCACGCCCACTTCAGCCACAACAAAGCGCAAAAATTCTATATTTGAACACTGTGAACATTTAAAGGATGTTTTTTTGTATTTTTTGGGATCAACATTTTCCGTTGCACTGAAATTAAGCTTCAATAAATGAGGGCTTAGGTTCGACTGAATTTTTAGGCAACTGATTCGTTTCATGGTTCATATAATGATTTTAAAAATAAAATTGAATATAAAATACAATAATTCAAGGTAAGATGCAGCTCGTAGTTTCGGGATTTTGCGCAAAAAAATTAATATATATTATTGAAGCATTCCACATTTGGCAAAATAATCATAATATCCCCTAGCTAAGAGTATCAACAGAATTTCAGATCGCATATTTTGTGGCTCAAATTAAGTTCAAGTTATGAAGGTCACACAGACTCGACTGTTGACTGTTCGGCAGAATGCGGCCATTTCAAGTCGGCTTTTTGCAGCATTTTCATTTGCAGACGCGCCGCGCCACAAAGCAGGCAAACGAAAATGGACGGAAAAGCAAAGTTGAAGCCAAACAAAGCGACGCACAATTCAATGGCCGCTTGTCACACGCTTAATGCGCGCCTGGCGTGATTTCCTGTGTGTCTGTGTGTCTGTCTGTGTGTGTGTGTGTGTTGGTTAGTTGGTTTTTGGTCAAAATCAAAACGTAAACATCCGGAACGTGGCCGTGCCTAGTTCCTGGTCCCATTTCTAGACAAGAAATTGGCTGAATATAAAATCATGTATGCCTGCGCCTGGATGGCTCAGTTAATCAGATAACACATATATACATATGTGTGTGGCTGTGTGTGTGTGACTTGTGTGTCTAATTGCCTTCTTTTTTTTATTTTTTTGGCCAACAACTTAATTTATTTAGCCCTTGGCTTTTGCCAGTAGCTCCAAAGGTGACTTGAGCATTTGACAAAGCGAATATATTTTTTTTATTTTTTTTTTTACGTGATGCGAATCGATAAAGCTGCGCGATTTACAAAAGCAACGCCTCAAGAGAGGCCCCTTACACAATATATGCTAA
Source organism: Drosophila colorata (assembly GCA_035041545.1). NCBI lineage: Eukaryota > Metazoa > Arthropoda > Insecta > Diptera > Drosophilidae > Drosophila > Drosophila colorata. The sequence goes on along the minus strand of JAWNLD010000490.1, from coordinate 12,122,594 downwards.
TTAAAATGATTTATAGGCAGATTCCCATGGCATAATGACAGACTTTAAGCCCATGGAGTATGTGCGTGCGTGTGTGTGTGGGTGTGTGTCTGTGTGTATCTGTGTTATTTGAGATACGGCTGTAAATCCACTTGAAGCCTCACGGCACGGCACATCCTAAACATATCCTTTGGGGAGGGATTAATTAATAAATAAACTTTCAGCCGTTGACAGCCACTAAAAAAGCGGAGCATAAAACAGATAAATGTCGATTGTTTCATGGACAAAGTTGGCACACAGCTAAAGCAATTAAGAGTTAAGCGCAGGAGTTTATCAAAACGGCCTCCACAGCTTTTCATCTAAAAACCAACTTGATAAGTTTAAATTTGTAAGACCTACAATGGCAAACTTTGTTGAACGGCTGTTAGATTAGTGTCGAAATTGCAGCGAAAGCGTTTTGCAGAACTTGCTAATCGTATACGCAGAAAGGCGTTCAAGGTCGAGATTGGAGCTGCTTTCTATACTCTTGCCAAGGGAATTATCACTTTATCAAGAAACAAGTAACGATTTAAGCCCAGAAAATATTTATATATATCTATTTAGCCATGGAGAAATGGGCGGAAATGTGGGTTCAAGGTAGTACATTTTTATTTTAATTATAATGTAAAATTTTAAAATTTAAAAAAATATAAAAAAATCTCACCCGGACAAAGCCAGCTAATATCTGCTAGTTGTATGTATATATATATTTTTAAGCAGTATCTGCTTTGCAAACCAGCCTCTCTCAGCTAATTTTACTAGAAATTCGTTAGAGATCGCTTTTTATTGTCAAAGAAATAACTACCGAACAAAAAATTGCTTAATAAAGAAACCTTTTTTTTTTTGTATAGTTTTTAAAATATTTTGATCAAATTTACCAACTACAAGAGTTTTTAAAATATATTTCAAACTTTCAACATCAGAATAATAAAATGTAATTTTTTAAACCAAAAAGTCTAGCTGAGCTGAAAATATAATAATAGGAATAGGGTATTTAATGTTCGGCATTGCCAAGCCAACTCTTTTTTCTAAGTTGGTCACTCGATTTGTTCGTTGGCAGATGATTTCCGGTCAACGTTTGCTTTAAAAGTTTCCAAATGCGAAAAACCCAAAATGAAAGCCATATTCAGCTGCGTGTGTGTACGTGTGTGTCGAAGTGTGTGTGTCTGTGTGTATTATTTCCGTTTCATTTGGTAGCTGCCACTCGAAGCAGAATGCAAGTTTACTCCAAATGTGGCAACGCACTCGGCAACTGCCGCAGCTGCAGGATGAAGCTTAAGTGAATGCAAAGTGAATGCAGCGAGAGAGCAGAGCGAGATAGGGGACGGGAGAGAGAGAGAGAGGGGAAACTAAAGAAGTGGCTTTAGAGGAAGTTGCAACCAGCACAGCACAGCGGGAGTCCTGTGAATGAAGCACGCAAATTGCAGAACGTTTATGGCTTCTGCTTTGATGATTTGCCAAAGATTACGCATACGCCCCGAGCAACAGCACCTGACAACTAACAGCAGCTGTTGAAAAGGCCGCATTTCATTTTTGGTACTCGTCTTGTCTCAGCCAGTTCATTATGGACTCGCACGACGATGGCCCAAATCAAAAGGCAGCAACAGGCAACATAAAACAAATGCTAACAATTCGTTTTCGTATCGAAATTGAAATTCAAATTGAAATTTTCAACTATTTGATGATCAATTTGGCATCAAAGTGCGCGTAATTGGCCAACATGTGCTGTGGGTGGGGCGCACACCACTGCGCGATTCTGTGTGTGTGTGTGCGTGTGTGTGTTTAAGGAGGGGCATTTTTTTGATTAATTCACGGCAATCGATCAGCGATCAAATTCAAGCACAAACAATATGAATAAAAGTCCGCGAGTTGTTATCGAAGGAATCTTGGCCGTAGCTATAGGTTAGTTCAAATGATTGCCCATGAATCAGGCAATGAATGGTCCAAACTGGCATGCCAGCAATTTAATTGCAAACAAATTAAAAGTCAAATGATAAATGAATCATGTTCGAGTACTCGGCAGTAAATGATTTTTTGCTGAAAGCTCAACTCGAATTCAGACAAAATAAATAGTAAAATCGAACGCAAATTAAGTAAGACAATTAATAACTATTTATTTTTGAAATCATCTGGATAAAAAAAAAATAAAATAAACAAGATAGAATTGTATTCTGCGGAATGTCGAAGATGAAATACCCTTCTATGCTCTTCATGGCTTCTTGGCTGTTGATACTAATCAAGAATAAATAAACTTTATTAATTTTATTAGTTTAGAACTGTCTCCTTCCCTCTGTGAGGGTATATTAAAAACAAATGCCAGAAAGTTTCGCAATTTAAAGATAATGAGTTTTAATTCAAGTCCTTCAAAATGTGCACATTAATTTTTATAGCTCATTAAATAAATTAAGAGAGCATTTACAATGCAGAGATTTATATTGGCAATTCAGGAAAAGCGATTTGTGCAATGTTTAGTTCATATTTGCGAACTAAATATTAATCCAATTTACATAAGGCTAATTTCTGGATATGTCAAAGTTAAAAAATAAAAAAAAATGTATTTGTAATTTTCTATTTATAAAATAATAATGGCTAATCTGTTTTGTTGCGAATAAAAATCCTACGACAGTGCCATTGTGCACGTTAAACAACCAAAATTGGTTCAAGATGATGATTCATGATCTTAGCAGAGATTTTATAGTTTTTAGAAAACGTTTTAATATAAAAATCAGCAATTATTAATTATTATTCCATGCAAAAATTGGCTCAACTTGGAACGAGCTTATTGATCTTAAACAGATTAGAAGCAATATTTTATTCAAAAGAGCTTGAAAAATGTTCCTGATTTTTTAAAACCTTAATTTGTTTCATTTTTTATAAAAAAAAAATGTTGGACCAATATTAAATCTTTTATTAATTATTTTGATCATCATCCTGAACCTGCCCTGACTTTCAAGGCAAAGGGAAATAAATAGATTGAGTAGAAAAGAACGCTTAGGAAGTAAAAACTCAGCATACCTCTTAGAACTTATAAACCTTGTGATATAGTTAATATAATCAATAAACAAAGTCAGCAAAAACAATACCTTTTATAGACGGTTCTTGGTTCTACATTCATAAATATCTTTTGATGTATGTTTTTATTAAACCTACAATTTTGGCATAATAAAAACATTTGCAGCGTTTTTGTAGTTTCACGCAAATGTAAACAGAAATCACACAAATATAATATATATAGATAGGGTGCAATTAATAGGGTATTCCCACACAGAAAATAAAAAGAAGTTAAGAGCAAAACATAAACAACAGCCCAATCGGCAGCAGACCCATTCTCGCAGCTGGGATCAATGGCTCAGACTGGAAATTGGTAGCTGGTAACAAATGTGGCACAGACACGAAACATGGCCATAAGTCACTTGGCCTGTAGTTTGATCCGGAAGTGGACAATTAGCGCTGCCAGTTGAGAGCGGCTGCAATTGTTGGCCACAACGACGCTGGCGATGCAGTCATGGATAAATATGATGACTTCATTATTGGCCAAATTTGGGGAGACCAATAAATGACGACGTCATTGGCTGTAAATGTAAATGTTTAGACAACAACTATTTCAACTTGTCTAAATGGCTGCACCAACAACAAGCACACACACACACGCACACACATGGCGGCTATGGTTGTGGCTGCGGTCAATGTAGCCACTGATGCAGCGCATTCAGTCCAGCGCCTGAAGATGAATTTGAATTGTATGGCCAATGGCTGTTGGGCGCGTTTATTGCATGGGCGTTGAACAGGGCGGCCAGAGCGGCAGCACACGTGGGCGTGGCAGTTACGATCGGCACTTAAATAATGTACAGAATTGTTTTATGTCTTAATTATGAGCTAATTTTTAGTATTTTCACTGCAATAAATTTATGTGCTGTTCTCAGCGCACAGGCAAACAACAAAAAATTTAACACCCAGCACCAGAACAACTTGTTGTTATTGTAAATTTAAATTATTTCACTTTTTTTTTTTTAAATATGCAAATGATTTGTTTGTTTGTTTGTTTGCTGGCTGGCTGGCTGGCTGGCTGGCTGGGAACGCGCGCGGCGCGTTTCATGTGTTGTCGAATGAGTTGCTTACCAATCCGCCCACGCCGCAGTAGATGGACAGCGAGACGAGCAAACCGATGTGATTCAAAGCTGACTTCCATTTGAGCGACTGCCAGCAGGCGGAGCTGCGACTGCAAATGCCGTCGCCGTTTTCGACGGCCTCCACACGTCGATCCAAATGCTTGAGCTTCTCCAGCAGCTCAGTGTTGGCCTCATCCTGCGAATCGTAGTCGGCTGGCGACCTGGCCTTGGCGGGCATCGCTTCGCACTACGCGTTGTAAATATTTACAATTTTGCACTTTCTGTTAACGCTGTGGTCCCTTCAATTAGCAGGCGCCCAGCGCCTCCCGCTTAAACTGTCTCGGCGCATTGCAGTTATTGCCAATGATTGTCCAAATTAATCACAATTATTTCCGCTGGCTCGCGTGCAGTTCGAATACGCGCCAAGAAAAACGTCCCGTCGCGAAAACGCCCGAAGCAGCGAACAGCCAAAGGAAACCAAAAACAACCGCACTCGACGACGGCCAACGAGGCGTATGAGCAACGGCAACGGCAACGGCGCCGTTAACAGCTTAACAGAACTCTGCGCACGAACAGTGCCATTTTGAGTCTAACCGAATTCTAGCATTTACATAAAACGTTACGGCGTACACTGTTAAGCAACAGTAGGGAAATTTCAAAAATACATTTTATATTTAGGCCACAAAGTGTGCTTAAAATGCTATTTTTACCTGTTGCTCAAATGCTTTAATATTTATTTCAAATTTAGCAACAACTAAATCTTATAGGTCTTAAGTATTAAGTGTACTTTTTTTTAATGGGCTTTTAATTATCAAAACTGTCGAAATGGCTTTTCCGGGATTTTCCGTTTCTCTTATTTTGTTCATTTATGAAGATAACATTTAACAATAAATATTTTTTTTTTGGTAATATTTTCGTTCTTACTAAATTGGTGAATAAACAAATATGAGAATGGAAAAATCCCTTCACGTATGGGGTGTCAAGATATGTGTTGTATAATAAAAGAAATACTTCCTGCCTGAAAGTGTATATAGAGTATTTATACCAAGTTCATATGGAAAGCAAGACGAACATTGCAGAAACCCAATATACTCTTTTCACTTCGTGAATGAGTATACAATTTGTTTGTTTCTGAAGATATATTAATCAAACACATCACAAAACTTAATATTTTTATGCTCGAAATAATTGGGCAGAAACTTATAAACATCATCAAAGATTATAAATTTTGTAAAACTATTTTGAATGGCAACATTTCAATATTATATTATATATATGTATATTGCAAAGATATTTCCATTTCATTAGATATATTGGCAAAGATTAATATTTTACAGAATAATTTACTGATTACATATTTAAGATGATGAGGATTTGAACTAAAAGACATACCGAGACCAGGTATAAAATTAAGTTTACACGATTTGCACATTTATTGGGACTATATTCATGGTTAGAAATATATGCAAAATTTTGCAAAACATTGAAATCAACCATTTTCATTTACATATTGACTTTATTTATTTAATAATACATCAATTGGATTTACATCTACTTAAAGAAAAGTCCAAATGGAGCAGTTTGAGTTAATGTTCTTCAAGGTGTGTTGGTCTCTGAGTAGGAGAGTGTCTGTGTGTGTGTTTGTGTGTGTTTGATCAGCATAACAAATTAAACTATGTTTAAGCGCTTTAAACATTAATTTTATTGCTATTGCTATGCATGGTATCCGTGTTCGGTTTATAGAATATGTCAACTAAGAGCTCGCGCGACTAGAGCTGTCAATGGAAGTGAGCAGATGGGAACGGCGTATCATACCCTGTTCACCCGCCAACTACATATAACATATGCGATCAAACACACATGTACCATATATATATATATATATATATATATATATATATATATATATATATATATATATATATATATATATATATATATATATACCATATGTGATGCACATATTCAACAATGTATGCATTTCTGAGTATAGTACCCAAACGGTAGGTGGTAGATCGAAAAAAGAAAATAATAATTATATAAAATAAAAATTAATGATAATATGTATGTGTACGAGTAACAAAAATAACTCAATTAAGATAGTGTGTTGTCGTGTTGTTCGAGTTCCTCCAATAGCCTTTAGAATGTTCACGCCCGGGAGTCCACGTCAAGGCAAATTTGTGTCTGATAGAAAGAATGGACTAGTCAGTAACAAAGATAGAGACACAGTTACAATTTTGTACACTTAACAATTTTAGCAAAGGGCCAGGTATGGAATTCAGATGATTCGCAACAAATTTTGTTCTTAACAGTTAAAAGGCTATACAAATAAAGGTACAAAATACAATTGAAAATCAGCGAAACAGACGGAAAACATACACTATAAATATATAATAAATAGAATTGAACTTATCGGTAAGCATTTGCCATATGGGGATTTTCATTCAACAGTAACTTTTTCCCTCATTTTCTTGAGAGTTATTTATGTTAAACGCAATTGAGAAGCTCGTGCACTTGGATAAACTTAATAAATATTTTACTTAAAATAAATAAGAATAAACCTAAAATAAATTTAGTTTTTAACTTAGCGTCATAAAAATAATAAATAATCAATTGTTAATGAAGCGTGGAATGGGGAATAGTTAATAAGTTAATGTACAATTGTAATGACAAAAGCGAATTGAAAGAGGAGCATGCAAGCAATTAATTTAAATTTAAATTTAAATTTAAATTTAAATTTAAATTTATGATGATATGTGCATAACTATAAATGAAAATGTCATGAGCCAATTGTGTGGGTTAAACAATCATGAAAAATACAAGTTAGAAAGCATTAAAACAAACAAAAGACAATTACTTGTTTTTCATGATAGAAAATATCTATATTTTCTTGAAATTAAAATGTTGACAGTTAGGTTTGGCACGAATGTAGCTGCAAATGCGTGCGTTAGAAAAGATGAGAAATATGCGTGCATTAAGAGACGGCAGAGAATGCACATAAGAGACAGAAGATCACACACACACACATACGCGCACACTCTCTCTCTCTCTCTCTCTCTCTCTGTATCTCTCACACACACACACTTAAACGTTTAGAGCAGGCGCCGTTTAATAACCTTTTGCCCGACGCGCCGATGCCGTTGGCTGACTAAGATTCAAACACTGTCATAATATCGTCCAGGGTTCCTCTGGAGATCGCATGGCGACTGCTGCTCAATTGAAAATCGCGGTCTACAAAATACACGAGATTACAATTTAACACGAAGTGGAGCGGACGCTAATACGCACCCACAAGCTGGCCCAGCTCATCGTCATCTAAACTGGGTATTTCACCGATCGGCGAGTACGGCGGCTGTGGTATGCTGCTGGTGCCGCTGGCCGGCTCGCTGCCATTGAACGCGTTCGGCGGAGCCGGCGGTGTCAGCTCGGTGGCCAGCGTGTCTGCCGCAGCCTCATGCCGCGCCGGCGTTGCTAGCGGCGCAGCGCTGCTCTCCTGCTCGCGGGCCGACTTGAAGCTGGTGTCCGACTCCGGCGATTCGAAGCGCATGCTGCGACTGGGCGGCTGGGGCGTACTTTGCCGCGAGGGCGGAGTGTGCAGCTCCCGCACATCCTCAATAGACGTCTGAATCTCCAAGATGTCATCGCTGGTGGCATCATCCGCCAAAGCAGTCGGCAGCGGCGACGTTGCCTTCAAAGTATGCGTTACGCTCCGCTCCGGTTCAGCTGCCGGTTGCTTCTGTTCGGTCTCTGGACTCAGCAGCTTCGGTTCAGGATCCGCTGGCTTCGGTGCAGCCTGCTTTTGTTCGACCTGCTTCTGTTCCGCCTGTTTTGATGCGGCCTGCTTCTGTTCCGCCTGCTTCTGTTCAGCCTGTTTTGATGCGGCCTGCTTCTGTTCAGCCTGCTTCTGCTCCGCCTGCTTTGGTTCAGCCTGCTTCTGTTCCGCCTGCTTCTGTTCCGCCTGCTTTTGTTCTGTCTGCTTCGGTTCCGCCTGCTTCGGTTCCACCTGCTTCGGTTCCACCTGCTTCTCGTCAGCCTGATCTTCGGCTGTTGTCTGTTCCCTGTCTGAAGATTTCTGTGTTGTCTCCGCAGTTGCTGCCGGCTCTTCAGTATTAGTTTCGGGTTCTGGGCCCTCGGCGCCCTCCTCGTCGCTCACCGTTGTTGTCACCGTCACCCGCTTCACCGGGGTCGGAGTCCCGGAACGTCGCACGCCCACAGTTTGATACTCGGGCAATTCGTTGGGCACTGTAACAGGAAACTTGTGCGTTAGGGGCCAGGCCAGGCAATTGAACTATGCGCGACTTACCAATATACTCATCGCCTTCGGCATCGTTGTCTGGTGCAGCCTCCTGGCTGTCGTCGATGCGCAGACTGGCCAAATCCGTGACTGGCACGGGCAGCGCCGGCCGTTTGAGCTTGCCGCCACGTCGGCCGCCGTTGCAGGCGGTGGAGCGGCCCCGTTTGCTGGTGCTGGGCGAGTTGCCCGACGTGTCCAGCACCATGTTGGGCGCCAGCTGAATATCCTCGAGCACATTGCCGGTGGCGTCGACGCGCTGCAAACGCGTCGGCACCGAACCGCTCAATTTAGACGTGCCGCCAATGGACGAGGATTTGCGCGGCTTGCTGCCGAGTATCTCGACGGCCTCGCTGAACGAAACGGATAGCTTCGATTTGGATTTGCGATTGGTGCGCTTTGGCCAGGCGGCGCCGTCGGCGCCTTTAAAGCGCTTCAGCTTGACCACACAGTTGAAGTAGCGCCGGCCGTAGCGCTGGACCAGCGCCTTGCTGACGCTATATGGCCCGGTCTGTTTCGGCGATTTGGCCAGATTTGGCGGCGGGGTGTGCCCCCGTGCCATTATCTGTATGGCGCGCTGCTTGCCGCCGTTCTGCAGCCAGGGCACCTTGATGTGCACCTTGCTGTTGCTGGCCTTTTGCTTTTTCGTCGGCGATGGCGAATCGTCCGTCGACGAGGATTCTGTGCCGCCCGTTAGACCTTTGCGCGGCCTACCGCGTTTGGTGGCTTTGTGCGGTCCACCCGTCATCAGACGCTTGATCTCCGCCTGGCTCAAGCGCTTGATGCGCACTGTGCACTCTCTGATGCGGCCGGGGCTGCTGTGCAAGTCCTTGGACGCCGGCGGCGGCAGATCTGCAAACATTTTCTGCTGTGCCTTTGTCTTGGGCGGCGGTAGCTGTAGCTGCTCCCCCTCCCCGTCCCCGTCCCCGTCTCCCTCTACAAACTGTACGTCATCATCATCATCATCATTGTCCACGTCTTTGCTAGCTGGATTTGATTTGGGCTTATCAACGGCAGCAGTATCTACTATAGAATATCAACGTATTTTAAATAGTTTGTAATGCATTCCGGATTTTCACTTACCCAATTTGTCAATGGGCGATGGTGGGACTGAAATCGGCTCCGTATCGGATTCCTCTTCTGCAATTCAATTTTGTGAGATGAAAATTTAGCGTTTTTGGATCGAGATTTGCAACACACCTGGATTAAAGATGGGCGACACTGGCAAGGGCGAGGGCGAAGAGTTATTCTGCTTTGGACTGCGCTCTGCACTCGCCTCCGTCTCCTTGTCCGTCTCCCTAGCTGGCTTCACGGACGCATCCCGAACGCTCTGCGGTGGCGGCGCGGCGCGCACAAAGTCAAACAGATCCATTTTGTGCGTGATTGATGGGATTTAGCTGTCCAGTGGCATCCACATCCACATTAGTTTGGGCTTTCAGCTTCAGCCCCGAAAGCGAGCGAAGCGCGAAAATCACACGCGTGGGCAAAACTAACAAACACACAGTAAATCGGAATGCGGGTCAATTTTGGCCGTACGCCTCAGTTGTCTCCTTAATTTGCAACTTTTCAATTCACTCACGGCAGCGGCAACAATTTTCTTTAACAAAAATTGAGTGGGAAATGAAAAATAAACGCGAATTCCTACTCTATTGCAGAGAGACACCGACGCCGCTGTGTAGTGATGTTCAGTCAACTATCGATACATCGATTCGAGCACAGCGATTAGTATCGCAATCGGCTTCGATAACACTTACCGGCACGGCGGTTGACAATCAAATATTCTCAATAGAACCTGAGTACTCTCTTATCTAATTTGCGTTTTCTTCGTTGTCAATTATTTATTAATTACTTTTCTATTGCTATTGTAAGTACAGTTTTTATTTGTGCTGAATTTGGAAAATTTTTTTTAAATTTGTTTTATTCTATGAACTTTAAATATTCTATGAATACTTGTTATTCATTTCTTATGTTCTATAAATTTCTTTTATGCTCACTGCTCACAAATTATACATTTTAACTTTTGCATTATATTTTCCTTAGTAACCGATTTTATGCGTATTTTCTGTTTGAGTGCGATTCCCCGAATTATACATATGTTAATGTTAGTTTTACATATTTTAAATTATTGAATTTCTGATATTATTTTCTTTTTCCAAATCATAATTTGTGTTTTAAAATTGATGCATATAATGAAATAAAATGGATAAGCACGGAAATAAATTCTCAAGTGAACTCTAACATGATTTTTTTTAATAATATTAATTATATTTTTAAGTTGATTTTTTAGGGTCTGTAACCATTTCATATCTAAGTGTAAACAAAATATTATATTTTGTTTGGAAAATCAACGAAGCAATTTTATTGCATTCATTACCTATTTATTATCGATTATATGAAATCACGGTGACCGCAAAAATTTGATCGTTATCCGTTAGATTGGATGCGAAAAGAGCCAAATTGGCAACACTGATCTGGATAATTGGCAGCATTGATTGATAAATCGGCGAGAATGCGCGCGTAATTTCAAAAACTTGATGAACAAAAAATCCTGAAATTAGTTTTCAATTGGCATTTTTATTTACTTTCATTGTATAATTGGTTAATTGCAATAAATATGATTTTGTACAATTAGTTGGCGAATTTTTGCAGGCAGCAAGACATTGTGCAATTAGCAATTGTTTGGATTTGTTTCGTTAACGTTTCGATTTCTGAGGATAACACCTTCAAGACTAGCACAAAAACTTCGCCGGCTCAGCATATAAATATGTATATAATAAGTAGTACATACAATAGCTATGTAAACATATATAGATAAAAGAATACTTTGCGTATACAGGGGCGAGTGATGAGTTAATTAATTAATTGGGCGGCGAAATATATATAAAAAAGATTTTAAAAAAAAATAAACAACGGCTCTAAATAAAAATAATAATAAAACAATTAAATACATTATAAAAGTACAAACATTTGCTGGCGATTCTGTGTCGTATGTGTGTTGTTTGTCTAAATACATATATCTGTATATATATATGTGTGTGTGTGTGTGTGTGTGTGTAGGTATATTGCAGTCGAAAATTGTCATGTCCGGCGGCTACTCTGTCACGGCACCGCACGGCTCTCTAAATGTACACCTTGAAAGCGCTCCAGCCGTGGAAGCACTTTGTGAAACGTCGCGACTCCTTGTTCTTCATGGTGAGGAAGAGCTTGCGCGGCCGTTCCGGCTGCTTGATGCGCATATGCTGTATGTAGACCTGAGCCGATTTGTACGCCAGCTTCACCTCCACCTCGCTGCAGCGCGGCCCCATCCAGAGGAAGACATGCTCGCCGTTGTCGAGTATCATAATATCATCGTCGGCCAGATCGTCCTGGCAAAAGTCGGCGCACTTCTCGGCCACCGTATAGTAGCCACGCTCGTTGGAGCAGCGGAACAGGCGCGTATAGTTCATGTACTCGGCATTCGTGTCGTATGGCTTGCGACCGCCCAGCGCCACCCAGAAGAAGTTCTCCGGCTCGTCGCCCTCGTTGAGTATCTGAGATAAATGCGATTATGAATTAACGAAATTGATACGAGTTGAGCTGGCGACTCACCTGCAGGCTGACCCAGGGACTGTTGAACATCTGCTCGGCTATGTCCTGCACCAGTTTGGCCTCCTCGTTGCACGCCTTGCTGCCCAGCCAGACGTACACAATGCCCGACTGCGACTCGTCCTCCGTCTCGAATGGCACATGAAGAATATAGCTGAGGGGCATCATGGAATAGGTGATCAGTGATATATATATTGCAAGTAATGCGCTTTAAAAGGATTTATTATTTATGAAATATGATTGCCTAAACATCGGATTCATACATAAAGCCTCAGCTATTGTTATTTTGAATGTGTGGAAAACGATTCTGAGCCACTTTCAAAAGAATTTTTAAGCGGTTTACCGACTTTCGGTTTTTGATTGTTTTTATGACAAGTTCATGAACGAATTTAAAACGAAAACGAACTTCATAAGCAACATCCGTGTGAGGTGAAATGAGTAACGTATGTGCCAGAAAGAAAAAGGTTTAAAAATCGTGAAATACGAAAATTACTGAAATAAAAATGACACGGAAAAAGAAAATAATCAAAACAGATATTTTAATTAAAGAAAAGTATGCAAACTGACAAGCATTTCGAAATATGAAATTGTAACAGCAGGATTGCATCGATTTTAGCAAATCCACCAGCATGAGCGGAAATTGAGTGGAAATCGAAAAGCTAATTCCAGTTAATATGAAAAAAAAAGTCGATCAAGTTCAGTTGTACAGAAAATATTAAAAAAAAAAAAACAAATAAGAACGTTGCGTACGGGTGTAACCGACTGCGCAATACTCGTTCATAGTTAATGACAGCTTAGAACATTCAAAAACGGTCTTATTTATGATTCCTTTTTGGTCAAATATAGATTTTCGTAATTTGTGGCTCGATCTTCAGAGGAGGTCATCAGAAAACTGACTGCAAAATTTGGTCACTCCAGATTATGGGAGATATGGATTTTCGCGATTTACCCGCCCCAACATAAATAGATTTTTATCAATTGTCGCAGTGGGCGTATCAAAAAAATTGTTGTGTGCTTTTTAAAGGAGGTCATCAGTAATCTGTCTGCAAATTGGATATATATATAGCTTAAAAACTGAGGGAGTTATGTAGATTAAATCGATTTGCCACGCCCCCAGTGGGTGTAGCCAAAAAATCGTAACACTTTAACTGACGTGGGTATATTCGAGTATTTATGCTAATATAGATTCTTCACTCCCTGAACGGTTATAAAAACCCGAAGACTTACCAGAACGCCGAGTTGAGATGCACTGCATCCGGCTGGATTTGGATGAGTCGCGTGGTCAGGGCGCCGCCATTGGAGCGCAAGTGGAAGAACTCAACGGCTGGCTTGCCGTCGGGCGTGAGCGCCTTGTCCTTGCGCTTGCCCGTGTGTATGATGAACTTGCGCTTAAAGTGGGACATGAACTTGAGGTTCTCCTGCTGCTGGAAGATGCGCATAACCTCGAGCTCCTCGCCGAACATCGCCTTAAATTTCTTCTGCAGGGTGAACGTGAACGTCAGCCAGCCCATGTTGCCGGCATTGCGTCCCTGCCAGAAATAGACGACGCACTCGATCTCATCCTCGGGCGGCGGGCCCTTGCTATCGTCGCCGTTCGGCTCGGCGCCCGGTTCGCCGGCATCGACGGCGTCCTCGACAGGTATGCAGTAGCGACAGAGGAAGACATAGCACTCGCCGGTATAAAAATGGCCCAGCTCCTCCTCGGGCAGACGGACGAACTTCTTGTTCTCGAGCACAAAGGCCTCCATCATCTCGAGATCGTAGTTCCATTCCTCCTCCAGCTGTTCGGCCTCGGCCAGCGGCATGGCCGATTGCCGGGGCATAAACAGCGCCGCCAGATCCGTGCGCGTCTCCTGCTGGCGGGCCCACTGCGTCAGATTGGCGCCCGTTTTGGCCACCGATTTGGCGGTGCGCGTAAAATCGACGGCCATCACCTCATCCCAGCCGGGGAATTTGGTGCGAAAGATTTGCATCTCGTTGCCCTCGGGTACGCGCATGACCAGCGCACATTCGGGCCGCTCGAGCATGTTGAACAGCTCGCGGCTGAGCTTGACGGCGGCGGCGCGCACCAAACGTGTGGACTTCTTGCCAAACCAGACGAACAGGTCCGTATAGCAGTCGAGGATGTAGACGTGCTTGCTGTTGAGCAGCGTGTGGCTGAGCTTCTGTTCGGGCAGCTCCACCTGCGGCAGCGCCAGATAGCCCATGCCCAGCTGGACCTGATAGAGGCGCGGCTGCACCGGCGCATAGTTCTCATCGATGTGCTCGATGGGCGGCGGCAGGTCGGCCGCCTCCTCTGGCAGCAGATCGAAGCCCTCCCAGAATTCGGGACTCTCGTCGCCCTGCATATCGACGAGAATGTCGCATTTGTTTTTGCGCTCCGTCTTGTTGATCTTCTCGGCCATGAGGCGCGCCTTGGAGTTGAGCGTGTTCTTGGAACGCTTGCCCAGCCAGATATGTATGCGCGTGCCCAGATCGAGAACGAAGGCGTGCCGCGGATCCAGCGACTGGACGACCACCGCCATCGGCTCCAAATGGATGCTCGCCCCGTACGCGTGCACCAAATACAGCCGGGTTATGTGTATCATCTCCTCGATGGTATAGAAACCGGTGGCCGTGCGACCGCCCTCGATGTAGATGACCTCGGTGTCGAAGAGGGCGAGAAATTCGTCCGATTCGTCGGCCTGCTCCTCGCGTATGGTGCGACACCGGGCGCCCAAATAGTTGCGCAGATTGACCGCATGGATGGCGGCGCAGGCGCGCTTGTCCAGCGTCGCCTCGTTGCCAATCCAGAAGTAGATCTCCCAGTTGAGCGTGTGCAGCTCATCGAAGGTCGTCTTTAGCACAATGTAGCAGTCGCCCTCGTAGAATTTGCCGTGGACCGCGTCCTCGATTTTGTTGGGCAAAAAGTTTTCGATCTCCCAAATGGTTAGGCCCGGCTGCTGGCCGTCCTCCTTCTCAAAGAACTTGGAGTAGTCCAGCTGGGGCTTCGCCAGCGATTCGTCCCAACGTTTCGGCTTTAGGGATTCGGTTGGCAGCGCTTCGCCATCGTCCTTGTCCTTATCCTTGGCCACATCCTTCATGCCCTTGAGCACCTTGGCCGCATCCTGGCCGCCATCTTGGCCGCCCTCAGCGCGCGGACCCCGCCGCAAACGAATCTTGCGCGCCGTCGCATCCTTGGGCGTGACAGCGGCCGGCATGGACGGCGGCACGGCGGCGCCGGCCAAACGCAGCTGCGTCTGCAGCGAGAAGTCAATGTTGTAGAACTCCAGGCTGGCCGCCTTGCTGGCCTCGCTGGGCTTGGGCGGCATCACCAGCTCCGGATTGTCGCGCAAATCCAGCTGCTCGAGCCCCTCCAGCAAATGGATCGCGTCCGGCAGCGTAATCAATCGATTGCTGCTCAAGTTCAGCTGCTTCAGTGCGCCGCACCGGCAGAGGCCCTCGGGCACCATCTCCAGCCGATTGTTCGCCGCCGAGAAGCACTCGAGGGCGCCCAGCTTGCCGATGCCCGACGGTATGCCCTCAAAGTTCAGCTGATTGTCGTTCACATAGAGCCGGCGCAGACGCGCCAGCTTGCAGAGGGCGGCGGGCAGGGCGGTCAGCTGATTGCGGGACAGATTGAAGGTCTCGAGACGCTGCCAGTGCTCCAGGCTGGCGCTCAGTTCGCCGATCTCGTTGTCGCTGAGATTGAGCCGCACCAATGTGGCCACATTGTAGACGCAATCGGGCAGCTTGGGCAGCGCATTGTGGGACAGATCCAGCTCGACCAGATTGGCCAAACTGTCGATGCTGGTGGGGAAATTGAGCAGCGTGCGCTGCGTGTCGCTCATGTTAAGCACCTCGAGGCTCTGCAGCGATGGCAGCTGGCGCAGCTGGAATAGCTCGAGCGGATTGTGCGACAGATCGAGCGTCTTCAGGTTGGTCAAACGTCGCGTCTGCGGCGGCAGCGTCTCCAGGCGATTGTGCGAGAGGTCGAGAAAGAGCAGGTCCGTCAGGTGAATGAAGAGGGCGGTGGGTATGGTCTCGATTTGATTGTAGCCCAGATTGAGTACGATCAGATTTTTGGCGCGTTCCAGGCCCTCGGGCACCTCCTTCAGGCGGTTGTGCGATAAATCCAGCGTGGTCAGCTCCTCCAGCTGGAATAGCTCCGGCGGAATGCCGCTGTTCTTTAGCTGATTGTGGCGCAGGTCCAGCGAGCGCAGGCAGCGCAGTTCGGTCAGCTCGCCGAAGAGCTTCTCCAGCTGGTTGTGGTTCAGCGATAGGTGTTCCAGCTTCTGTAGCTGGCCCAGCTCCTCGGGGATCTGGTGCAGCTGTGTGTGGTCCAGTGTTAGCCAGCGGACGCTCGACATCAGCCGCATGGAGCTGGGGAATGTTTTCTGCAATAACAACAGCGATCAGTGGCTATAACGGTAACTGTCATGTAAACAAAAGCTGAACAGCGCTGCCAGCGTCGGCGTTGGCGTCAACGTCGGCGTCGACGTCAACGTCAGCAGCTGCAGCAGCTGTGCGCTGCCGATGACAAATTCGCCGTGAATGATTATACTTTTTTTCATTTATTTTTCCTATTTTATTTTTTTTGTTTGTTGTTTTTTTCTTATTTGGAGCAACAGCTTGTGCAGCCAGCCCAGCACTTAATTTAGCATTTACGTTCCGCATTTAGCCCCGAAATACTTACGCTGAAATCATTTTTCGTAAAGTCAACACCGCGCACAAACGGTAAAACGCTCATCCTGGTTATGCTGGGCACTCGGCGGCTGCGGCTGCTTCTTGTGCGTGTGCGGGGCGTAGCATATAAGTAACAATTTTGCGTCACGGACACGGCGGCGGACGGCGAAAACGGCTGCGAGCCCCGTTCTTGTTATTGCTATATTTCAATGAATATGTGTGCCTGTGCCTGTGCCCGTGCCTAGCGCTGGCCAAACTATCGATCACATCGATAAATCGAACTCGATATTTGCCAAAATACTATAATTCATATCGATATTTCATATTTTATTTTAAAATGTGTCCTTCTTAATATTAACAAATGTTTAAACATATATGTATTTCAATAAAGTGATATTGGTTGAGTGAGACATTCCAACATTTTATGTTTCATAAAAAGAAAATTGAATAAAAAAAACCGCGTAAAATACATAACGTAAATGATATTTTTTTTTTATTGGTTCTTAAATATTTTTTTAAATGGTTTTTAAAGCTCAATTAATGTTTTGCAGCATGGCAAATCTGTAAGTTTTGTTGCTCTTTTTTATACAGGCTTGTGCAATATATGCCCTAACGGACCGATGTCAACAGGTCAGCTACAATCTCATCAAACAAGACTCGAATGCGCACATTGATGACATTGAAAAAAAAAACGAAAGCTTTCTTTGCGATCAATAGAGAGAGAGATAGAAAGAGAGTGTTATCTGAAACACTGATATGTAAGTATAAAAAGGGTAACAGTTATGATAACAAAATTTAAAAATAATCAATATATATCTACATATGAGCATACCTTGGAAGTTTAAATTGCTCGGTATTTTCAAAAACTCTTGTGCAGAGCCTACAAAAAGGTCTTAAAGCCGTTCGCCGCAACAAATTGAATTGAAAAATGTTGGCCAGTGTGTACATACTGTGTGATTGTTGCCGATATCTGACGACTTGTGCCTGTGTGCACACACAGGTTGTGTACTGTTCTCTGGGCGGTGGGGGAAGGGGAAGGGTGGAAAAGTGCGCATGTAGCGCGAGAGCGCCGAAAGGACTTCAGTCTCCTGTTATCCTGTAACTGCGACGCGTGCCCTCGATGGCATATCAACATCGCATTCATATTCTAGAGGGTGTGACCAAGTTGAACGACAAACAATTTTCATACTCTGCTCAGTCTTCGGAATGTGAAGTTCCTGCAGGACATTTGTCGCAGCGCATTCATAAAAAACACAATTAAAAAGCAAAAAAAAAAACCAACAAAAAAATTAAAATAAAAAGTAAACTGATTTAAACACAACTCATAAATAACTGCAGTGAAAATGCGAAAAACCTGCCAAAGAAAGTGCTGCGTGGGCGTCTAAATTACCGTTTCGTGGTTTCGTGCCAGCCAAAAAGATTTAAAAGTAAGCAAAATGCGAACGCGAATTCGAATACAAATTCAAATGCGAATGCGGCGAACGCAGGCAGAGCTTCAGCGTTCACTGTTCACCGTTCAGCTTTCAACTTTGTTTGTTGTGAAAAATTGTGTGTACCCATTTTGCAAAAAGGGAGTGTTTTTTTTTTTTGTAATCAGAAATGCGACACGCCAAATAGATGCAAACTATGTAAATGCGGTTAATTACATGCACACACACACACACACACACATAGGCAAGTGTGCGTGTGTGTGTACACTGAATGCAGCTCCTGTCGTGAAGCTTTGTTATTGTAAAGCTTCCGCGGTCAGAGCTGCGTGGGCGTGCGTGTAATTATGCGTGTCCCAAAAAAACGGGCAATATAAATACGTGCACATATACATATGAACATCACATATACACATACATATATGTGCATATGTATTATACACACACACACATGCGTAGTGGGCGCATAGATTGGCTTCGAGAGGGTGGGGCGGTCAGATTTCAAACGGGAAAACCGTCAAATGTTGCATTGGCAAAAAGCACGCAAAGCCGCAACTACAATTAACTAGGAACAAGAAGCTGCGCTGCATTGCCAGTTTGTGGGCGTCCGCAGGGGGCGGGGGGCGGTGTGGTGGTCAGAAGGCATAAGGAAACAGTGCGAACTTTTAATCAATAGATATACAAACACGAGCAAAGGAGCGAAACAAAAGCAACAATAACGGGAGAGAGCAGCAGCCACAACAACAACAGCAACAACAACAAAGAAAAGTATAACAGCGTGAGCGCGCAACTGGCTGAGAGAGAGAGAGAGAGAGCGAAAGAGAGAGAGAGGCAGGCGCGAGAGTGAGCGCGCCTGGCCGTTAACTTTTTACCGTTACTCGCACTCGCACTCGCACTCGCACTCGTTGCCATTTTTGCTGCCAGCAAGAGGAAGACAAGTGAACAAAATTGCTATTGCGCTGGGCAGCCGCAGCATCAATAACAGAGCGCACGCGAGCACGAACACAGCGTGCGGGCGTTCGTCGGAGCTGAGATTTAAGGGTGTGCGTGTGCGTGAGTTCGTGAGTGGAAGCAGCATTGAGAAAATAAAACACACACACAAAAAAAAAAAAAAAACAAAATTGGGAGCAAGAACGCGTTGCACAGACAATTTTTAATTAAAGTGCTGCAACATGGCTCAGTTTGAGCTGCAGGCGTACGCCCACATGCTTATTAAATAATAAAGTCCATGCTCACACACAAACACACACGCACACAATACACATACAAGCTTACAAAGATATCCAGTCGGACCGGACATTCGAATGTTTTGTTTAAAGCGTGAAAATGTGTACAAGATCCTCTCGTGAAAAAGGACTTGAATTTTAATTGCTTTTCAACGTTTTTTTTTCTCTGCATCTGCTAACATAAATGTAAATCTTGTTTGTGTTAATTGAAGCTATTGCTGAAATTTCAATTTAAGCTAATTGAAATTGAGTTAAGTGTATGTTAAAAAAAGAAAAAAAAAACCCACTTGAACAAATACAGCGAGCTTTAGTTTTCTCCGCCCACATCTGTAACTTGTATGCATATTTTCGTATAGTAGTAATTTTTCTCGTTCATACATCCAATATTCCCACATATCCTTGCATACATACCATCTGAATGCGTTGCATACACATATTATACACACATTTATATATACTATATACTTGCCATAGTTAACTGAACAGCGGTTGGAACGTGCCAAACCACGCCTAAATTTTGTTGAATGAGCTGCATCCTTGAAGGACCTTATGAACTAATTATGTTTGCTTGTTGTTGTCTCCTCATGTTGCCACAGTGTGCGACAGTTTGATGTCAAGGGTTTAGAACTCTGCCCCGAGAGCACGACGCACGACGACGCCGAGGACGAGGACGACAAGGACGACGAGGACGACGAGGACGAGGACGGCACCTGCAGGAGCAGCGCACTCCACACCGTCCCATTTTCCATCTCCAATCGCCGCAGCACTTCACTCGCTTCACAAACGCGGCCCAAGCACTTCGCACGCATTAGGCGGCCAGTCCCGATTCCAGGATGGGCGATTATCACGAGTTCACGGATCAGTACAAAGTGCCGGTGATAGCCAAGCTGCTGCACGCACTGCCCCACTACAACATCACGTTCCACAAGATCAACAGCACGTTCCGGCCCAACGATGAGATCTACCTGGAGGTAAGTCCTAAGCCACACACACAACTCACGTCCAATATACTGAATCAAATTAGACAATAGGGATAGTCGCACACAATTTATGCAATTTATTATCATACTACAGTACACACTGCTTATATGAAATTATTGTAGAAATGCCGGGTTTGTCAGGCGTGTTTTATAGGAGTTATAAGCGATTATCGCAAAAATGCAAATGTTGCTTATATGAAATTCAATGCATTTTCGCTCTACCATATAAGTGTGTTCTGTATCTGAAAAATACTACCTTCAATTGATAATATACCTTAACTCTTCTTTTACACAATAGATACATTCCTAAAAAATTCGTGTAAAAAAAAATTCTTATATACATTTCATATATATTTATATATATATATTTCAAACTCCTATAACTTTGTCAAAACTGAACCGATTTTTGTTTATTTTATTGAAAATAAATTTCTCTGATTTTTGGGGAAAATTATCATGTAACCTCACCCCCCCCCCCCCCCCTCTTTCTTGAAATTGTTTTTTTTTTAAATTTACAATTGCGAATTTATATTTTTAGTTGAATATGCTTGTCACAATTAATATAAAAACAAGAATAAAAACGATTCTGAGCGGGAAATTATTTGTCAAAAATCATAACAACATTGATAAAAACTTTGACATGTAAAACTCTCGGATCCATAGCTCCCATATTTCAAAGTCCCTTAACTTTTTCAAAACTGAACCGATTTTCATGTTTGATAGCATTATGGTCATAATTTGCCCTGAAGATTGAAGCTGCATTGAAGCTACCAATAGTTTTTCAATTGAATTGTGTTTCAAAAATGTTTAGTCAAAATCTGACAATCTACTGGTACAAAAATTTGATCCTTATATCAGAAATTTTTTTGTAACCAAATTTACCAATAGCTTAACTCGGTGTAAAATTGGGTTGAACTATATCAAATAAATTGCTTAGCAATTTCTTGTTATAATATTGTGTTCTATAAGATTGAGAAATATTTCATCAGAACCGGACTACTACACTAATTTATTATAAAGCTTTCATAGTAAGGCGGGTCGATTGGCTTAGACCTCTCTAAAAAGTCGGAAAAAATACTGGCCAAGATCAAATTACTATATTATGCAGTTATCGATTAATTATCGATACAACCATAGATTAGTTATCGATTTTTATCGACTATTATCGATTATCTTAGTTGCTACCCTACTCTAATAAAATATATAAGTGCCCGGTTATTTCAAATCTCTGTGGACTACAAAACCCAACAATATTATTCGATCGATATTAAACTAATCCACCATATCGAACGTGCCCTGTGCCCGATCACTCATCCAATTGTCTCTCCCACACACACATTCGCCGTCTGGCCACAGAGCCTGGGCATATTGGGCTCGGTGCCGGCTGCGCTGCTGATTGTCTCGCTGCTGGGGCTGCTCTTTTATTTGATGACGCGCTGCTGCGACCGGAAGCCCCGTCCGGCTCACTCCATAACCAGCCTGAAGGTGGCGCTCTCCATAGTGACGGTGATGTGCTGTGCGGCGATTGGATTGGGTCTCTATGGGAACGACGATCTGCACAATGGGCTGCTGGAGGTGCTCACCGCTGGACGCAAGGTGGACAATTTGGTGACCACCATCCGGAATCAGACGCACATACTGGAAAATACGCTGACCAATCGCATACGGCCCCAGCTGGTGGAGCTGGCGGACATCTTCGATCAGCCGGTGTCCAACCAGACGGCGCTCTCCAAGCTCTTCGTCTCGCTCAACATTGTGCAGGGCAATGTGACGCTGGCCACCAACGCTGCCAGCGATATACGACGTCCCCTGATGGGCATCTCGATGACGCACTTCCTCACTGTGAGTACCGTTACCGTCTGCCGTTGCCATCTATTCACCAGCCTCCTCATCTCTGTCCCCCTCTCTCTCTCTCTCTCTCTCTCTCGCTCTTTCGCTCTTTCGCTCTGTTTCTCTCTCGCAGCGCGGCGATCAATGGGAGCTGATACGTTGGCCCGGCACGGTGGCAACCCTGGCCCTGCTGCTTGTGCTCTGTGCCGTTCTGCTGGTGGGCGTGGCCCGGCACTCGCGCTGCGCCCTCATCCTGTTCAGCGTCTGCGGCCTGCTGGCCGTCACCGGCTCCTGGCTGATGTCCGGCCTGTATCTATCCTCATCGGTGGCTGTGGGCGATCTATGCATTAGCCCAGCCGACTTTCTGGTCTCCACGGCGCCACGGGATCTGCCCACCAACGTCCTGTTGCACTACACGCAATGCGAACCGGGACACACGAATCCGTTCACCCAACGGCTGCGCGAATCGCAAAACTCCTTGAACAATGCACGCAGCGCAATGGCCACCGTAATGAAGATCTCGCTGGTGCTGTTCAAGAGCTCCGGCCTCCAGCCGAAATTGGGTGCGGTCAATGCCGATTTGAACAGCAGCGAACGGCTGCTCACCCAGCTGACCGCCCTGGTCGACTGCAAGGCGGTGCATCATAATTTTTTGGCCGCCGCCCGAGGCCTCTGCGAGGGCGGCCTGCTCGGCCTGGTGCTGATGTTGATAGCCAGCTTCATAGCGGCCATATTGCTGACCATTATGGTGTGGGTGGACTCGCACACGTGGATCTACATACGCAAGCGGAACGACTATGCGCAGGTGGACGAGCCGTCGTATATATCGCATCCGGCGCCACAGAACCATCAGCAGATGATGAATGCGGCACGCACTCTGCCGCGCAATCATAACGGGTAGGTGTTAAGTGTTGACTAGACTGATCCCATTGCAGCTTGGCCAACCGCTCTCATTGCAGGCACTTCAGTCCGCCGGTGATCAGTGGCTCCCACACGTTGCAGCATCCCAACAAGCGTCAGCAGCACGAGATGATGGCCCACGCGCACATCCAGCAGAATATGCGGGCAATGGGCACCCACACGCTGGGCAGACTGCCATCGCACAACCACAGCCCCACCCACATGACTGGTAAGTCCCGACTGCCGCCAGCTCTCCAGCAGCACCACCATCACCACCACCACAACCACCA
This sequence comes from Drosophila colorata, assembly GCA_035041545.1. Taxonomy (NCBI): domain Eukaryota; kingdom Metazoa; phylum Arthropoda; class Insecta; order Diptera; family Drosophilidae; genus Drosophila; species Drosophila colorata. Next base: position 12,099,273 of record JAWNLD010000490.1, on the reverse strand, counting down.
AAATGCCATCAGTCCATCTATTAGCATCACCAGCACGATTCCATATTCCTCCTGTTCTCTCCCTGTTACTCACTCTCTCTCTGTGTTTTTTTGTTCGCTGTCCTCTCTCTGCATTTCAATAAGCTTAAAATATGTTATTGCGAATAATAATATTCAGTTTTAAAATGGAAGAGTTATTTTGTCTTGGGTAACTTAGCATTGAGAAGGGAGTTCTTATAAAATATACAAACATTTCTATGCTTTTTTAAAAAACACATCTTGAGCTGAATAACCTTTTTTTTTGTTATATAAGATTTATTACGTTTTGGTTAAATCTTTATCTTAAGACAATTTCAGTTAAATGGGATCAAAACAGAAATTTGCTCTTTGTGTGGTAGAAACCAAACTTTGAACCTAATAATATTTGATTTGATGTTATCCTAATGAAATATTATATTATATTATATATTTAGTAATATATAATATATATATATATATATATATATGGTTCTTATAGGTTTCCTTGAGATTTACAAAAATTCAAAAGTTTAATAATTAATATTTATTGGAAAATTAAAACACTTGAGGATAAATTATACGTATTATACTTCAATACGCTTATGAAGTCCTTTATTTAATGCTCGTATCTCGCTCGAGCATTAAGAAATCTAACAGTTTAACCGAACACACACTGTAAATGTGGGATTAACATCCATTATTAGAAGAGAAAAGAATAGAAACATGTGACACAGATATGCAAGTCTTTTATTTGATGACAATTTTTGATGAGTTTTGCAGACAGATTACGGATAAGCTCCTATAGAGATCGCACAAAAAACTTTGTTGGCTACGCCCACAGGGGGCGTGGTAAATCGATTTAATCTATGTATCTCCGTCGGTTTTAAAGCTATATATATGCATCCAATTTTTGCAGACAGATTACTGATGATCTCCTCTAAAGATTGCACAAAAAATGTTTTAGTTACGCCCACCGATTACACTATGAACGAGTATTGCGTGGTCGGTTACACCCGACTGCAACGTTCTTACTTGTTTTACACTTAAGCCAAGTTTTAGGCGTAAATTAGAAATAACACGATTAGAAATAAAACATTAACATTGGCCTTCACTTAAGATTTTGATTTGAAGAATAAATATCTTTAAATGTAAAAATATTTTCGAATACCGTAATCTTCATTTAAGCCGGATCTTAAGCTAGAAATCTAAAAATCTCTCAAAATTGTTTCAAAAGTGATTGTTTTTTTGAGTTAACCATTTCTATGAGTACCAGCTGCGTGAACCGTTTTTGAACCGGTTTGCAGTTTTCTGTTTTCCTTGTTGGATTTTTGATTTCTTTGCTCATTTGCCTCATTCTCATTCCATGCGTCCGACGCCCGTCGATATCCACGAATCCGCCTCATCCGTATCCGAATCCTCATCCGCCTTGCTAATTGTGTGTACATTTTAGGTCCCAATAACGGTAAATATGCAACCCTAAGCAAACAATGCAAAACTTTGGAAGCCAATGACTTTTACTGAAAATCGTCGCCAGCCGCCGCCGTCGCCGCCGCCGCCGCAGCCGCTTCTTCCGTACCGCCCACCACACAGGCCCAGGTGGCCCAGGCCCACGCTCACGCCCAGGCTCAGCAGCAGCAACAGCAGCAGCAGCAACAACAACAACAACAACAACAGCTGGGTCCACAGCCAATCTATTGCCATCATCCGCACCAGCATCCGCACGCGCATCCGCACGCCCATCCCCACTCGCACTCGGCGGCCGTTGCCGCCGCCGTTCAGCACCAGCACGCCATCTACCATCAGCAGCAGGCCCAGGCCCAGGCACAGGCCCAGGCGCAGGCGCAGGCGCAGGCTCAGCAGTATGGCACATATACGACGGCCGCGGCGGCACATCATGCACAGCAGCATCATTTGCCGCCGCCGGGTCAGAGCCAGATCTATCAGCAGATACCGGCGCATCTGGCCGGTCAGCTGGCGCCCAATGGCAATCCGCATTCGATTTATCAGCCGCTGGTCGCCGTTAGTCAGGGCTCCATTTACGTGTCCAATTTGGCGACGATGCGCCGCCAGAATAGCCAGGGTGGGCCGCAAATACCCGCGCATCACCATCAGGCGGCGGTGCAGGCGCAGCCGCCGCCAAATCCGCACCAGCAGCAACAGCAGCAGCAACAGCAGCCAAATCCTCATGCCCACCAGCAGCAGGCGCCACAGCAGCCGCCGCCGCCATCGCAGCAACAGCAGCAGCAGCAGCAGCAGCAACAGCAACAGCAGATGTTGCAGCATCAGCTCAAGTCGCCGCAGCAACAGCCGCTGCAGCAGCAACAGCAGCAGCAACAGCAACAGCAGCAGCCGCCGGAGGCGGAAGTTGTGCCCATTAGCACCACCATGGATACGGCCATATACGATCGGGATAAGCAAATCTACAAGTGCTCCACGCTGCGCCAGGGCGGCAAATTCGATCCCAAGTACAAGCCATCGATACTGAATTGCCCACTGCCCGAAATACCGAAAGATGCGGAGCAGCCCAAGGTGGAGTCCATCTATCAGCAGCAACAGCAGCAGCATCAGCATCAGCACCAGCATCCCGGCCAGAACTATTCCAAGTAAGTTGACAGCTAAATTCGTGCGCCGCCTCAAACCGTCCGATTCCCATCCATTTTCCATGCAGAACCTTGCAACGGCCACCGATGAAGCTGCCGCCGCAAATGAAGGCCATACCGCCGCCGCGCATTGGTACGCCCACCTCGCCGCCGCCGCCATTAGCCAGTCAGGCCGATCCGGCGCTGCTCAATGGCGGCCTGGGTGGCAACGATGATGCCGCCCTGCCACCGCCACCGCTGGAGGCGCAGACGCATCTCGCCAGCAATGTGGACGCCACGCCGCCCAAGTCGCGCGTTCAGGCCGCCAACGGCAAGGCCGGCAATGGACTCGCCCTGCATAATGGCGGCGGCGGAGCAGCAGCTGGCAATGTTGTCAACGCCGGCGGCGTCCGGGACGATGACGATGATCTGCCGCCGCCACCGCCGGCGATAACCGACGAGAGCAACTATGCAGTTACCGAGCTGTAAGCGGATGGATTTAGCGTGGGGGGGGGGGGGAGGGGTGGCCAGATTTGGCATTTAGTACCATTTGAGTGTTCCTTGGTTATTGATTTGCATTTCGAATCCTAATCCTTTCTTATGCATCCTACAAATTAGGGCTAGCCAAAAGAAAAACATGAGAGAAACAAGAAAAAAGATTACTTCAAACTGATGAAAAAAACAACCCACAACTGGACTTTTGTATATATACAAACACAATACACACAAATACTAACTACACACACACACACACACACACAAACATATGTATCTATCACATATACTAAACATTCATATATACATATATATATATATATATATACACAATATTTAGTACGAATATTCTTTTTGATAATAGGCATTTTTATGATCGCAAAAGTTTTATTGTAACAATTTTAGCTGGACAGAAACAACAGAAGAAACAGAAAAAACGATAAAAACGAATTGAAAGCAAAACACATGCAAAGATAACAAACAAATATGGGACAACATATTGTATTATATAGCGTTATATATATACATATATGTAAACATAGCTATATGTAGGAGTGTATGTAGGCCGGAACTAGCCACAAAAAAGAAAAGAACTTATGAAACAAAACAAGAAACACAAAAAAAAACAAGAAGAAACTTAACTCCTGCAACATGTAGCCCTTTCCATACAAAAAAAAAAAAGAAGAAAATCCAGGGACTTTTTTACCATGAAAATAGCAATAATTTATTGATTTTCATTTATTTGTTTGCGAAGAAATCGATAACCTTAGGTTATGCCACAAGTCACACGATATAATGACGAATTTTGAGCAAAAGACGAAAATTCAAAAATAAAGGTATTTAACAAAAATTAAATTTTTGTTTTGTTCAAAGACAAAACTCAATTTTCATTTATGACCTCTTTATAAACTTAGAAAGTGAACCAAGACGAATCTATAAAACCCGTTCCCAAGTTAAAAAGTCACCCACCAAGGTCATAACAGAACTTTGAGTTGCATTTTGGCAAACAAATTTATTTTTTGATATAATCATTATTTTTGAATTTTGGAATTTTCCAAAAATACTCAAAATTAATCATTATTGTCTGAGTTGTAGAGTTAAATTTCAAATAAGGCGGTACTCTTGAGAAATATCATTAAGACTCCAAAATTGTAAATTCATGAAGAAAGTACGTAGATTATCATTTTTGTTTTTAACTTTTATTTTATTTTTTTAATTAAAAAAAATGTTATATTTACGGTCCCTTGAACAAAACACGTTTAGATGTACAGTCGCCACTCGTAGACTAGAATATCGGGTAATAAAAATTGTTCAGAATATAGAATCGTTATTGCCACAACGTAAGACGCTTTATATTAAACAAACAAAATTTTTAATAAGAAATCTAATTTTAAAATCTTTAATTTTAAAGCACTATTCAATTTCTCAAATTCTATTACACTGCGAGTGTCCACTGTACTTTGCTTCAGTTCAGAGAGGCAGCAGCTGGGGGCACAACTGTGGCGGAGGGTAAACGTTTTTTTTAAGGCATTTAGTCGAGTCAATTTTTTTCCAAAATATGTTTGGATGGCGGTGTGTGTGTTTGGGTGTATGTATGTGTGGGTGTGGGTGTGTGCGAGTGCGAGTGTGCGCGTTGGGACTTGTGGGTTATTGGGTTGTGCGCCAGGTTGGATCCGGTTAGAACAGTTCTGACCTTGCGATTTTATTGTAATTAACCGTAAGCTTAACAACAATGCATTTATTAACAATTTAAACTAAATACTTAGCACATTCCGAGTGCGCATATACATATACATACTATATACATATGTAGCTATACAAGTAACTGTATATTTAATAGCAGTAGCTAAACCAAAGTCAAAGCATAGCCTAAAATAAGCCGACAACTGGAGTATATATACACACACACATATATATACCCAGATCGTGTGCAAACAGATAGCAATATAAATGGAATAAAAGTACTGCTCCCAACATTCGGCTGAGCCGAAGCAAACAAACACAAAAAAAAAAAAAAAGCAAACAAAACAAAAAAAAAAAAACTACATAGTTATATAATAATATAGATATTTATATATATATGTGCATATATGCATATACATAGATGGACTACAGCATTATGATAATTAAAGAGAGAGCAAAAGTAACACTTGGATATAAAACTCAACACTTGTGTAGTTAGTTAGCGGAGTTGTTAGTGGAATTCTATAAAGGAACAGTGTGAACAGAGGCCAGGCAGAAGGTCTCAACAACTATAAAGTCGCTCGAACACTGCCCGACAAGTCAGCGAGTTCTTAACATACATAGAAACACACACATACACACAAATATATATATATATATATATATATATATATATATATATATATATATATATATATACACGTTTATAAATATAAACTACAATAACAGTACAGCTAAAGATTTATTACTAGACTACTATTGTACACTATATAGAGCACATCGGGAATGATCAATTGTATAATATACACATATATATATAATTATATATATATACAAATATATATACATATATATATATATATATATATATATATATATATATATAATTATACACATATATATGATACATATAAAGCGTAAACCGAAAACGGAGTAAAAGAAACAACAGAAACACAAAAAGAAACCCGAAACTATTTCGAAAATTTATTCGATAAACTTAAATTTTTAAGTATTTATACATATGTATAAATCTGTAAAGTAACTTCAAAACGAAAAACGACCTAATCAAGTTTTTTTATTCGCTTATATACAATTACGATACATAATGTTATAAATTATTGAAAGATATGGCACGAGCATAGCTGCCCCCTGCCCCTCCCCCGCCCCGCCCCGCCCCGCTCCCCACCCGTCAACTTAGAGGCTGTCGCCAAAACAGTTTTCTTCGGTTGTCCGAAGTTCGATAGCCCTTGCAGATATATACATATAAACGTAACTGATTTGATCTGATATTGGGGGCAAAGATTTTCGAATTTGGCTTCTCTTTGCAAAAATCCAAATTTGAAGCGATTATTCCTATGTAGGCTATATGGAGCAATCCGATTTTGATCGAACTCATAGCACAATAAAATTTGTCTGTTTTTGAAAACCAAATGATTTTCATGCGACAACTACCGAATTTTTTCCTATATGATATCGTAAAACTGATAAAAACGCATATTTAAGCTGATAGACAGGCGGACTTGGCCATAATAAAATAAAAATAAAAATAAAAAAGCTCGATTAACCGATCTGAACTACATACACTTAGAGAAAAAAACCAATTACAATGTTGTGAAAATCCGGCCAAGGTGGATGTTTCTCAATTTGCGAATAAAATTCTTATTCAAAAACGTTTCTTTTTAATCCCGAAATCCCTAAATACTTATAAGACTCAAATAAGAAACGTTTAACACTTCAAGTACGAAAATTCTTCTGATCGATTATGCAATCAAGAATGATTCAATTTTAGAATATTCAAGAACGAAATGTTTTTGAAATTTTAAAAACAAAACGATACGAGTTCTTAGAACGGCGTTTTTCCCTGAGTGTATGTAGTCTATATAAAACCTCTGCAAGGGTATTGAAAGAACAAGAAAAGAAAAACAATTAAAACGAAAAAAAAAAAAAAAGAAAAAAAAACAGCAGATTTTAAGAAAGACATCTTGGCTTTGAAAGAACGGGTTGTTGGAATCGCAGAACTAGAATTTTTTGGTTTGGTAGAATGAAGTGCAGAATGGACTCATGACAAGAAGTTGATCGAAGCTATATATACACACACATAAATACATACATATACATATATAACACATTAGCTCGTAAATATATTTCTGTGTTAAATGTTGTCATCGTACGCGTTGTAGTTATTAAAGGGAAAATACAAAAGAAATCGAACGAAACTTTAGCAGCTGAGATGGGCGTTCATGAATGCAGCGGCTGGCATTGGCCGTCGCAGGGCGTGGCAAGATCAAGTTGTACAACAAAAACATACATTTAGTGTGTATGCATAAATAGTTAAAGACAATGTAAAGAAGCGGCAGAAGCAGAAGCTTGAAAGGAAAACCAAAAAAATATTTATAAAAATTATAAAAAGAAAGTAATATAAAAACTTAAAACAAAAACAACAAAAAATGAGTAAAAATCGTAAGGAATGTCGAGAAACATAAATAAAAGACACCGCATACTAATAATTCGGGTATGCTCGGAAAATCGCTTGCGATACAATTTCGCCAAGTTGCGTGAAATTGAGTTCGGGAACTGAACCGATAGTATGGTATGGTATTTTATGCGCAACAAAGTAGAAACTACAAGAACAAAAAAAAAAATAACAAAAACAAAACAAACAAAAAACAAAACAAAAACAAACGGCACAAAACCCGACAAATTTCATTCAAGCAAAAAGCGGCAAACATAAAAAACGCTAAAAACGAAAAATATTAATAAAAATAAAATAAAATGATAAAATTCAATTGCATAACGTGTTTGGAATTTGACTTTATATGGGTTCCATTTAGATTTAAGTTTTAGTTTATCAATGGAGCGGACGAGTTCTCAATTTCGGCTAATATCTTAAGGGTAAGTTAGCTTGAGATGAAATTTAATATACAGGTAGTCTTTTTATTTAAAACGTTCATAATTTAATACAATTTCAAATGATAAACTTTCACTGCTTTTAACTCTTTCTGTTAAAATTTGATTACTTTATCTACGGTTGATACAAAAATGTATTTCATTATTTCTAATCATTATTGTTTTATTTGCTCATTTGCATATGGTTTAAGTAAAGTATTTATTTAATTTATAAATCAGCTAAATCTAGTCTCTCAAGCTCTCTTTGTGTATTACTAAAACTAGTTTTTAATTTTCTGTTTGCCAAATTTAATTTACTGCCTGAATAGAAAAGAAGAGTATAGCATTAGTCATCTGTCTCTTTTTCCCAGCTGAAAGTAAGTTTAAAATTTTTTAAAATTGACTTTCAAAATTTTTTTTACTTTATTTTTTTTTTTAATAATTTTTGGTTTTTTTTGTTTGAAATTAATAAAACTAATAATTATTTTCATTATCATTGTGCACATTTTCAGCAGCATACTTTATTTCAACTTGTATAATAAATATATTTATCATTTTTATATGTGTATGCATATATTTATTAATATATGTATATTACTTGTTACTAAACCGTTATCGGTTGATGTTTTGTTTTCACTTAGCGGCTAAACAAATTAGATTAAAATGGTGCAAATTATTGCTACACACAATTGAACATTGGACCAATTGTCCTTTAACTATTATTTGATTACAAGGTACTTGCATCCACAGACAAATCCAAATAATATAATAAAGGGTAAAAGGGCAATGGAAATAAAAAATTGATTTTTGAAAGAAAAAAAAAAACGCCCTACAGTGAACAACAACAACAACGATGCAACAGAGTAAAAAAAATTATATAAAATACAAATAATAAATCGATTATAAATATATATATATATATATATATATATATAGTATGTGTAGATAAAGAAGAAGATAAATGATAATACAACTGATGAATATAAGTAGAAATAGATAAAAGCAAAATGTTCGCTTGTTTTTTGGGGCTGCTGTCCCTCAAGATTTCTTTGGAATTGCAGAATTGCGTTTGGAGTTTTAAGGTTTTCTGGTTAGTTAATGCTTAATGCTTAATGCTTAAGTCGCTAGAATTGGAAACGGGCGCGTGTCATAGTTAGGAGGAGGGTGTGTGTGTGTGTGTGTGTGTGGAGGTCTGATCAAGCCTGTCGTTGTTCTTCATAAGCATTCGCTCTGTGCCTGCGACCAAAGTCAATTAGTTATTTATTGTTTATTGCACTATTGACAGCCACAGCCACCAGCTCCGGCACCGACGAGGATCCAGCGCTGCTCTGGCTGACAGTGCGCGCATGATCGACGTGGTTGCCAATCGCAGCTGCTGCCGCTGCCGCCGAGGCCGTCGCCGATATGGGCATAGTTGCTGTTGCTGCTGATGCTGCTGCAGTTGCTGCTGCTGCAGTTGCTGCTGCTGCCGTTGGTGCTGCAGCATTCGGCGACGTTGATTCGGGCGGATCAGCGTTTACAGGCTCCACGGTTGGAAAAACGGGCGGCACGGCCGTGGACACAACTGGCGTCTGTATCATGGGCGTGGGCGGCGAACGATTCGCCGGCAGCTGATGCGCCGTTTCGCCCGACATTTGCATGTGATATCTGTGGTTGCGAGAGTGGAGAAAAAAGCGGATTTGCAGTGGCCAGAGATGATGTTGGGCAGCTGTCGACTCACTTGTAAATGTTCTCGGTGCTCTCGACGACGCCCTGGGTGAGGTTGAGGCTGCGCCCCTTAATGCCCGACTCCTTGGCGGGCGGCGACCACCAGTTGAAGACGCGTCCCACAACCGGCACGTGGCGCAGTATGCCCTCCTGCCAGAGCTTCTCCTCGGACTCGCGCTGCAGATCCGCCGTTGCCGCCTCAATGCCCTGCAGTTGAACAGCGTTCAGTCAAACGTTGGCATCTTAGGTGGATTTGTGTGTGCTCTTACCTTCTTAACGATTTCGGACATGGTGTCCAGGACGCGCGAATTCTCCTGGACGCTCTTGCCGACGGTGACGACGAGATCCAGCAGCTCCTCCACCTCCGTCTCGTGCGTGACCATGCCGAAGCGGACGCAGATGAGTCCGTCGGTGCCCTCGCCCAGCGAGAAGGCATTGTCCGTTGACTTGAGCGCCTCCACCAGGTCGATATTGAGCTTGTTCAGCTCCGTTTTGGCCTGATCCGTTAGCAGTGATTCCCAGCCCTCGGGCACAAACCGAACACCGCCCATGCCCGCCCACTCCGGCAGCGGCACCAGCCGGAGCACCTCGCTGCGCTCAACCAAATGCATAAAGCGCGCCTTATGCTTGATCGTGGCACGCAGTATGTCCACGTGCGCCTCGAGGCTTTGCGCAAAGCTCTCCAAATTCTCGGAGCTGGGCGGCTGCTCGCCCAGGCCCAGCTCCAGCGGGCAATAGCGAATGCAGCTGCCATGCGTCGGATGCTCAATGACCTCGAAGTCAAACTGAAAACCAGATGGAAAAGAATCAGAGCTGGATGGATGCTGGATGTGTACACGACAGCTACTCACATTGGGACAGTCGCGTTGCAGTATCTGGCCCAGCCAATTGTTGAGGCGATCAAAGTACGAGGCATTGTTGACCTTCTCCAGCGGCTTGTGGCCCGTTTCGGCAGCTGGCTCCGCACCAGCACCAGCTGTCATTGGAATGGTGGCGCTGCCATCGAACTGATAGACGACCACTGGAGCAGCGGCATCGAACAGGGCGTTCACATCGAAGGCGCTGTTGATGATGTCCGACAGAGCGGCTCCGGTTTGGGCGCCCGGCGTGTGGCTCTGCACGTAGTTGGATAAAAGATTCAAACGTGCGGATCAAAAAAAGAATTCAACATTATACTGACTAAATCTTTCTTAAATAGGGTCTAAATTGATTGGGATTGAATGAGTAAATCTTTTATCAGGCAAAGATTCTGGGTCCGATTTCTTTTAAAGCTCATATAATTATTTTATTTGCCTATAAAGGGTTTGTGTTTTTCTTATTAGATCAGATGATCAGATCAGATCAGATGTCCACACTGAGAAAGAACGTTGCAGTCGGGTGTAACCGACTGCGCAATACTCGCAAAACACCTTAACCTTAATCTTAATTATTTAACTATATATATTATACTTTTTTGTATATATATTTTATTTATATAAATACAATTTTTTTTGAAGCTCTCAGATAGCTAGCATAGAAACGATTGGCCGAAGATTAGGTTTTTTTACCAAGAAAAACTTGTCTTTTTCCTGATCTTATCTTCTGCTTATCTTGATCAATCACTCATCATGTTCGCGTATATATTTGATTTAAAGCGTTATCAGCATTGGACTATTATTTCATATGGCTTATTTAGTAACTATTGGCGGAATATTTAGATATTATCCGAATATTTTATGCAATGTCGATATATCTACAAAAATCTGTTTTGATTGACTGATTGACTCATTGATGATGGAAGACGTTTACTGTTATAAGTTTTAACTTACAAATTGCACTTCAGTAATTATTTTACATATATTATTTTGCTCAAAGAATAATTCTTAGTTTTTAAATTAAATTGAATTAATTCAATTTCAATTTCAAATTTTAAAATTAAGAGTTAGGAGTTTTAAATAAAAATTGAAATTTACTTATTCTGTTTACTTAAATTTAAAAGTTAAAAAATAATAATTAAATTTCACTTCTATTCAAATTTGATGGCTTTAACTCTTATAGTCTCCGATATATGCTAAGAAAACCAAGTGGCAAAATCGATTTTTATCGTTAAGAGTGAAACAGAGCAAAATATCGAGAAAAAAATTATAAACTTGTTTTGCGTATGGTTTAGGAGAATCTATAATCGAAAAGTTAAGGCCTCCACCTTTTGTAGTTTCTGAGATAGCTGCGTTCATACAGACGGACGGACAGACAGACATGGTTAAATCGAGTCTTGTTGTCCTGATCAAGAAAATATATACTTAATGGGTTCGGAAATGCTTCCTTCTGCCTGTTAAATAAATTTGCGCAAAGCCAATATACCCTTTTTCCGCATTTTAAATGGGTAAATCATAGAAAATTGAGAGAGAGAGAGAGAGAGATTGCTACGTTACCAGCACTCGGATGCC